>JAPXFY010000012.1:2427373-2457373 GCA_030674185.1 Monoplex corrugatus
TAGAGGAGAGAACCTTGAGTCAGCCATTGAGTCAGGGAGCGAGAGACGTTTCAGCGTCCAAACTATCTTACAGGTATGTAATCCCACGTTTCATTTTATACTTTTGTTAGGGTAGGGATAGAAGTAGGTAGTATGTTTGATTTTCCACAAAGCAAGAGAGAGGGAATAAAGTAGGACATAAGAAAGTGTTCAGCATTCTAGTGATATGCAAGTTCTGTTGATTCGTAGTGCATCTTAGGATTTTAGGAATGTTAGGACCCAGGACAGCAGGAATGGTGAATCACGTTTATGCTGAAGTTGACTGATTAAATAAATACGACGTAGTTATTAATCTATGTGTGGACTGCTTATGAGAATCATGTCTAGTGTGGTTAGTGCATTTCTTCTCGTCACTCTCCTTCCTTGTTGTGTGTGTGGCTTCTAAGTAGAGAAACAATTCTTCATATACATTCCCAATTCACCTTCCTGTTATAGATGACACAACCCAAGTATCCTTCCCGCGATACAAATAAACCTTCTTGCGATGTGGGTTTCCTTGCGGCGATGTAAACTGCCTCCTTTACTCCCCTCTGGAACCATCTTGCTTCTTTGTCGAGAACTTGCACATTGTCCTTTTTAAAGTGGTGTTGGGTGTGGGTCAGATGTTCTCCCACTGGAGAGGACTCACGTTTGTGTTCTTTTAATCTTTTGTGCAAGTTGCGCTCAGTTTCGCCAATATAACTATGGTCACAGTCCTGGCAGTCTATCTTGTATATCACCCCTGATGTGTCCAATTTGTCTGTTTTGTCTTTGGGGTGGACTAACTGGCTTCTGATGGTGTTGGTGGGCTTGGCGTGGACACTGACTCCCAACTTCCTGATCTTCCTGCTGAGAGCCTCAGTGACGCCGCTGACGTATGGCATGGAGACGTGCCCTCTCGAAGGGTTGGCCGTTCAGTGGAGGGGTGGGGTATGGTTTTCTTGCCCCCCGGAATATCCCATGCCCACTTCTGGTATCCCGACACACAGTACTTTCTTGATGTACATTTTTCTCCACAAAGATTTCTAATTTGCTCATCAAACTTAACTCAACTCCCTTCCACTCAACACTTCCAGACCCTCCATTTACTGGCACTCCTCTCCTCTCCCTCCATCCAGTATCTGAGCCTGGGATTTTAATGCTCCTCAAAGAAATGTGTTTCAAATCTTGCCAACTTGACCCCATTCCATCCTCTCTCTTTTCACAAATTTACCTTCAACTTCTTCCATAAATCACTTCCATCATCAATTCTTCTTTGGCCTCTGAGGTCTTCCCTTCTGCTTTCAAAACTGCTCTCGTCTGGCCACTTCTCAAGAAAAATAATCCTGATCTCACTGATCTGAAAAATTATAGACCTGTATCAAATCTTCCGTTTCTCTCCAAGCTCCTTGAAAAAGTGGTAGTAAAACAACTGAATGAGCATCTTTACTTAAATCATCTCCACCATCATTACCTGTCTTCCTATCGAGCAAACCACAGTACAGAAACTGCGTTTGTTCAGAGATCGAGAGTCAATGAACTCCTTGCTTCTGATGCCGGTAAAGTTTTTCTTTTAACACTCGTCGATTTGTCTGGTGCTTTTGATACCATTGACCACTCTATCCTTCTCTCTTGTCTTGAAGAAACTTTTGGAATTAACGGAACTGCTGCTTCTTGGTTCTTCTCCTGTCTCTCTGATCGCTTTTAGTCAGTTCTCATCAACGGAAGTCAGTTTGAGCCTGTTGGGCTTTCTTGTGGAGTCTTTCAGGGTTCTGTGCTAGGGCCCCTCCCATTCACCCTTTATATCTCACCCCTAGCCAATATCATCAACCAGCATGACATGAAACATCTTTTTCACGATGATGACTCACAACTTCAGAATAGCACCAGCCCTGAAAATATCTCAGAAGCATCCAGCTGCTATAGTAATATCCAGAACTGGATGGCACAAACTGAACTACAACCAATGGTGACAACATTGAAGCCATACTTGTAGGTACCAAAAATAAACTTGCCTCTATCACGCCAAATACTATCCAGCTAGGTGACAACACCATCCCTTTTTCTGATTCTGTCAAGAACATGGGTGTGACCTTGGACAATATTGTTTCTGTGCAGAAGTTTCTAAGGCAGATCTGCTATGTCAACCATGCTATTATCAGATTGGACGCATTGGTTACGTTCAAAGATATCTTTCAAATAAGGCCGTCATCTAAGCTTGTGATATCTCTTATTTTATCTCGTCGTCTTGATTACTGTAACTCTCTCCTTACTGGACTACCAGCTGCTTCTCTCCTCTGTCTGCAAAGCATACAAAACTCATCTGCTCATCTGGTCCTCAGAAAGAAAAACTTTGATCGTGTCAGTCCTCCCCTTTGCTCTCTGCACTGGTTGCCTATTTTGAACAGAACTGAACATCAGCTGGATACTTTGTGTTACAAATCTCTTCACCAGTCCACCCCACCATACGTGTGTGACAACATCAATATCTAGACATCAACTCGCACCTTGCGCCCAGCTTCAGATAGTCTTTCCTTTCAGGTTCCTAGATTTAAACTATCAAGTGTCGGCCAGCGTTCTTTTGCTGTTTCAGGGCCGTCTGTCTGGAATAACCTCCCATTCTCCCTTCGTCTATCACCTACCATTTCTGCTTTTATTCCAGTTTAACCCATTAAATTAAGCCCGCTGTCCCTTTTTAGGGACGGAGAATAAAACCCACCCCCACGGTAACTTTCCTGTTATTGTTCAGATTTTTGTTTTTACACGAACAATGGAAGTAATCATTGTCACAAAGAAGCAGTTGTTTTCAGTGAATGCCTTTGCCGTTTTTGCTGGAGGCGGCCATTTGCATCTCATGAGGTGCTTTTTCTTGCAGCAATGAGTCAACATCAAAGGTAAGCATACAGTTTTCTTATTTTTAAAGTTTTTATACATCTTTATGAAGAGAAAGTTTGTTATAGTATGATACAGAAATGTATTTTTGGTTTTTGTCAGAAAATTATTATTGTTTATTTTATGCTATTGTAAACATGCGTCCCTATTTAGGGACAGCGGGCTCAAATGGGGTGGGTTTTTTCGCTTACTTCATCAATGTATTATGATATTGTTTCATAGTTTGGGGTTCTCCTGTTTGTTTTTTTCAGACAGTACACACTTCATGAGGTCATTAGCATGCTTGAGGATGATGCTGGCTTTCAAGAAGCAACAGTTGGCATTGATCCACCTGAGGAGATCGGGTTCAATACAGACGAGGACAGTGGCGAGGAAAACGGAGGAGGCACTGTTTCAAACTTGAACAGACGTCAGCTGATGGCTGGGGCAACAGTAACTTTTCTGAGGAATGGTGTGCGAGGAAATCTGGACTTATTGTTGAAATGTCAAAAGAGTATGATAGGTCAAAGGGGAACACCACCTTCTCCACTTCTCCTTCAGAGGTGAAGGTTTTCTAGGCCATACTTCTTGTTTCAGGTTACAGCCCTGTTCCCAGGAGGAGGATGTTCTGGAGCTGTGATGATGATGTTTGCAATGCAGCCATCAAAGCAGCCATGACAAAAAACTGCTTTGAGGAGCTCATGAGGTACCTTCTTGTGTGTGACAACAGCAGGGTGGATCCTACAGACAAAATGAGCAAAGTCTAACACCTGCTGACAATGTTGAACGAAAGATTCTTGCTCTACTTCAAGAAGCTGGAGACTCAGAACCTCAGCATAGATGATTCCATGATTCCATATTACGGACGGCACGGGGCTAAACAAATCATTCGTGGAAAGCTCATTCATTTCGGCTACAAGATGTGGTCACTGACAACACCAATGGACTACCTCCTGCAGACAGCCATACCAAGGTGCCAGAGGACGACAAACCCAAGTTCCAGGTCTTGGCATGGGAGGGTCGGTGGTTGTTGATTTGATAGCCAAGCTTCAGCAGAAGGAAGGTCGTTGCTTCCACCTTACCTTTGACAACTTGTTTACGAGCCTCCGGCTAGTCGACTACCTCACCAAGAAAAACATTGCCTGCACAGGAACGATCCACGCTAACAGACAGCAAGACTGCCTACTGAAGCCTGTGAAGGACATGGAGAAGACCAAGCCAGGATCCTTTGACTATGTCATGGATGCCAAGGCAGGTTTGGTTGTTGTGCGCTGGCATGAAACAACGTAGTCAACACAGTGTCCAACAAGGTAGGAGTTGAACCAGTTCAAACAGCAAAGCGTTGGTCTAGAGCTGAACGACAGCGAGTGGACATAACGCAGCCATTCTTGGTCAAACACTACAACCAGACCATGGGGGGGTGTTGATCGGATGGATCAAAACATCGACAAATACAGGATCTCTGTCTGTTCGAAGAAGTGGTGGTGGCTGCTGTTTGTCTTCTGTGTTGATGTCAGCGTCCAGCAGGCTTGGCATCTATACAGAGCAACACCATCATCAGCTACAGACCCCAAGGATCTCCTCACCATCAGGTGCTCCCTAGCCAGGGTCTACCTGCTCAGAGCAACACAAGCATCATCTGCTGGTCGTCCGAGACAACCCACCCTGAAAGTGAGCAAACGGGTGTCCCCTGAGGTCGGCTTTGACAGGGTGGACCACATCATCCAGCCATGGAAGCCCCAACTGAGATGTGGCTACTGTGGAAAGAAGACATATCGCAGGTGCCAGAAGTGCCTGGTAGGCGTGCACGACAAGTGCTTCAGTTTGTTTCATACGCGCTAATGAGAGTTTCCAGCAAAGTGAATGGGCCAGGAAGGTCTTTTTCCCTTTGTCTAGCGATGCCAAGCGTTTTCTCTTGTGTCATTTCTAGCATTCAAGGTAATGCAGGTGTGAGAACAAAGGATAAAGACTTGATCATTTCTTTGATTCAAACATATTCATTTCCCTTTAGTTTTGTACATGTTAATTTGTCTTTTGATTAGTTTAGTGCACCAATTTGCCAAAATACTCTGTGTGTGTGTAGGCCTATATATGTGTGCAGGGTCGGGGTGGGGGGACGGGGACTAAGCGGGGGGGGGATTTTGCACTGGAAAAGGCTGGGGTGGGTGGGGGTGGAGGAAAATTTGTCAACATTTGAATTTTTAAAAACTTATTTTGTATGTTAAATTCATTTTGAAACAACAAAAGAAGAACTGAAAAGAAACAAGTGCCTGTATTTACTGTGTGATGCTGTTCAAAAACCCCTACCCACTTGAGCCCGCTGTCCCTAAAAAGGGACGGTAACATTTTATGCTCAAAATCAAGATTTACAAAACTTGTGTCAAAATGAGTGTTAGATATGTTAATCAGACATAAAAACAAACATTTTTAGACATGTTTGGTAAGAAAAAATTATTATGTATGCATGTGCGTACGTATGTATGTATGTATGTATGTATGTATACGCTTAGATTTATGTATATATGTATGTATGCATGTATACGCTCAGCTTAGATTTATGTATGTAAGTATGTAAGCATGTATGTATGCATGTATACGCTCATATGTATGTAGGTATGTATGCATGTATACGCTCAGCGCTTAGATTTGATTTTATCAAGATTTTGCGCTATATAAATAAAATATATTAAATATTAAATATTAAAATATTTAAAAAAAAATTGGGGCATAAATGGGTTAAAAACCCACATCTTTTACCGACAATGAATTCGGAAACTGCCTCTTTCCATCAGTGTGTGTGTGTGTGCGTGTGTGTGTGTGTGTGTGTGTGTGTGTGTGTGTGTGTGTGTGTGTGTGTGTGTGTTGTGTGTGTGTGTGTGTGTGTGTGTTAGCACCTTGTAAAGTGTTCTGCGTTGATCACAGGGCGTATGTCTTGTGTGTGGGTGCGCCTTGATTTCAATTGTCAAGATTTGACGCCATATAAATATTGTAATTAATAGTATAGTTATCATTATTATCATTATTATTATAATCATTAATAACAATAATAATGATAATAATGATATTAATAATAATAATAATAATAATAATAATGATAATAATAATAATAATAATCTTATTATTATTATTATTATTATTTCATATGGCTTTCCACTACTGATACAATAGTTTTAGGAGAACATTAATACAACACTTTATAGAAAACATTGGTACTGTAGTTTATGGAGAACATGGGTACTGTAGTTTATAGAGAACATGGGTACTGTAGTTTATGGAGAACATGGGTACTGTAGTTTATAGAGAACATGGTACTGTAGTTTAGGGAGAATATGGGTACTGTAGTTTATAGAGAACATGGGTACTGTAGTTTATAGAGAACATGGGTACTGTAGTTTATGGAGAACAAGTGTACTGTAGTTTATGGAGAACATGGGTACTGTAGTTTATAGAGAACATGGGTACTGTAGTTTATGGAGAATATGGATACTGTAGTTTATGGAGAACAAGGGTACTGTAGTTTATAGAGAACATGGATACTGTAGTTTATGGAGAACTTGGGTACTGTAGTTTATAGAGAACATAGATACTGTAGTTTATAGAGAACATGGGTACTGTAATTTATAGAGAACATGGGTACTGTAGTTTATAGAGAACATGGGTACTGTAGTTTATAGAGAACATGGGTACTGTAGTTTATGGAGAACATCGGCACTGTAGATTATAGAGAACATGGGTACTTAGTTTATAGAGATCATCGGCACTGTAGTTTATAAAGAACATGGGTACTGTAGTTTATAGAGAACATGGGTACTGTAGTTTATGGAGAACATTGGTACTGTAGTTTATAAAGAACATGGGTACAGTAGTTTATAGAGAACATGGGTACTGTAGTTTATGGAGAACATGGGTACTGTAGTTTATGGAGAACATGGGTACTGTAGTTTATGGAGAACATGGGTACTGTAGTTTATGGTGAACATGGGTACTGTAGTTTATGGAGATCATGTTTACTGTAGTTTATAGAGAACATGGGTACTGTAGTTTATAGAGAACATGGGTACTGTAGTTTATAGAGAACATTGGTACTGTAGTTCATAGAAGAACATGGGTACTGTAGTTTATGGAGAACATGGGTACTGTAGTTTATGGAGAACATGGGTACGTAGTTAGAGAACATGGGTACTGTAGTTTATGGAGAACATGGGTACTGTAGTTTATAGAGAACATGGGTACTGTAGTTTATGGAGAACATGGTACTGTAGTTTATGGAGAACATGGGTACTGTAGATTTATGGAGAACATGGGTACTGTAGTTTATGGAGAACATGGGTACTGTAGTTTATAGAGAACATGGGTACTGTAGTTTATAGAGAACATGGGTACTGTAGTTTATAGAGAACATGGTACTGTAGTTTATGGAGAACATGGGTACTGTAGTTTATGGAGAACATGGGTACTGTAGTTTATAGAGAACATGGGTACTGTAGTTTATGGAGAACATGGGTACTGTAGTTTATGGATGAACATGGTTACTGTATGTTTATGGAGACATGGTACTGTAGTTTATGAGAACATGGGTAACTGTAGTTTATGGAGAACATGGTACTGTAGTTTATGGAGAACATGGTACTGTAATTTATGGAGAACATGGGTACTGTAGTTTATAGAGAACATGGGTACTGTAGTTTATGAGAACATGGGTACTGTAGTTTATAGAGAACATGGGTACTGTAGTTTATGGGAGAACATGGGTACTGTAGTTTATGGAGAACATGGTACTGTATTATGGAGAACATGGGTACTGTAGTTTTGGAGAAATGGTACTGTAGTTTATGGAGAACATGGGTACTGTAGTTTATGAGAACAATGGGTACTGTAGTTTATGGAGAACATGGGTACTGTAGTTTATGGAGAACATGGGTACTGTAGTTTATGGAGAACATGGGTACTGTAGTTTTGGAGAACATGGGTACTGTAGTTTATGAAATTTGTTACTTAGTTTATGGAGAACATGGTACTGTAGTTTATAGAGAACATGGGTACTGTAGTTTATGAGAACAATGGATACTGTAGTTTATGGAGAACATGGGTACTGTAGTTTATAGAGAACATGGGTACTGTGTAGTGTATTATGGAGAACATGGTACTGTAGTTTATGGAGAACATGGGTACTGTATAGTTTATGGAGAACATGGGTACTCGTAGTTTATGGAGAACATGGGTACTGTAGTTTATGGAGAACATGGGTACTGTAGTTTATAGAGAACATGGGTACTGTAGTTTATGGAGAACATGGGTACTGTATGTATGGAGAACATGGGTACTGTAGTTTATGGAGAACATGGTGTAGTTAAGTAACATGGTATTGTAGTTTATGGAGAACATGGGTACTGTAGTTTATGGAGATCATGGGTACTGTAGTTTATGGAGAACATGGGTACTGTAGTTTATGGAGAACATGGGTACTGTAGTTTATGGAGAACATGGGTACTGTAGTTTATGGAGAACATGGGTACTGTAGTTTTATAGAGAACATGGGTACTGTAGTTTATGGAGAACATGGGTACTGTAGTTTATAGAGAACATGGTACTGTAGTTTATGGAGAACATGGGTACTGTAGTTTATGGAGAACATGGGTACTGTAGTTTATAGAGAACATGGGTACTGTAGTTTATGGAGAACATGGGTACTGTAGTTTATGGAGAACATGGTACTGTAATTTATAGAGAACATGGGTACTGTAGTTTATGGAGAACATGGGTACTGTAGTTATAGAGAACATGGGTACTGTAGTTATAGAGAACATGGGTACTGTAGTTTATAGAGAACATGGTACTGTAGTTATAGAGAACATGGGTACTGTAGTTTATGGAGAACATGGGTACTGTAGTTTATAGAGAACATGGGTACTGTAGTTTATGGAGAACATGGGTACTGTAGTTTATGGTGAACATGGTTACTGTAGTTTATGGAGATACATGGTACTGTAGTTTATGGAGAACATGGGTACTGTAGTTTATGGTGAACATGGGTACTGTAGTTTATGAGAACATGGGTACTGTAGTTTATGGGAACATGGTACTGTAGTTTATGGAGAACATGGGTTACTGTAGTTTATGGAGAACATGGGTACTTAGTTATAAGAATGGTACTGTAGTTTATAGAGAACATGGGTACTGTAGTTTATAGAGAACATGGGTACTGTAGTTTATAGAGAACATTGGTACTGTAGTTTATAGAGAAGATGGGTACTGTAGTTTATAGAGAACATGGGTACTGTAGTTTATGAGAACATTGGTACTGTAGTTTATAGAGAACATGGGTACTGTAGTTTATGGAGAATATGGGCATTGTAGTTTATAGAGAACATGGATACTGTAGTTTATGGGTAACATGGGTACTGTAGTTTCGGAGAACATGGGTACTGGTAGTTCTGGAGAACATGGGTAGTGTAGTTGGTATTGTAGTTTATGGAGAACATTGGTACTGTAGTTTATAGAGAACATGGGTACTGTAGTTTATGGAGAATATCGGTACTGTAGTTTATGAGTGAACATGGGTACTGTAGTTTATGGAGAACATGGGTACTGTAGATTATGGAGAACATGGGTACTGTAGTTTATGGAGAACATGGGTACTGTAGTTTGTGGAGAACATGGGTACTGTAGTTTATAGAGAACTTTGTTACTGTAGTTTATGGAGAACATGGGTACTGTAGTTTATAGAGAACATGGGTACTGTAGTTTATGGAAAAAATGGGTACTGTAGTTTATGGAGAACATGGGTACTGTAGTTTATAGAGTACATGGGTACTGTGGTGTAGTGTAGTTTATGGAAAACATGGGTACTGTAGTTTATGGAGAATATGGGTACTGTAGTTTATGGAGAACATGGGTACTGCAGTTTATGGAGAACATGGGTAATGTAGTTTATGGAGAACATGGGTACTGTAGTTTATAGAGAACATGGGTATTGTAGTTTATGGAGAACATGGGTACTGTAATTTATGGAGAACATGGGTACTGTAGTTTATGGAGAACATTGGTACTGTAGTTTATAGAGGACATGGGTACTGTAGTTTATAAAGAACATGGGTACTGTAGTTTATGGAGAACATGGGTACTGTAATTTATAGAGAACATGGGTACTGTAGTTTATGGAGAACATGGGTACTGTAGTTTATAGAGAACATGGGTACTGTAGTTCATAGAGAACATGGGTACTGTAGTTTATAGAGAACATGCGTACTGCAGTTCATAGAGAACATGGGTACTGTAGTTTATGGAGAACATGGGTACTGTAGTTTATAGAGAACATGGGTACTGTAGTTTATGGAGAACATGGGTACTGTAGTTTATGGTGAACATGGTTACTGTAGTTTATGGAGATCATGGTTACTGTAGTTTATGGAGAACATGGGTACTGTAGTTTATGGTGAACATGGGTACTGTAGTTTATAGAGAACATAGGTACTGTAGTTTATGGGTAACATGGGTACTGTAGTTTACGGAGAAGATGGGTACTGTAGTTTATAGAGAACATGGGTACTGTAGTTTATAGAGAACATGGATACTGTAGTTTATAGAGAACATGGGTACTGTAGTTTATAGAGAACATGGGTACTGTAGTTTATAGAGAACATTGGTACTGTAGTTTATAGAGAAGATGGGTACTGTAGTTTATAGAGAACATGGGTACTGTAGTTTATAGAGAACATTGGTACTGTAGTTTATAGAGAACATGGGTACTGTAGTTTATGGAGAATATGGGCATTGTAGTTTATAGAGAACATGGATACTGTAGTTTATGGGTAACATGGGTACTGTAGTTTCGGAGAACATGGGTACTGTAGTTCCTGGAGAACATGGGTAGTGTAGTTGGGTATTGTAGTTTATGGAGAACATTGGTACTGTAGTTTATAGAGAACATGGGTACTGTAGTTTATGGAGAATATCGGTACTGTAGTTTATGGAGAACATGGTTACAGTAGTTTATGGAGAACATGGGTACTGTAGTTTATGGAGAACATGGGTACTGTAGTTTATAGAGAACATGGGTACTGTAGTTTATGGAGAACATGGGTACTGTAGTTTATAAGAGAACATGGGTACTGTAGTTTATGGAGAACATGGGTACTGTAGTTTATGGAGAACATGGGTACTGTAGTTTATAGAGAACATGGGTACTGTAGTTTATAGAGAACATGGGTACTGTAGTTTATAGAGAACATGGGTACTGTAGTGTATAGAGAACATGGGTACTGTAGTTTATAGAGAACATGTGTAATGTAGTTTATAGAGAACATTGGTACTATAGTTTATGGAGAACATGGGTACTGTAGTTTATAGAGAAAATGGGTACTGTAGTTTATGGAGAACATGGGTACTGTAGGTTATGGAGAACATGGGTACTGTAGTTTATGGTGAACATGGTTACTGTAGTTTATGGAGATCATGGTTACTGTAGTTTATGGAGAACATGGGTACTGTAGTTTATGGTGAACATGGGTACTGTAGTTTATAGAGAACATAGGTACTGTAGTTTATGGGTAACATGGGTACTGTAGTTTACGGAGAAGATGGGTACTGTAGTTTATAGAGAACATGGGTACTGTAGTTTATAGAGAACATGGATACTGTAGTTTATAGAGAACATGGGTACTGTAGTTTATAGAGAACATGGGTACTGTAGTTTATAGAGAACATTGGTACTGTAGTTTATAGAGAAGATGGGTACTGTAGTTTATAGAGAACATGGGTACTGTAGTTTATAGAGAACATTGGTACTGTAGTTATAGAGAACATGGGTACTGTAGTTTATGGAGAATATGGGCATTGTAGTTTATAGAGAACATGGATACTGTAGTTTATGGGTAACATGGGTACTGTAGATTCGGAGAACATGGGTACTGTAGTTCATGGAGAACATGGGTAGTGTAGTTGGGTATTGTAGTTTATGGAGAACATTGGTACTGTAGTTTATAGAGAACATGGGTACTGTAGTTTATGGAGAATATCGGTACTGTAGTTTATGGAGAACATGGGTACTGTAGTTTATGGAGAACATGGGTACTGTAGTTTATGGAGAACATGGGTACTGTAGTTTATAGAGAACATGGGTACTGTAGTGTAGTATAGTTTATTAAGAACATGGTTACTGTAGTTTATGGAGAACATTGGTACCCTAGTTTATGGAGAACATGGTTACTGTAGTGTAGTATAGTTTATTAAGCACATGGTTACTGTAATTTATGGAGAACATTGGTACCCTAGTTTATGTAGAACATGGTTACTGTAGTGTAGTATAGTTTATGGAGAATATGGGTACTGTAGTTTATGGAGAACATGGATACTGTAGTTTATAGAGAACATGGGTACTGTAGTGTAGTATAGTTTATGGAGAACATGGGTACTGTAGTTTATGGAGAACATGGGTACTGTAGTTTATGGAGAACATGGGTACTCTAGTGTAGTATAGTTTATGGAGAACATGGGTACTGTAGTTTATGGAGAACATGGGTACTGTAGTTTATGGAGAACATGGGTACTGTAGTTTATAGAGAACATGGGTACTGTAGTTTATAGAGAACATGGGTACTGTAGTTTATGGAGAACATGGGTACTGTAGTTTATGGGTAACATGGGTACTGTAGTTTATGGAGAACATGGGTACTGTAGTTTATGGAGAACATGGGTACTGTAGTTTATGGGTAACATGGGTACTGTAGTTTTTTAGAGAACATGGGTACTGTAGTTTATGGAGAACATGGGTACTGTAGTTTATAGAGAACATGGGTACTGTAGTTTATAGAGAACATGGGTACTGTAGTTTATGGTGAACATGGGTACTGTAGTTTATAGAGAACATGGGTACTGTAGTTTATAGAGAACATGGGTACTGTAGTTTATGGAGAACATGGGTACTGTAGTTTATAGAGAACATGGGTACTGTAGTTTATGGTGAACATGGGTACCGTAGTGTAGTATAGTTTATGGAGAACATTGATACTGTAGTGTAGTATAGTTTATGGAGAACATGGGTACCCTAGTGTAGTATAGTTTAGGGAGAACATTGATACTGTAGTTTAGGGAGAACATTGATACTGTAGTTTAGGGAGAACATTGATACTGTAGTTTAGGGAGAATATTGATACTGTAGTTTAGGGAGAACATTGATATTGTTGTTTAGGTAGAACATCGGTACTGTAGTTTAGGGAGAACATTGATACTGTATTTTAGGGAAAACATCGGTACTGTAGTTTCACAGACACAGGGAGCAGAGAACAGTTGTCAGGGCTCAAGTTGACGTCACACTACAACCTGGCAGGTGACATTCCATTGGCTGATGACGTCAGGAGTAGGTTACATATGACAGACATCAGGCTGCCATACACAGACTCAAACAGATGAATATCATAAAGAAACAAACCAAAACAGGAAACCCACAGCAACAAGAACAATAATACAACAACTACAACCAACTAACAACATACATCTACCCACAGCCAGAAGAACTGACAGCAAGGTTGCAACGTTCAAACTTAAACGGAAACACACGAGGCCGGAAACAGACTGCCGGAAGAAGAGTAGAGCACTGCATCAGGAGTGCTGTCCCTTACTTGCTGTGAATGACACGCTGTCAAATGGCGGCCACACAGCCAAACTAGCGCTTCTCTTTCAGCTCCAATTAAAACTGTTAGCTGCCAACAAGCCAACTTTATTCTCCACCTTCCGGCCTGGCGGGCCCGCGCTAATTGGACCACTGGCCTGCAGCTCATGGCTCGTGGCTCGTGGCTCGTGGCTCGGCCTAATCTCTTCCCTAATTAACTCCTCGTCAGGCGTGCGTTATCCTCTCTTACTTACCTGCCCCTGCCTTGTTACCGCGCCTGGCTAGGCTGATGATGTGAAGAATTATTCCCCTTTTTTCACCCCCCATTCCGCCTCCACCCCCCCCCTCTTGCCCTGTCCCCTTTTGAAAGGAGAGAGGGAGGGAGGTGGTCCATTGTGATCTTGTCCAGATTTCTGTAGTTCCATCTCTAAGATGCATTAAGCCCTAGTATTCTACAGATCCTTGCATACTTCAACCACATTTTTATGTCATCAACGAAGACTACATTTGCATGGGGATGTCCTTTGGACTAAGGTTATATATTTTGGGCCAGTCATCTCATTAGATGGCAGATGGAATTAGAAATAGCCAACAGAATCAACCAAGATAAAACAGCATTCAAGAAAATGAAAAGCGTTCTTACCAACAAAAGTCTAGATCTATCAATTAATATCAGGAAGAGAGTTTTTCAGCGTTATATAGAACCGATACTGTTGTATGGATGTGAAGTATGGAGTCAACACGCAAAGTCAGAAAAAGACTGAGGCAGCTGAAATTGGTTTCTAAGAAGAATGTAAAGCGTTCCAGGGACAGCAAAGAAAACACATGAGACAGTCTTGAAAGAAGGAAACACAGAAAGAACACTGATGAAGAAGATTAGAAAAAGACAAAGCAACATTTATACAACACTTTATGAGGCAAGAGAATCACAACAAGAAACCTGGAAGGGAAAAGAGATCAGGTGGCCTTGGGGAGAAAGTATTGGATGGACTTGTGGAGTGGATGAAGACAGAGAAGGTGGGAGATGTACTTGTAGTGACAAAAGATAGATTTCGTGTGGAAGTTCGTGATGATGATGACGACGATGATGATGATGATGGCGACGACGACGACAATGATGATGATGACGACGACGATGATGATGATGATGACGACGACGATGATGATGTTGAATCATTGGAATAACAGCTTATGACATTCAGAGGAAAAAGTCAATACTATTAAAAATGATGTTGCAATTTTAAGACCTCTGTTACTGTCATTCAGAATGTACTGCGCTGTGTACTGATCAGTCATCCATTCATGAGGGTCCATGCTTGTGTTCTTGGTCCTCCCCTCTCTCTCTCTATTTATCATTCTGTCTGTCTGTCTGTCTTTCTCTCTCTATGGCACACACTCACTCTCACACACACATACACACAGAGACACAGACATACACGTACACGCACACACACACACAAAACACACACACACACACACACACACACACGCGCGCGCGCGCGCACTATTATATATATATATATATATATATATATATATATATATATATATATATATATACCTTATTGTCATGGTACATATAATTGCCATCAGAAGCTAACCAGACAGTGCTACATGCCCACAGCAACAATGCCTCACCAATGGTCAGACAATCACTTTCCCAGCTCCTGACGCCACGCGGTACGTGGCCATTTAACCAAAGACAGAGATGCTGTCCGTGCACTGCATGACCCATTCAAACCCAGTCACCGGTCACTTGGTTCATAAGCGAATGGCAAGGTGGGAGATGACAAACCCTGGGACATAGCCACTCAGTGCTTACCAGCCAGGTCCAGATCAGTCACCAGAGAATAAAAGAGCCCTCCTTTTGAGCCACTCTGGGCTTTCATCTCTCTACGGGCCATACCACCCAGCCACCGGCTCGCTCATCTTTCAGTATTTCTCCTCTTAATACACTTAGCAGCTGGAAAGTCCCAACGTCGTATTAACTCTTTCCCTATGGAGCGCACCTATACGTGCGCTGACTGATTGCTCCGTTGCCTACGGCGCGCACCTATACGTGCGCTGTACTTTTGGAAAAATTCTTGTAGTCAAACCCTCGCCCTGTAACAAAACCTCAGCTCCATCATCCAGTCTCAAAAGCCACCAAACATAATACTGTAGACGTTGCCTGTTTTGCTGTCCAGCTAGGTCAGACATGCCCCCAACAGGGATCCCATGTTTGCCGTCTGTCTGAACTATCGTCAGGATTTTCCCTGCAGTCACCCGTCTGATTGCCGTCTGTCTGAACTGTCATCAGGATTTTCCCTGCAGTCACCAGTCTGTCTGAACTGTCATCAGGATTGTTCCTGCAGTCACCCGTCTGTCTGAACTGTCATCAGGATTTTCCCTGCAGTCACCCGTCTGATTGCCGTCTGTCTGAACTGTCATCAGGATTTTCCCTGCAGTCACCAGTCTGTCTGAACTGTCATCAGGATTGTTCCTGCAGTCACCCGTCTGTCTGAACTGTCATCAGGATTTTCCCTGCAGTCACCCGTCTGATTGCCGTCTGTCTGAACTGTCATCAGGATTTTCCCTGCAGTCACCAGTCTGTCTGAACTGTCATCAGGATTTTCCCTGCAGTCACCCGTCTGTCTGAACTGTCATCAGGATTTTCCCTGCAGTCACCAGTCTGTCTGAACTGTCATCAGGATTTTCCCTGCAGTCACCCGTCTGTCTGAACTGTCATCAGGATTTTCCCTGCAGTCACCCGTCTGTCTGAACTGTCATCAGGATTTTCCCTGCAGTCACCCGTCTGTCTGAACTGTCATCAGGATTTTCCCTGCAGTCACCCGTCTGTCTGAACTGTCATCAGGATTTTCACTGCAGTCACCCGTCTGTCTGAACTGTCATCAGGATTTTCCCTGCAGTCACCAGTCTGTCTGAACTGTCATCAGGATTTTCCCTGCAGTCACCAGTCTGAATCAATAAAGCCAGCAGCCATGCGACAGGTAAAGTCAACAAGAAATAACTGAGAGTACTGGATAGACCAAGAGCAAACAGTGTTTCAGCACAGGCCATCATACGAGACTACAGACAACATTATGTATGTGTTATCCTCCTCCATGATACAATGTACACAGACAACATTATGTATGTGTTATCCTCCTTCATTGATACAATGTACACAGACAACATTATGTATGTGTTATCCTCCTCCATTCATACAATGTACACAGACAACATTATGTATGTGTTATCCTCCTTCATTGATACAATGTACACAGACAACATTATGTATGTGTTATCCTCCTCCATTCATACAATGTACACAGACAACATTATGTATGTGTTATCCTCCTCCATTCATACAATGTACACAGACAACATTATGTACATGTTGTCCTCCTTCATTGATACAATGTACACAGACAACATTATGTATGTTGTTATCCTCCTCCATTCATACAATGTACACAGACAACATTATGTACATGTTGTTCACCATTCATACAATGTACACAGACAACATTATGTACATGTTGTTCACCATTCATACAATGTACACAGACAACATTATGTACATGTTGTCCACCATTCATACAATGTACACAGACAACATTATGTACATGTTGTCCTCCTTCATTCATACAATGTACACAGACAACATTATGTACATGTTGTCCTCCATTCATACAATGTACACAGACAACATTATGTACATGTTGTTCTCCATTCATACAATGTACACAGACAACATTATGTATGTGTTGTCCTCCTTCATTCATACAATGTACACAGACAACATTATGTACATGTTGTCCTCCATTCATACAATGTACACAGACAACATTATGTACATGTTGTCCTCCATTCATACAATGGATATGACGTATGTATGATGCAGACGACAACAACATGTCATAGTCACTGAAGCTTGTGTCATTGTGTGTAGTCTGGAAGGGAGAGAACTGAGGGAAAAATGCCAATTTGAAGACAAGTCACACATTACGCCCAGTTAACAAGACAGTAAAGTTCGATGTGATTCAGCGTTCAGTTCATAGTCACATGTGTGTGTGTGTGTGTGTGTGTGTGTGTGTGTGTGTGTGTGTGTGTGTGTGTGTGTGTGTGTGTGTGTGTGTGTGTGTGTGTGTGTGTGTGTGTGTGTGTATGTGAGGTATGTGCCATTTTGACGCACTTCGACACCTCATCATTTTTTTATGAGGTTTATAGACCAAGAAGAAGAAAAGACCAAAAGAAAAAAGCTAAACTGAACACACACAAATGAATGTTATACGAGATGCAAAGAAACCTCTATACAAAAACAAACAACAACAAAACAACAACAACAACAATAACAACAACAATAATAACAACAATACAACAACAACAACGACAAACAAAAAAGAAACTTGGAGATAGACAGTAAAAATAAAAAACTTTTGCAGGCCACTAAAAATATCCTTCTTGAAACAAGCAAACAGATAATGAAAACCACATAGTACACTTAGAACGCAAACTGTCCATCGCTGACAAATCTCAGAAATACTTCAGTTCTGTAATTAGCAGAACACTAAACCCAACTCTCAGTCTCTTCATTAAAACCATCGTCATCAATTTCAATGCGTCACTACAAAAACACATGCAAACCATAAAAGACAAAAAATTAACCAACTTGAACAAGACTGCAAACCCGTCTGCACCGTTCTTGACACCTATCAGCAACCCAGCCCCCTCTCCACCTTCCTCTAGCTCTGCACGTCACCCCCTTGTACATTGTATTCCTTCAAACTTACCACTCTCTGAGGCGGAAGTGTCAGCCCTTTCAAAGGGCCTCAAATTTGTCCCTTTAAAACCATCCGCCAGTAAATACCAAACTATGAATAGCTGCCAACGATTTTTTAGATCCCTACGTTGGATGGCAGTACTGGGACATCCTCCCAAACAAAAATTGAATCCAGATGCTGACTTATTACAAAACTTTTCCATAAGCCTGCTCATCGGGAACCTCCTCGCAACATCTTTCACGAAGTTGAACATTACATCAACAAATGCCACCAAGAAAGAGGCTGTCTCAACATGCGACCCAAGAAATATTCCAACATCACCAAAGAAGAAAGTGACGCACTACACTCCCTCAAAAACAGAGACGACATTGTCATCAAACCAGCAGACAAGGTGGGTGCAATTGTAGTCTGGGACAGACATCTGTATATCAAGAAGCCCAGAAACAACTCCATCATCACGCTTTCTACAAAAAGTTGGACAAACCTGCACACTTGACCAATCATGCCAAGATATCCAAACTTATCAACAATCTCATAACCTCTAAGCAGCTGCCCCCCACTGCCAGACTACTCATCAAACAACTTCCAGTCCAATCTTTTTTTTTACTCCTACATAAAGCCAACAATCCTGGCCGTCCTATCGTGTCAGCTTGCAACTGCCCAACTGAAAACATTTCTCAGTTTCTTGACCACATTTTGCAACCTATAGTCCAGTCTTTGCCTACCTTCATCAAAGACACTAACCATACATTGAATCTGATTCAAATATTAAATGAAGACCACACCTTCAAACCTCAATACCTGTTCACTTTGGATGTGACCTCTTTGTACACCAGCATACCCCACTCTGACGGGTTAAAAGCTCTCCAGCATTTTCTAGACAAACGACCTGATCAAACATTGTCTACTTCAACCCTTGTCCGACTTGCGGTGCTGGTCCTGACAATGAACACATTTTCGTTTGGCGATGAGACGTTCTCGCAAGTTAGCGGAGTCGCAATGGGTACAAAGATGGGCCCCAGCTATGCCTGTTTGTTCATGGGATATTTGGAGGAACAAATCCTACAACAATACAAGAAACCCAAACCTGAAATTTACAAAAGATACATAGACGATTGCATTGGCATGACATCCCTCGATCATGACCAACTTTTGCAATTCATCCATTACGTCCAAACGTTTCACCCATCCATCAAGTTCACATATGAAATTTCAAACACATCCATAAGCTTCCTTGATATCGAAGTTTCCCTTCAATCTGAACAACTAGTCACTACAGTCCACTACAAACCTACAGACTCACATTCCTACCTGGACTATCAATCATCTCACACTTCCAACACCAGAAACAGCATTCCCTACTCGCAGTTCTTGAGACTACGACGCCTCTGCTCAGACGAAGACGATTTCCAGGACAAAGCAGTTGAAATGACTAGATTTTTCCTGCGCAGACATTACCCACTCGAGGTCATCAATGAAGCCCGGAAAAAAGTCAACTCTGTCTCTCGGCCAAATGCCCTCCATTCGAAGCCCAAAGCTGCCACAGAGGATCGGCCAGTCCTCAGTCTAGTTTACCACCGTCCATGTACCTCATAAAAAGGATCATCTTGTCCAACTGGAACATTCTGCGATCCAATCCCACTACAGGTGAAACCTTTGAACAGCGCCCTTGATCGTCCACAAGAGAGACACAAATCTCCGCGACTTGCTGGTGCATTCAAATCTCAGCAAACCAGTCAGCCAACCTCCAGGAACCTCTCCATGCAACAAACCTAAATGCAAGACTTGTCCTTTCTTGTGCTCAGCCACCACAGTCAAAGGCCCCAAATCTCATATGAGAATTACAAAACATTTCAACTGTCAAACTTATAACATTGTCTACTTGATCAGCTGCTCTAAATGTTCCCAACTGTATATTGGTGAAACTGGACGCACCCTTGACACACGTTTCAAAGAACACTTGGCTGATATCCGCCACCAAAGGGATAAAACTATCCCCAATCACTTCAACCAATCAGACCACTCAATCATGACATCCGAGTGAAAGGTCTGTGGCTTCTATACAATAACAGCACCATAGACAGGAAAGACAGAGAATCCCACCTCATAAATAAACTTGGAACACGCAAACCATATGGTCTTAATGACAAACCATAAGTAATCCATTGCGCAACAGAATTCAGACATGCCGTTTCATGTTTCTTCCTGTTCCCAGGCCTACCAGATTCATGGCACTGGGCACAATCCACTCCCTTACCTCTTGGCTCTTGCCCTGTGCCTTCTTCAGAACAGGGCTATACCGATATAGCATGGCCACTTCTCAAAATTGCAGAACTCATCTCACTTCCCTTTTGACATCATAGTTGCCTCCCCTCTCCCCTTTTCTTACTACTGCTCATTTAGACATGGGCATTCCATTTCTTACCCACTGGACGAGGCGGCAGGGAAGTTTTTAGTCCCGTTTTTATTATCCATTGTTTGGTGTCTGTGATCTGTTTGTGACCGTGCGTTCGCGCTTGACAAAGGCTAGTTGGCCGAAAATTTGCGCTTGTTTTGTTTTGTCTCGTTGGATACGCGCTTATATTGGTTTTCTTGTTCTTCTGGTTTGTGTTTGCTTGGGCGCGGGCAGTCACACTTGTTTTGGGTCTTGGAGATAGAATAAAAAGGAAAGGATAATTACAATCCAGGATGTGGGCACTACTAAATAAATAAATAAATAAATATATAAATAGATAAATAAACAAGTAAGATATGAGAAATAACAAATAACAGTAAATACACACATGCACACACACGCTGACACACTGATACACACACATAATACACTTTCATACATACACACATCCACACAGCACGATGGCCGCAACAACAACACAACAAACAGGAAACACATAGTAATATACACAATATATATATATACACATGTACACCAACCAATATCCATGCTGCAGATGAGAAAACAAAACAAAAAGTAGAAACATATGACAAACTTACAAACATATAGACAACAATCAACAGACCAACACACACACACACACACACACACACACACACACACACACACACACACACACAGTGTGACAATCTTGCCCGTTTTTCTAGATCTAGTTGTCTTTTCCCTTTTTTTTTCACTTTTCCTTTATCTCTGTTTCAGGAAGTGTCCACTTTCCATTGCACGCTGTGAGTCTGTGCAGTGTTACTTTTGAGATGATACCAATGTTCGTGTTATTGTTTTTCCTTTCATAACAGATTTCCGTCCACTTCCTCAATCTATTCCCGTTTGGGTAAGACGTTCGATGGTATAATGACTCACATTTTGTTCGCAAAGGCACGATTTTAAGCGTCTACTGACCTCAAACTTTCCAAGATGGAGAATTTTTATTTTTATAGTGGCATTGCCCGCAAGTTTGTCGGCACTTTCATTTCTTTTATCACTAGCATGTCCAGGGTGGTAGATTGACGTTATATTTTGTAGATCGATACTGCCCATTGCTTTGTGCCATTCTGGAGTTCCAACTCCATTTTACATGTTTTGAAGTTGAGTCATCGAGTCAGTCAGGATGAAGACTTGGCTTTCTTTCATTTCATCATCCACTGAAGTTAAGCATTGCATTGCATGTGTGACTGCCTCAATTTCCATTGTTAGACTGGAAGTTGTGATAGCATATGAAGCGTTTTCTTCATGTTTGGTATTTCCATTCTGACAGCGAAGCCCCATCCACATTGTTATTGGTGACTGAGCCATTCGGGTATTTGTCAACTGACAGAACTCAAAAAGACAAAGGAATTGAAAAAAACATCCAAAGCGTTTCAACAATATGTACAAAACAATCATACCCAAAAATCAAGGGAGACACTGATGCCAATGGCCAGAAGGGAAAACAGATGCAGGAATTCATCTTCTCATAAAGCAACTAAGTTGCAGTCCCAAAGACATAATCATAGACATGTCGCCATAAACTTGCCCCACCAATTTGTCTCTTTTCTGTGTTGGTATGTACTTTTCATTTGCTATCAAAATGAAAATTTTCTACTGAATTTTCCACATGTTCTTCAGTTCGTTGTCACATTCAAAAACAAAGTTGCAGAAAACGACGGGTGGAGGGGGTGGGGAAGGGAGAGAGTGTGTGATGGACGAGAACGTTTTGTGTCATCGAGGATTCACAATAATAGATGAATAAAACAAATATAATATCTTCTGTATCCACGCATCATACTCACCAAACATACAAGATGCTATTAAGATAGAAATGTACTTTTCATAATTTCCATAAACTGGAAATCCATTGTTAAATATATGGTCCATGTTGCAAAGATTTGAGAACTTTGAACATAAATCTCCAGTTCAGAAAGTTGATGGCTCTTTTTATTTTCTTTGATATCTAAAGACACCAAAAGTCACTCTTCTGTACTTTTGTATAACTGTGTTTAGATGGTAATGGTACAAAATCCCGTAAACAACAATTCACCATAAACCCCGTTCACATCTTGTTCACCAGGACAACAATTCACCATAAACCACGTTCACTCCTTGTTCACCAGGACAACAATTCACCATAAACAACGTTCACTCCTTGTTCACCAGGACAACAATTAACCATTAACCCCGTTCACTCCTTGTTCACCAGGACAACAATTCACCATAAACCCCGTTCACTCCTTGTTCACCAGGACAACAATTAACCATTAACCACGTTCACTCCTTGTTCACCAGGATATCAATTCATCATAAAGTCCAGTGATATCCTTTTCATCAGCAAAATCCAGTTGATATTGATATCTATACTCATTAAGTCACCAGGATAAATTCTAATTAACCCATCATCATGGTTCACCAGGATCATTAAACTTCTAATAAATGGCCCAGTGATATTTGTTCAAGACATCATAAGTGCGCCAAAAAATGTTCATCCTTTTACATCCAAAAGTGACATAATATTTTCTATACATCATAAGTGCATGGATATTGTTCATCATGAAACCATATATTATCTATAACAAAACGTGCAGTGATCTGTGTATCACCATACAACAATTCCGTGATATTATCACTTACACTCTTGTAGCCAGGACATGTATATCTCACATCAAAATGCCCGTTCATCTGTGTTATCTGGAACATTCTAAATGCCAGTGAATGAACCTATACACCCATAATGTTAGCCAGGTGAAACAATCATACCATAATAGCCCGTTCATCTGTGATTCATCCAGGAACATCTAAACCAGTGATATGTAATCTCATACTATAATCCGGTGATATTATATCTAATACTATAAGTGGCCAGGTGATATGATGATATCTATACATCATAAAGTGACCAGTGATATGTGATATCTATACATCATAAAGTGGCCAGGTGTTTATGTGATATCTATCATCATAAAGTGGCCAGGTGATATGTGATATCTATACATCATAAAGTGCCAGGTGATATGTGGATATCTATACATCATAAAGTGGCCAGGTGATAATGTGATATCTATAAATATAAGTGACCAGGTGATATGTGGATATCTATACATCATAAAGTGCCAGGTGATATGTGATATCTATACATCATAAGTGCAGGTGATATGTGAATCTATACATCATAAAGTGGCCAGGTGATATGTGATATCTATACATCAAAAAGTGGCCATGTGATATGTGATATCTATAATCATAAAGTGGCCATGATGATATGTGATATCTATACATCATAAAGTGGCCAGGTGATATGTGATATCTATACATCATAAAGTGGCCAGGTGATATGTGATTATATCATACATCATAAAGTGGCCAGGTGATATGTGATACTATACATCATAAAGTGGCCAGGTGATATTTGATATCTATAACATCATAAAGTGGCCAGGTGATATGTGATATCTATACATCATAAAGTGGCCAGGTGAATATGTGATATCTATACATCATAAAGTGGGCCAGGTGATATGTGATGTGATACTATACATCATAAAGTGGCCAGGTGATATTGTGATATCTATGCATTAAAAAGTGACCAGGTGATATGTGATAATCTATACATCATAAAGTGGCCAGGTGAATGTGATATCTATACATCATAAAGTGACCAGGTGATATGTGATATCTATACATCATAAAGTGGCCATGTGATATGTGATATCTATACATCATAAAGTGTGCCAGTGTGATATGATGATGATAACTATCAACATCATAAAGTGACCAGTGTATGTGATATCTATACATTCATAAAGTGGCCAGAGATATGTGATATCTATACATTTCAAAAGTGGAGAGTATATGTGACATAATCTATACATCAAAAGTGGCCATTATATTGATATCTAACACATAAAGTCCTTGATATGTGATAACATTAATGGGCCATGATATGTGAACTATACCATAAAGTTCCAGGTTAAGGACAACAATTCACCATAAACCCCAGTATACTTTTCACGGAAACTATTCACCATTAACCTCACTCCTTGTTACTAGGAACAATACCATATAAACGTGCCATTGTTAAGGACAATTCCTATAACATCATAAGACATTGACCATTGTATTGTGTACAGCAATAATTCACATAACCCGTTATCTATTCAACACATAATTGACCATAGTATATGTGTTATCATGACAACAATTCAATAACATCCACGTGTCATAGTGATATCTATACCATCATTGTTACCAGGACAACATATCTACATAAACACGTGCACTCTTGTTCACCAGGACAACAATTCACCATTAATCACGTTACTCCTTGTTCACCAGGACAACAATTCACCATAAACCCCGTTCACCCTTGTTCACCAGGACAACAATTCACCATAAATCCGTTCATCCTTGTTCACCAGGAAACAATCACCATAACCACGTTCACTCCTTGTTCACCAGCACATACCAAACGTGATCCATGATCACTGTGAAATCTATACACATAAAGTGGCAGGATAGTATGATATCTATCATCATAAAGTGCCATGTGATATGTTATCTATGCAATATAAAGTGGCCAGGTGATATGTGAATCTATACATCATAAAGTACCAGGTGATATGTGATATCTATACATCATAAAGTGGCCAGGTGATATGTTGATATCTATACATCATAAAGTGGCCAGTGATATGTGATACTATACATCATAAGTGCCAGGTGATATGTGATATCTATACATCATAAAGTGGCCAGGTGATATGTGATATCTATACATCATAAAGTGGCCAGGTGATATGTGATATCTATACATCATAAAGTGGCCAGGTGATATATGTGATATCTATACATCATAAAGTGGCCAGGTGATATGTGATATCTATACATATAAAGTGACCAGTGATATTGATATCTATACATCATAAAGTGGCCAGTGATATGTGATATCTATACATCATAAAGTGCCAGGTGATATGTGATATCTATACATCATAAAGTGCCAGGTGATATGTGATATCTATACATCATAAAGTGGCCAGGTGATATGTGATATCTATCAATATAAAGTGGCCAGGTGATATTGATATCTATACATCATAAAGTGGCCAGGTATATGTGATATCTATACATCATAAAGTGGCCAGGTGATATGTGATATCTATACATCATAAAGTGGCCAGGTGATATTGATATCTATACATCATAAAGTGGCCAGGTGATATGTGATATCTATACATCATAAAGTGGCCAGGTGATATGTGATATCTATACATAAAGTGCAGTGATATGTGATATCTATCATCATAAGTGGCCAGGTGATATGTGATATCTATACATCATAAAGTGCCAGGTGATATGTGATATCTATACATATAAAGTGGCCAGGGTGATATTGATATTATTACATATTAAAGTGGCCAGGTGATATGTGATATCTATACATCATAAAGTGGCCAGGTGATATGTGATATCTATACATATAAAGTGCCAGGTGATATGTGATATCTATACATCATAAAGTGGCCAGGTGATATGTGATATCTATACAATATAAAGTGGCCAGGTGATATGTGATATCTATACATCATAAAGTGGCCAGGTGATATGTGATATCTATACATCATAAAGTGGCCAGGTGATATGTGATATCTATACATCATAAAGTGGCCAGTGATATGTGATATCTATACATCATAAAGTGGCCAGGTGATATGTGATATAACTAAGCATATAAGTGCCAGGTGATATGTGATATCTATACATCATAAGTGGCCAGGTGATATGGATATCTATACATCATAAGTACCAGGTGGAATGTGATATCTATACATCATAAAGTGGCCAGGTGAATGTGATATCTATCATCATAAAGTGGCCAGGTGATATGTGATATCTATACATCATAAAGTGGCCATGTGATATGTGATAGCTATACATCATAAAGTGGCCAGGTGATATGTGATATCTATACATCATAAAGTGGCCAGGTGATATGTGATATCTATACATCATAAAGTGGCCAGGTGATATGTGATATCTATACATCATAAAGTGGCCAGGTGATATGTGATGTGATATCTATACATCATAAAGTGGCCAGGTGATATGTGATATCTATGCAATATAAAGTGACCAGGTGATATTGATATCTATACATCATAAAGTGGCCAGGTGATATGTGATATCTATACATCATAAAGTGACCAGGTGATATGTGATATCTATACATCATAAAGTGGCCAGGTGATATGTGATATCTATACATCATAAAGTGGCCAGGTGATATGTGATATCTATGCAATATAAAGTGACCAGGTGATATTGATATCTATACATCATAAAGTGGCCAGGTGATATGTGATATCTATACATCATAAAGTGGCCAGGTGATATGTGATATCTATACATCATAAAGTGGCCAGGTGATATTGATATCTATACATCATAAAGTGGCCAGGTGATATGTGATATCTATACATCATAAAGTGGCCAGGTGATATGTGATATCTATACAATATAAAGTGGCCAGGTGATATGTGATATCTATACATCATAAAGTGGCCAGGTGATATGTGATATCTATACATCATAAAGTGGCCAGGTGATATGTGATATCTATACAATATAAAGTGGCCAGGTGATATGTGATATCTATACAATATAAAGTGGCCAGGTGATATGTGATATCTATACATCATAAAGTGGCCAGGTGATATGTGATATCTATACAATATAAAGTGACCAGGTGATATGTGATATCTATACATCATAAAGTGGCCAGGTGATATGTGATATCTATACAATATAAAGTGGCCAGGTGATATGTGATATCTATACATCATAAAATGGCCAGGTGATATGTGATATCTATACAATATAAAGTGGCCAGGTGATATGTGATATCTATACATCATAAAGTGGCCAGGTGATATGTGATATCTATACAATATAAAGTGGCCATGTGATATGTGATATCTATACATCGTAAAATGGCCAGGTGATATGTGATATCTATACATCATAAAGTGACCAGGTGATATGTGATATCTATACAATATAAAGTGGCCAGGTGATATGTGATATCTATACATCATAAAGTGACCAGGTGATATGTGATATCTATACATCATAAAGTGACCAGGTGATATGTGATATCTATACAATATAAAGTGACCAGGTGATATGTGATATCTATACATCATAAAGTGGTCAGGTGATATGTCTGATGATCCTGTAATATCACCGCCGTTGATGGCTGTTCATATTGTAGAAAGCTTTTACTTACTTTCAAGGCTGATAACTTTTATTACCATCAGATGTTGAAACGAAAATGTACAGTATCAGTAAGGAGAGGTTTGTCATTTGTTACATTGTTCAAATCAAAGCACACATTCTTTGTCTTTCCTCTGCTTTCCTTCTGTCCCTCTTTCTTTTTCTGTCTTATGTGCATCGGCGGACACACACACACACACACACACACACACACACACACACACACACACACACACACACACACACACACTCATAAACACACACACACACACATATATATATATAGGTAGAAAGAAACTCTAGGGAGAGCTAGACAACAGAAGGTCTTCAGAGAAGTAACCCCCTTTAGACAAGTGTTTCGGCCCTGAATTCCTTACACTCTCGGGGGGCCGGGCCACATCCAGGTCATGACTCCTGGATGCCCTTCTGCTGTTGTCTATTTTTTTTTTTTTTTTTTTTTTCCCACGCCGGGGATCGAACCTGGGCGATTCTGCGCTTCAGAACTGCGGTACGCGGTTTTACCAATGTGCTAACGGGGCACACTCATCTGTAGGGAATTTAATCCTTATGAAGTTCACTTTTTTCGTTCCTCCTTGCCCAGATCCAGCTTGAGCTCCTTTCTGCTGCCTCTGCCATCGCTTTAAGGGCTCTAGTCCTCTTCTTCCCAGAAATGGCGAGTTGTTTCATGAGATCATAAGCGGAGGTGCCCACAAACCCTCTTGCCCCGACCTCTATGGCGAAGATTTTGACCCGCAGACCTGCTTTCTTCAGGGTGCTGGCAAGACCGGCGTATTTTTCGGTCTTGTAGATATGTGCTTCTTCCATTCTGCTTTCGTATGGCACAGTGAGTTCTATCAGAATCACTTGTTTCGAGGAGTCAGAGTGGAGAGCAATGTCTGGTCTCATGCCTGTCTTGCTGATGACATCTGGGTAATTTCTCCACTCTGGGAGGTCTGCTGTACACTCCCAGTCGACTGCTCCATCCAGAAGACCCTTTGGCAATGTGCTGGTTGTCATAGCACTTTCGGGCCAGACCTGTTTCCCTCCTGCTTTGTAGAACGTTGTCATAGCAATTGGTGCGTTTGGGGTCATGGTTTTTTCGCTAACCACATCTGTGATCACTTTCAGAACTTGGTTGTGCCTCCATGTATACCTTCCTTGGGCTAGCGCTACTTTGCAAGAGCTTAGGACATGTTCCACTGTTTGTTTCTTCTGACAGAGCGGACATGCTGGGTCGTCTGCTTTCCCCCATTTCACTAAGTTTGCATTCGAGGGGAGCAGGTCATATACAGATCTGAGGAGGAAGCTTATCCTTAGAGGAGCCATGTGCCACATATCGTTCCAGCTGAGACTTCTTTGGAGTGCACTGTCCCATGTTGTCCATTGCCCCTGTTGACCTTGCTGGACTGCCTTCTGCACTCTTTTGACATCTTCTTCTTCCTTCAACTCCTGTATGATCATGTCTCTTTTTTCCTTCCCTTTGGCTTTGGACCACCACTGCATTTTTGTTGCTCCCAGTCCCTGTCTGTTGGTTTGCGTGTGTCCAATTATTTCTTTGATGCTGAGGTTTCTCTTGGCATTGTTTACAGCCTCTTGGACTTTCCACTTTCTACCAGTTCTCAGCTTTG
This sequence comes from Monoplex corrugatus, assembly GCA_030674185.1. Classification (NCBI taxonomy): domain Eukaryota; kingdom Metazoa; phylum Mollusca; class Gastropoda; order Littorinimorpha; family Ranellidae; genus Monoplex; species Monoplex corrugatus. Next base: position 2,456,939 of record JAPXFY010000012.1, read on the forward strand.
GATGAACTGATCTCACGATATTGTCTTCCGATTCCTCCAGCATGCTCAACAGTCTTGCTTTTCCAACTTTGTATTCCTCCACTATGGATTTGAGAGGTAGCTTCAGCATTGCTTGACGACAGTAGAATGCAACATCAGTGAGACCAGGTGGGACACCGAGCCATTTTCTTGTGTATTTGTTGATTTTGGCTTCCATTGCTTCGACTGTGCTGGTGCAAATGTCATAGATTAGCAGTGGCCACAGCAGCTTTGGTATCAGCATGAACTGTAGACACCAGACTTTGTATTTGCCTGGCAGTCCGCAGTTATCTATTTTCTTCAGGCCTTCTTCTGCTGTTTGCTTGGTTTCACATCCCCTTTGTGTGTCTTTCAGGGAGTCATCATACCATCTTCCGAGACTTTTTACTGGCTCTTCTGTGACAGTGGGGATGGCTT
>JAPXFY010000012.1:2467373-2479873 GCA_030674185.1 Monoplex corrugatus
ATGTACATATTGTGTTAGAACGTGTACATATTGTAAGTGTTAGAACTGTACATATTGTAAGTGTTAGAACTGTACATATTGTAAGTGTAGAACGTGTACATGTTGTAAGTGTTAGAACCTTACATATTGTATTAGAACCTGTAACATATTGTAAGTGTAAGAACGTGTACATATTGTAAGTGTTAGAACTGTACATATTGTAGATTTGATTTGATTATAAGGATTATTGCGCTATATAAATATTGTAATTACTATTTTTAAGAACGTGTACATATTGTAAGTGTTAGAACGTGTACATATTGTAAGTGTTAGAACGTGTACATGATATCACGATTAGATACATGTAATGTGTCACAGTCAGTGACAAGTGTCAACTTTCAGCTACATGGCTACAAGAGGATGGACAGTACCATAAGAGGATGGACAGTACAAGAGGATGGACAGTACAAGAGGATGGACAGTACAAGAGGATGGACAGTACAAGAAGATGGACAGTACAAGAGGATGGACAGTACAAGAGGGAAGGACAGTACAAGAGGATGGACAGGATGGGTGTGGTTGTCAGTGGTCAGGATGGACAGGATGGGTGTAGTTGTCAGTGGTCAGGATGGACAGGATGGGTGTGGTTGTCATGTGGTCAGGATGGACAGGATGGGTGTGTTGTCATGTGGTCAGGATGGACAGGATGGGTGTGGTTGTCATGTGGTCAGGATGGACAGGATGGGTGTTGTTGTCATGTGGTCAGGATGGACAGGATGGGTGTGGTTGTCATGTGGTCAGGATGGACAGGATGGGTGTGGTTGTCATGTGGTCAGGATGGACAGGATGGGTGTGGTTGTCATGTGGTCAGGATGGACAGGATGGGTGTGGTTGTCATGTGGTCAGGATGGACAGGATGGGTGTGGTTGTCATGTGGTCAGGATGGACAGGATGGGTGTGGTTGTCATGTGGTCAGGATGGACAGGATGGGTGTGGTTGTCATGTGGTCAGGATGGACAGGATGGTGGGGTTGTCATTGTCAGGATGGACAGATGGTGTGGTTGTCATGTGGTCAGGATGGACAGGATGGGTGTGGTTGTCATGTGGTCAGGATGGACAGGATGGGTGTGGTTGTCATGTGGTCAGGATGGACAGGATGGGTGTGGTTGTCATGTGGTCAGGATGGACAGGATGGGTGTGGTTGTCATGTGGTCAGGATGGACAGGATGGTGTGATTGTCATGTGGTCAGGATGGACAGGATGGGTGTGGTTGTCATGTGGCGGATGGACAGGATGGTGTGGTTGTCATGTGGCCAGGATGGACAGGATGGTGTGGTTGTATTGTGGTCAGGATGGACAGGATGGGTGTGGTTGTCATGTGGTCAGGATGGACAGGATGGGTGTGGTTGTCATGTGGTCAGGATGGACAGGATGGGTGTGGTTGTCATGTGGCCAGGATGGACAGGATGGTGTGGTTGTCATGTGGTCAGGATGGACAGGATGGGTGTGGTTGTCATGGTGGTACAGGATGGGTGTGGTTGTCATGTGGTCAGGATGGACAGGATGGGTGTGGTTGTCATGTGGTCAGGATGGACAGGATGGGTGATGTGGTTGTCATGTGGTCAGGATGGACAGGATGGGTGTGGTTGTCATGTGGTCAGGATGGACAGGATGGGTGTGGTTGTCATGGGGTCAGGATGGACAGATGGTGTTGTTGTCATGTGGTCAGGATGACAGGATGGGTGTGGTTGTCATGTGGTCAGGATGGACAGGATGAGTGTGTGTTGTCATGTGGTCAGGATGGACATGGATGGGTGTGGTTGTAGTGTGGTGAGAGATGGACAGGATGGGTGTGGTTGTCATGTGGTCAGGATGGAACAGGATGGGTGTGGTTGTAGTGTGGTGAGATGGACAGGATGGGTGTGGTTGTCATGTGGTCAGGATGGACAGGATGGGTGTGGTTGTCATGTGGACAGGATGGACAGGATGGGTGTGGTTGTCATGTGGTCAGGATGGACAGGATGGAGGTGTGGTTGTCATGTGGTCAGGATGGACAAGATGGTGTGGTTGTCATGTGGTCAGGATGGACAGGATGGGTGTGTTGTCATGTGGCCAGGATGGACAGGATGGGTGTTGTTGTCATGTGGTCAGGATGGACAGGATGGGTGTTGTCATGTGGTCAGGATGGACAGGATGGGTGTGTTTGTCATGTGGTCAGAATGGACAAGATGGGTGTTGTTGTCATGAGGTCAGGAATGACAGGATGGACAGGATGGGTGTGTTTGTCATGTGGTCAGGATGGACAGGATGGGTGTGGTTGTCATGTGGTCAGGATGGACAGGATGGGTGTTGTTGTCATGTGGTCAGGATGGACAGGATGGGTGTGTTGTAACATGGTGAGGATGGCAGGACAGGATGGACAGGATGGGTGTGGTTGTATTGTGGTGAGGATGGACAGGATGGAAGATGGACAGTATGGACAGGATGGACAGGATGGACAGGATGGACAGGGTGGACAGATGGACAGGATGGACAGGATGGATAGGATGGACAGGATGACAGGATGGATGGGGTGGACAGGATGGGTGTGGTTGTATTGTGGTGAGGATGGACAGGATGGACATGACGGACAGGATGGACAGGATGGGTGTGTGGTTGTCATGTTGTAAGGATGGACAGGATGGACCTGTTGGACAGGATGGACAGGATGGACAGGATGAACAGGATGAACAGGATGGACAGGATGGACAGGATGAACAGGATGGACAGGATGGACAGGATGGGTGTGGTTGTCATGTTGTAAGGATGGACAGGATGGACGGGGTGGACAGGATGGACAGGATGGACAGGATGAACAGGATGAACAGGATGGACAGGATGGAAACAGGATGACGAGACAGGATGGGTGTGGTTGTCATGTTGTAAGGATGGACAGGATGGACAGGATGGACGGGGTGGACAGGATGGACAGGATGGACAGGATGGGTGTGGTTGTATTGTGGTGAGGATGGACAGGATGGACAGGATGGGTGTGGTTGTATTGTGGTGAGGATGGACAGGATGGACAGGATGACAGGACGACAGGATGGAAGGATGGACAGGATGGACAGGATGGACAGGATGGGTGTGGTTGTCACGTGATGTGGATGGGCCATACGTGACTGAGGACGAATATCAGAACCATGAAAATGGAAGAGACAAAAAGAGTTAAACTGATAAGCGATCTCCCTGTCCTGCTCTCTTTCCCCCTTTCCCCTTCCCTCCCCTTTCCCCTTTCCCTCCCCTTTCCCTCCGCTTTTAGAGGCCAAACTGCAGGAAGCAGAACAAAATCAGAGTGGTTCCCCTCCCTCCCTCCCCTCTTTAACTACCACCACTGTTTGGGTTGACGTTTTGAAGAAAGGGAGAGAAGGCAATGGGGGCAGAGGGGGAGGGAAAAGAAAGGGGAACAATCGCCCCATCATCTTCCAGGCCAGGCAGGGTAACAAGGCAGGGGCAGGTAAAGGGGATAACGCACGCCTGACGAGGAGTTAATTAGGGAAGAGATTAGGCCGAGCCACGAGCCACGAGCCACGAGCCATGAGCTGCAGGCCAGTGGTCCAATTAGCGCGGGCCCACCAGGCCGGAAGGTGGAGAATAAAGTTGGCTTGTTGGCAGCTAACAGTTTTAATTGGAGCTGAAAGAGAAGCGCTAGTTTGGCTGTGTGGCCGCCATTTGACAGCGTGTCATTCACAGCAAGTAAGGGACAGCACTCCTGATGCAGTGCTCTACTCTTCTTCCGGCAGTGTGTGTTTCCGCTTGGTTTGGATGTCTGTAACATGTTGGCAGGTCTTCCATGGTGCCACCTTCTTGTTAAGTCGTCTGGATGGGGTAACTTTTTGTCTTTGCTGCCATCCTCTCTTTCTGTCTGTCTGACGTAAAAGACAGAGAGAAAAGGAACAGGTTGGTGTAACAGGAGGTTATACCATGCATCTGTTCAACTGTACACGGTATTTGTGGATGTAGTTCTATGAATAGGCACAGCACGAGTAAGAGTGAAGTGTGTCTGGAATAGACTATGACAACGTAACAGTGGATAACCTTTCAGTCCCACTGATCGAATGTGAGTATGACTCAGATAAATCCTTTTTCGTGAGACCTCCAGTCCACCCAGCTGTGACTGGATACCTGACCCTGTTTAGAATTAGGGAAGATAAAATATTGAGTGAGAGAGATTGACACTGCCTTCATTTTGCTGTTTGTGAGAAAAGTTGTCATCTCTACCACTTCACTCTCCTGTGCCCTTAGCGTAATGTTTCCTGTGGAATACTTGTAGCCTGTGAGTTGAAAGGTGATGTCATGGAGGCCCTGATGGCTCACTGGTTAGAGTGACGTGCTGATGATGCAGGGCTTGTGGATCCAACCTTTGGCTGGAAAAAGATGATTGACATAATAATAATAATTAATAATAATAATTACAATATTTATATAGCGCAAAATCTTGATAAAATCAAATCTAAGCGCTGAAACAGACACACACGCACGCACGCACGCACGCACGTACGCACGCACACACACGCACACACACACACACACACACACACACACACACACACACACACACACACACACACACACACACGCATGGCTATAAATGGGGAGAAAGAATAAAAGCAATAAAAGCAAGAATAAAAGCAATGGATCGGAGGCAGAGCGGAGGGTACGTGAGGGAACATAGATCTCAAGTAGGCTTGACAGGTAATCGGGGGCTGCGTTATTGAGGCTTTTGTAGCACATGGTGTCTAGTTTGTACTGTATGCGCTTTGATACAGGGAGCCAGTGAAGTTGTGCCAGTGGAAACAGGAGGAAGAATGTGGTGGGAAGAATATAATTAAAGAAAGATATTGGGGTGGATGATGAATGATGATGATGATGATGATGATGATGATGATGATGATGATGATGATGATGATTGGGGTGGAGGGTGGGTTTCAGGAATCAGATGACGGGGACGATAAGTCATGTCGGTAAGTGGTTGGGGTCTGTGTGTCACATTGGCTGGGAGATGGGAGTGGAGTCTTTTATCATATGGTTTGTATGACGTTGGTGCAGTCCATTCATTCTGGGGCTAAATATGTTTTCATCCATCCCATAGGATTTGTTTATCTCATGGAACATTGCAGGTGAATACATTTTTTTTCTTGAAAATCAGTCTGGTACAACGCTGTACACCATATTCATTTTGACTCACAATTCACTCACTCTTACTCGAGTTACTTCATTGATATTCAAATGCAAAGATAGATCTATGTTTATGTATAAAACCCACACGCAAAGTAGAACTCATGAGATTGCCAACACAGGATTATGGCTAATACCATGATCATTATGAATCTCCTGTCTCACATGGCATCTATGGTAATACCATGATCATTATGAATCTCCTCTCTCACATGCCATCTATGGTAATACCATGATCATTATGAATCTTCTGTCTCACATGGCATCTATGGTAATACCATGATCATTATGAATCTCCTCTCTCACATGCCATCTATGGTAATACCATGATCATTATGAATCTTCTCTCTCACATGCCATCTATGGTAATACCATGATCATTATGAATCTTCTGTCTCACATGGTATCTATGGTAATACCATGATCATTATGAATCTTCTGTCTCACATGCCATCTATGGTAATACCATGATCATTATGAATCTTCTCTCTCACATGCCATCTATGGTAATACCATGATCATTATGAATCTTCTGTCTCACATGGCATCTATGGTAATACAATGATCATTATGAATCTCCTCTCTCACATGCCATCTATGGTAATACCATGATCATTATGAATCTTCTCTTCTCACATGCCATCTATGGTAATACCATGATCATTATGAATCTTCTGTCTCATATGGCATCTATGGTAATACCATGATCATTATGAATCTCCTGTCTCACATGGCATCTATGGTAATACCATGATCATTATGAATCTCCTGTCTCACATGGCATCTATGGTAATACCATGATCATTATGAATCTTCTCTCTCACATGGCATCTATGGTAATACCATAATCATTATGAATCTCCTCTCTCACATGGCATCTATGGTAATACCATGATCATTATGAATCTTCTGTCTCACATGGCATCTATGGTAATACCATGATCATTATGAATCTCCTCTCTCACATGCCATCTATGGTAATACCATGATCATTATGAATCTTCTCTCTCACATGGCATCTATGGTAATACCATGATCATTATGAATCTTCTCTCTCACATGGCATCTATGGTAATACCATGAACATTATGAATCTCCTCTCTCACATGGCATCTATGGTAATATCATGATCATTATGAATCTTCTCTCTCACATGCCATCTATGGTAATACCATGATCATTATGAATCTCCTGTCTCACATGCCATCTATGGTAATACCATGATCATTATGAATCTCCTGTCTCACATGGCATCTATGGTAATACCATGATCATTATGAATCTCCTGTCTCACATGGCATCTATGGTAATACCATGATCATTATGAATCTCCTGTCTCACATGGCATCTATGGTAATACCATGATCATTATGAATCTCCTGTCTCACATGCCATCTATGGTAATACCATGATCATTATGAATCTCCTGTCTCACATGCCATCTATGGTAATACCATGATCATTATGAATCTCCTATCTCACATGCCATCTATGGTAATACCATGATCATTATGATTCTCCTGTCTCACATGGCATCTATGGTAATACCATGATCATTATGAATCTTCTCTCTCACATGGCATCTATGGTAATACCATGATCATTATGAATCTCCTGTCTCACATGCCATCTATGGTAATACCATGATCATTATGAATCTCCTGTCTCACATGCCATCTATGGTAATACCATGATCATTATGAATCTCCTGTCTCACATGCCATCTATGGTAATACCATGATCATTATGAATCTCCTGTCTCACATGCCATCTATGGCTCCAGTTGTTCTGAGGGCAGAGCCTGGAATTGAAACTGTCTGCTTCTCTCTCTCTCTCTCTGTCTCTCTGTCTCTCTTTCTTCTCTCTCTCTGTCTCTCTCTTTGTCTCTGTCTGTCTCTCTCTCCCTCTCTTTGTATTTCTCTCTTTCTCTCTCTTTCCCTCTCTTTCTCTTCTTTTTTTTACGGTAAGAAATGCCTTTGATAGTAGACATCATGGGAAGGTTTATGTTGCTTTTATCGATTACAAAAAAGCTTTTGATGCTGTTGATCTTGACCAGTTAAGGAACATTCTGCAAAAGTTACAAACATCAACTAAAATGGTAAATATGCTAAAATCTATGTACAAGTCAGTTAAACCATGTGTAAGATGGGGCGCTAAAATCTCAGATTTCTTCCAATGTCTGAATGGAGTAAAGCAAGGATGTCTGTTAAGCCCCCTGATTTTTTCTTTTCTGATACCTGAGGTAGCTGATTTCGTCAAAAAGCATGGAAAACATGGTATCCAGATAGTTCCTAATCTCGATGAAATTTTCTTACTATTGTTTGCTGATGACATTGAACTCATATCATCTATGCCATCAGGATTACAAAGTCAACAGACAATCTCCATAAAGGATCAACATCTCTCGGCCTCATGGATGTCTGTGGGACCTACACCACGTCTGGTGTTGACGTCCGAACGTAGCATACAAACGAGACTTCTCTTCAACGTCCTGGGACAGCAGTCCCATCTATGACGCTGGACATCCTGTCAGACTAACTGACACGACAAGCCGCTTGCTGCCGTCTGCACGCAAAGGTTGAAACGTCTCCTGTCCACTCGAACTGGGATTCTTTCTCAAAGTAATACACAAGTTCTGATCAAGTGTTCACAACAACTCAACACAGTACAGTACAAACTAGACACCATGTGCTACAAAAGCCTCAATAACGCAGCCCCCGATTACTGTCAAGCCTACTTGAGATCTATGTTCCCTCACGTACCCTCCGCTCTGCCTCCGATCCTCTGACTTTTCGCTTTCCACGCACTAAGCTCAATACCTATGGTCCACGAGCCTTCTCTGTTTCTGGTCCACTCTCCTGGAACAAACTTCCTCTCTCAGTCCGTCAGCAACCTACTTTTGTCTCCTTCAAGTCCGCTCTCAAAACTCACCTTTTCTCCTCTGCATAAAATCCTAACCTCACTCAACCCGCCCCCCCCACCCCCCACCCCCCCCTTTTGCAGCCTGTCTCCGCTCGGAGGGGAATCACATGGTTATAATATATAATTGTATATGCTATGCTCTCTATGGTTTTCCATTGCTTTTATTCTTGCTTTTATTGCTTTTATTCTTTCTCCCCATTTGTAGCCATGCGTGTGTGTGTGTGTGTGTGTGTGTGTGTGTGTGTGTGTGTGCTGTGCGTGTGTGTGCGTGCGTGCGTGCGTGCGTGCGTGCGTGTGTGTGTGTGTGTCTGTTTCAGCGCTTAGATTTGATTTTGTCAAGATTTTGCGCTATATAAATATTGTAATTATTATTATTATTATTAGATACACGATAAACGCTTCTCAAGGATACCATGAAACATGACCTAACAAACTTATAAGAATCTCTATGAAGATGTCACACACGCACATAAATGTAAGATGTCACACACGCACATAAATGTAAGATGTCACACACGCACATAAATGTAAGATGTCACACACGCACATAAACGTCAGCACATAAACATGCACAAGAAACCAAACGTGCACACCTATACACGTGGATTACACAAGACTGAAGCACAATCCAGCACATGGAAAGCAAGAAAACAAAACAAAACAAAACAAAAAACAAAACAAAACAAAACAAAACAAAAACAAAAAGCAAAAACAGTTGAGTAAAACAAAGCAGACGACCATGTAAGCAGGATTGTAAAAGGCGTCCACAGTGGAACAGAAAATGGGGACTTGTAGTTCAATTGTTGTAGAATACGTGCCACCATGATTCGAATCGCGTTGGGACAAGGTGTGTCTGTGATGGTCAGTCCCATGGCATAGTGATGTGATCATATCACATGACAGTTTCCTGTTTCCTGTATATGTCTATGATCACACATACATAATATTATAGTGATGTGATCATATCACAAAGACAATTTCCTATTTCCCTGTATATGTCTATGATCACACATGAGGCATCAATGTCTGTGCATCACACACCGCACTTGATACTGCTCCACAAGGTGTGTGGAGCACAAGGATAAAATATCAAGGGGGGAAAGAGAGGGAGAGAGAGAAAGGGAAAGAGAGAGAGAGAGCGAGAGAGAAAGAGAGAGAGAGAGAGAGAGAGAGAGAGAGAGAGAGAGAGAGAGAGAGAGAGAGAGAGAGAGAGAGAGAGAGAGAGAGAGAGTGGACACAGAAAGAGAAGTAAAAAGTAGTTTGAGAAAACGACAGTGTGGAACAAAAACGGGTCGTCATTATAAGGTAACTGGGAAGAAAAGTAGACGACTACGAGGTTCAGCTCCTACAATTAAATCTGCATCCCATTTTGAAGTCGGGGCAGAGCGGCAGATTAGATGAGGACAAATTGGCCTCATTATCTCCCCTGTCTGTTAGACGATCGATACGGTGCTCTCCCCTCTCTCCTCCCCAATCCGTACATCGACTGCAGGCAGGGGACAGCACTGCGCTCGCCCTTCACGTGTTGCTGTCACAGTTATCCGTGCTTGTTCTTGCAGTGATCTCCCTTGCCCTAATTGACTTTTATAGCGTGGGTCAAGTTGTGTGGAAAGTTGGCTGACTGACTTGGTTGATTAGTTGATTCCTTACGTTGAAGTACAGATGGAGTAAGAAAAAACAAACAAACAAACAAAAAACCTACAACAGACAAACAAACAAATAACTACTCAAAAGGCACCAGTTTGATGTGCTAGGGTTTCATAGTCATTGCAATGAACTGGATGACAAAAGAAATTTTAGACTTGATGGAGGAACGAGAAAAGAAGAGATATACAGGAAGATAAATAAAGAAATCAGGAATAGATGCAACGAAGCTAAAGAAGCTTTGCTGAAAACGAAATGCAAAGAAATAGAAAACGGATCCTTCAGGTATGTACAGACGAATTGAAGAAACTGTCGACAGGAAAAATACATGCACATCAACTGGTTGCTTAAAATCGAAAGATGGTACGCTTATCATGGAAAAAGACAAAATATTAGACAGATGGGGAGAGTGCATTAAAGACCTTTTTGAAGGTGACAGAAACGAAGAACACATTATAAGAAAGAACTTTGAAGGACCACCCATAATGAAAGATGAAGATTTGAGCAGCACTGAAAAAGATAAAATAATAATAATAATTACAATATTTGTATAGCGCAAAATCTTGATAAAATCAAATCTAAAAAGCCCCAGGACCAGACAACATTACTACAGAGATGATTGAAACCCTGGAAGAATTTGGTATTGAAAAAATAACAGTCCCCCTAAACAACTTTAGGACACTGAAAAAATCCCCAAGGATATGTCAAAATCAATTTTAATTGCTCTTCCAAAGAAGACAGGGGCTATAGAATGCGAACTCCATAAACAACATTCGATATGCAGATGACACCGTGCTAATTGCAGAAAATGAAAGGGACCTACAAAACCTTGTGAACATACTAGAAATAGAAAACAAAGGTAAAGGGTTGGAACTAAACATCAAGAAGACTGAAGTCATGGTGATCAGTAAAAAACATGAAACCCCTCATGCAAAATAATAGCAAACGGCACAACCTTGAGACAGGTTGATAAGTTTAAATACCTGGGAACGATCATTTCACCAGACGGCAGATGCACATCACAAATAGCCAGCAGAATCAGCCACACCAAAACAGCATTCAGGAAGATGAAAAGCATTCTTATCAACAAATGCCTATCAATTGACATCAGGAAGAGAGTTCTTAAATGTTAATAGAACCAACACTGTTACACGGTTGTGAGGCGTGGACAGTCAACAAGCAAAGCCAGAACAAGATTGAGGCAGCCGAGATGTGGTTTCTAAGAAGAATGTTGAGAGTTCCATGGACAGCAAAGAAAACAAACGAGACAGTCTTGATGGAGGCAGACACAAGAAGATCATTCATAAGGAATTTTGGAAAAAGACAGGCAACATTCACCCATTCGATTGCCATCCAGGGTGGATCAGAGAACCGAATAAAGCATCGGTTTCTCACAATGCTTTAAAATTATTGAAGGCTTCTTCAAAAAAAATTTTCGCTAGTCCTCGTATACTCTAAGAGTGGTAGGACTTTAAAACTCACTCAACTAACTAACTAACTAACTGACAGGCAACATTTGTAGGCCATTTTATGAGGAGGGGGGAATTGGAGCACCTGGTCACGACGGGAAAGCTGGAGGGGAAGAGAGCACCAGGAAGACCCAGGGAGAAGATACTAGACGGACTTGCAGATTGGCTGAGGACAAAGAGCGTGGAAGAGATGCTTGAGGAAACAAGTGATAGAGACAGATGGAAGTCCACGATCGCCAACGCTATGAGCAAGGCACCTGATGATGATGATATATTACATATCACCTGGCCACTTTATAATGTATAGAGATCACATATCACCTGGCCACTTTATGATGTATAGATACCACATATCACCTGGCCACTTTATGATGTATATATATCACATATCACATGGCCACTTTATGATGTATATATATCACATATCACATGGCCACTTTGTGATGTATAGATATCACATATCACATGGCCACTTTATGATGTATAGATATCACATATCACCTGGCCACTTTATGATGTATAGATATCACATCACATATCACCTGGCCACTTTATGATGTATAGATATCACATATCACATGGCCATTTTATGATGTATAGATATCACATATCACATGGCCACTTTATGATGTATAGATATCACATATCACCTGGCCACTTTATGATGTATAGATATCACATATCACCTGGCCACTTTATGATGTATAGATATCACATATCACCTGGCCACTTTATGATGTATAGATATCACATATCACCTGGCCACTTTATGATGTATAGATATCACATATCACCTGGCCACTTTATGATGTATAGATATCACATATCACCTGGCCACTTTATATTGTATAGATATCACATATCACCTGGCCACTTTATGATGTATAGATATCACATATCACCTGGCCACTTTATGATGTATAGATATCACATATCACCTGGCCACTTTATATTGTATAGATACCACATATCACATGGCCACTTTATGATGTATAGATATCACATATCACCTGGCCACTTTATGATGTATAGATATCACATATCACCTGGCCACTTTATGATGTATAGATATCACATATCACCTGGCCACTTTATATTGTATAGATATCACATATCACCTGGCCACTTTATGATGTATAGATATCACATATCACCTGGCCACTTTATAATGTATAGATATCACATATCACCTGGCCACTTTATGATGTATAGATATCACATATCACCTGGCCACTTTATAATGTATAGATATCACATATCACCTGGTCA
>JAPXFY010000012.1:2484873-2547373 GCA_030674185.1 Monoplex corrugatus
GGAAAAAAAAAAAAAAAAAAAAAAAAAAAGGTGCGTAAGGGATGAATGAATCTATGTAATCATGAAGGCATTCTATCAATTAAGGTAACAATTAATGTAACATCAAACAAATTAACGAACAAAAGAAAAACAATCAGAACATTATATCAGTCAGGCTTCATCGGATTTCTCGGGGCTATGTGGGAGTTACAGGTATAAAACAGTTGGGCTGAATCAAAGAAAACGACCTACAGGACTGTGCAGTAAACGTCTAGCAATGTGTAAATACAGAGTGAAATCAGTATGTTTCTGTTTTAAGTTTGTAAATGACGCAGGGAAATAAGGTCGCATTCGCTGACAACACAAAAGGTGATCAACTGTTATAAAATCACCACAGATACATTTGATGGTTTTACTAAATTTAGTTCGAAGTGAATTGAGAGTTAATCTGTAAGCTAAAGTTATCTCTTGTCTTGTAAAACCCTGGTAAGTTACCGAGAAGGGGCGAAGGTCACATTGCGCTTTTACTTTGTTTTCTAATATAGCATTCATTTCATGTTCAGACAGTGGTAAATCAAGTTTAGTACTGCCAGCCCTATTCATTGCTGCATTTTTTGCTATTCTGTCGACCCGGTCGTTAAAAAGGATACCACAGTGTGATGGGATCCAACAAAAAGTAACCTGTGTATTATTTGTTATTAAACAATGAATTAGAAATTTTATCTCAAATATTAACGAACTATTTACTTTATGTTCGCAACATTTTAAGGATTGTAATGCAGATTTCGAATCTACACATAATAGGATACTGAACAAAGTTATGGGTAGATCTACTATATATTTCAGTGCCATTAGGATGGCAACTAATTCAGAAGTGAAGATTGAATGTCCCTGTCCTAAAGAGTAAGCCTTTTCTACTTTAAAGTTAGGAATTAGAAAGCCAGCGCCTGCTTTACCATCATCTAGAACAGAGCCATCTGTGAAGATTTTTAAGTAATGTGAATATTTTTTATGCAGATGTGACAGAACATCAATTGCTAACAAGTGTGGATAAATATCTTTTGTCAGGTCAGTATCAGTGTAGTTGATATCAAAAATAGCATTGGACAGTTCCCAGGGGGGTAGAGGACAACATATCATTTTATGTGAAACTTTGTTAGGTAATACGTGAGAAAGTTTGAAGAGCTCATTTGTGTAAGTGGATATTGTTTCTTGTGACTTTATTGTTCTTGCTCTCTTGGGGAAATGGATGTCAGACCGAATTTTAAGTTCCGTACTGGCATAATTAGCTACTGCATTTGCTCTAACTATATATTTAGCAGTTGATAACTTCCTCCAATCTTCCAAGGGAAGGATGCCAGCTGTTTTATATACTTCTTGTGTTTTTGTATACACCGGTACCCCAAGAGCACTTTTAATAGCTTTACTATCTAAGCTTTGAAGTTTTTTCAAATAGCAGTTTGGAGCTGAAAAATAGACCTCTTGACCATAAGCCAACTTAGATCTGACTAAAGCTGTGACAAGATGTAACAACGTTTTAGTGTCCTGTCCCCAAGACTGTTTACTAATAATTCTTATTAAATTATAGCTTTTCATAGCTTTACATAACAAGGCATCAATATGTTCTTTCCACTGTAAACTAGAAGTCAATTGTACTCCCAGAAATTTCACGTGAGTAGTATATTTCAGTTCCTCATCACCAATTTTAAACAACGGTACTTCTTTCGGACTGAGACCATTATTAAAAAGCATCATGTGTGTTTTTTCATTGGATATTTCCAGACCGTTAACTGTCAAGTAAGTGGAAATATTATTAATTTCATGTTGATAGAGCTTTTTAATGTATTTTATTTCTCTCAAGGAAGTCTTCCTTTTTAACGAAACATTCATCCAGATCGCTATATCATCAGCGTACTGAGCAACGTTTACATTGTTTGAGACTTGAGTTGGTAGGTCATAGATCAAAATATTAAATAATAGAGGAGATATTACGGAACCCTGAGGAATTCCCATGTTTACAGATCGTTTTTCAGAGTATGTATTACCTATTTTAGCAACTATACTTCGGTCATTTATAAATGTTTTGATAAAATTATAAAGATTACCATTGAGACCAATATGTTTAAATTTTAACAAAAGTTTCGCATGCCAGACTTGATCGTATGCTTTTTTAAGATCAAAGAAGGTAGCTAAGACATTTTTCCTTTTAGCAAACTGATTTTTTATTTGAGTTGTTAACTTAACTAAATGGTCTGATGTTGATCTACCTTTTCGAAACCCAGATTGATTGATAGGTATTATATTATTTTTCTCACAAAAGTAACTCAGTCTATTCACTATAATTTTTTCCATTAATTTTGAAACATGGGATGTAAGCGAGATAGGTCTGTAACTACCTGGATCTGAAAGGGGTTTATTAGGTTTTGGTATTGGTAACACAATCGAAGTCTTCCAAATGTCAGGTAAGCTACCACTTTCCCAGCATTTTAGTATGATATTGTGTAAGTATTCAATCCATTTCTCTGGTAAATGATTTAAAAGGGTATATGAAACGCCATCCAGTCCTACAGCCGATTTTTTGTTGTTCAACGAGAGAAGGGCATCTTTAAGTTCTTTTAATGTAATTTTTGAATTTATGTACATGTGATTATCAGGGGCAGGATCTGAGTATGCGACGGACTCTTCAATTTTCCGTCTTTCCTCCCTCAATGGAGCAGACAAGCTACTGGAATTACTTGTTCTTGAAAAGAACTGTACAAATTCTTCAGCTTTCTCAGATGACGAAGGAAAGTCTTTATCTTTAATCTTAAGAGGAAATTGTGGTAAATTAAAACCATTTTTCATTTCTTTGACCTTATTCCAAATTTTAGGAAGATCTTTAGGCCCGGAAATTTGTTCAGAGCAAAAATCTGACCAATAGCGCTTTTTGGCTTGGACTATAACTTTGTTTGAGTGAATCTTAGCCATTTTCATATTGTAATGGTCTTCTGGAGATTTAGTTTTTAAATAGAGTTTATACATTTTCTTTTTTTCATTCTTTGCTTCTTCACATAATTGATTCCACCAACTATTTCCAACATGAGTACCTTTGTTTACATTTTTCCTTTTTGGAATGGAATTGTTTGCTGCCTCATGTAGCGCATCGGTGAAATGGGAATACATATCATTAATATTGACGCATTCATTAAACGTGCAATCTTTTCCCATTAAAATCTTCCGGTATTTTACCCAGTTAGCACGTTTGTACATATATCGAGGTATAACGTCGTCTTGTTCTGGTGTGTTATCAAACGGTTCATTTATAACTGTAACAATTGGCAGGTGATCACTTCCGAGGGAGTCAGATGTAACATCCCACATGCTATTAATGACAAGGTCAGGTGATAACAAAGTTAGGTCAATGGCAGAAACCTTATGTTGAGGATTATCCGGAATTCTAGTTGTTCTACCGTCATTTAACAAGACTAATCCGGAGTCAATGACATTTTCTACAAAACGATTATTAGATACATAGTGACAGTCCTTATCCCAAAATGGAGAATGGGCATTAAAATCCCCCGTGATCAACCATTTCTCATTGTTGTCTAAAGTCCGTAGCCAGTCACTATTTTCACTATTAGGCCCACGTGGATAATACACAGAAAGTATATTTATAGATGACACAGAGTTAATCTTCACTTTCACAGCTACGCAATAAACACCGTCAGTGCCCTTTGGCACAGGAGGCGGAATGATCTTATAATCCACGTCTTTGCGTACATAAACGGCTGCATAAATCTTTGAGATTTTGTCACAGACGTGTGTCACTGGAGGAAAGTGATAATCTTCTAAATTAGGTAATTTACAATTTGCCACATTCAGTGACTGTAAGGCAACAATATGATGCTTATTTACAGATAAATATTGTTGAAGATGAGGATGATTAATATTCACTGATCGACTGTTCCATTGAAGAACAGAAAAAACAGTGTTATGTTGATTTTTGACTTGCATAACTACCCAAAACCAATAGTAGATAATTACATATATGAAGAAACAAAAAAATTAAACGAAAATAAAATCAAGATGAAGATAACTTTGGCGAAAGGAAACACACCTATGAACACCTAGCCTATAGTATAAGCGACAGTAAAAACCAATAGAAGAAAGTCGCTACTATATGCAGGTTGACGCTGGTGCATTCACTACTTAAATACAGGATCACCAATCACAAAAATCTCTCAATGGATGGAAATAATTATGACTGGAGATGCTACCATTCCACCATGGACACTGAGACCGATTGACATGGGGTGTTCCTGAATAATAGAATGGATCATAACTAGTGTTATAGGTGGTGAACGCGTAGTTTTGAGACTTCCTGCTTGGATGACGAGGTTTCCGCTTTTGTGACTCCCAGAGGACATTGTTGACATGTCTGCCGATGTTCCTGGCAAGGATGGAAGAGCCATGTCGATTGGGATGTACAGTGTCCTTGAAAGTAGGGTTGAATTTGGACTTCAAATTTCCATGATCCAAGAAGGAGATGTTGTTACGACCATACAGCTCAGAGTGAAGCAGGGCGTTCAGGAGATCTATTTTTATTTGAAGGACCTTGTCTTTCACTGGGGCTGTTTTGCTAAGGATAATTTTGCTCTTGGGATATGTTGTCATAATCTCGTCCACGGCTTTCATTAGTTTTTCAGAGACAATTCCGGGTTCACTGGTCTTCAAATCGAACAGTCCACAATGTATGACAAAACAATCAAATTGAGCAGTAGATGATTCTTTCAGGAACTGAGAAATGTTGTCTATAGAAGAAGTTTTCTTTGTTTCAACAGTGAAACCATATGAATGACCAATGTGTGTGAGCGTGTGTGTGCGTGCGTGCGTGTGTGCGTGTGTGTCTTTTCGGCGCTTGGATTTGATTTTGTCGAGATTTTGCGCTATATAAATATTGTAATTATTATGTATGCATGTGCGTACGTACGTATGTATGTATGTATGTATGTATGTATGTATGTATGTATGTATGTATGTATGTATGTATGTATGTATGTATGTATGTATGTATGTATGTATACGCTTAGATTTATGTATGTATGTATGTATGCATGTATACGCTCAGCTTAGATTTATGTAAGTAAGTATGTATGCATGTACGTATGCATGCATACGCTCATATGTATGTAAGTATGTATGCATGTATACGCTCAGCGCTTAGATTTGATTTTATCAAGATTTTGCGCTATATAAATAAAATATATTATTATTATTATTGTCTGTGTGCATTGTATGAATGGTGGACAACATGTACATAATGTTGTCTGTGTACATTGTATTAATGGTGAACAACATGTACATAATGTTGTCTGTGTACATTGTATGAATGAAGGACAACATGTACATAATGTTGTCTGTGTACATTGTATTAATGGTGAACAACATGTACATAATGTTGTCTGTGTACATTGTATGAATGGAGGACAACATGTACATAATGTTGTCTGTGTACATTGTATGAATGGAGAACAACATGTACATAATGTTGTCTGTGTACATTGTATGAATGGAGGACAACATGTACATAATGTTGTCTGTGTACATTGTATGAATGGAGAACAACATGTACATAATGTTGTCTGTGTACATTGTATGAATGGAGAACATGCACATAATGTTGTCTGTGTAAATTGTATCAATGGAGAACAACATGTACATAATGTTGTCTGTGTACATTGTATCAATGGAGAACAACATGTACATAATGTTGTCTGTGTACATTGTACATAACGTTGTCTGTGTACATTGTATGAATGGTGAACAACATGTACATAATGTTGTCTGTGTACATTGTATCAAATGAGAACAACATGCACATAATGTTGTCTGTGTGCATTGTATAAATCGAGTACAACATGTACATAATGTTGTCTGTGTACATTGTATGAATGGAGAACAACATGTACATAATCTTGTCTGTGTACATTGTATCAAATGAGAACAATATGTACATAATGTTGTCTGTGTACATTGCATCAATCGAGTACAACATGTACATAATGTTGTCTGTGTACATTGTATGAATGGAGAACAACATGTACATAATGTTTTTCTGTGTACATTGTATCAATGGAGAACAACATGTACATAATGTCTGTGTACATTGTATCAATGGAGAACAACATGTACATAATGTTGTCTGTGTACATTGCATGCATGGAGAACAACATGTACATAATGTTGTATGTGTACATTGTACATAATGTTGTCTGTGTACATTGTATGAATGGAGGACAACATGTACATAATGTTGTCTGTGTACATTGTATGAATGGTGGACAACATGTACATAATGTTGTATGTGTACATTGTACATAATGTTGTCTGTGTACATTGTATTAATGGAGAACAACATGTACATAATGTTGATATTTGTACAATTGTCAATCAATGGAGAACAACATGTACATAATGTTGTCTGTGTACATTGTATGAAAGGAGGAACAACATGTACATAATGTTGTCTGTGTACATTGTATGAATGGTGAACAACATGTACATAATGTTGTCCGTGTACATTGTATGAATGGAAAGGACAACATGTACATAATGTTGTCTGTGTACATTGTATGAATGAAGGACAACATGTACATAATGTTGTCTGTGTACATTGTATGATGGTGAACAACATGTACATAATGTTGTCTGTGTACATTGTATGAATGGTGGACAACATGTAAATAATGTTGTCTGTGTACATTGTATGAATGGAGGACAACATGTACATAATGTTGTCTGTGTACATTGTATGAATGGAGAACAACATGTACATAATGTTGTCTGTGTACATTGTATGAATGGAGACAATATGTACATAATGTTGTCTGTGTACATTGTATCAATGGAGGAGAACATGTACATAATGTTGTCTGTGTACATTGTATGAATGGAGAACATGTACATAATGTTGTCTGTGTAAATTGTATAATGGAGAACAATATGTACATAATGTTGTCTGTGTACATTGTACAATGGATGGAAAACATGTACATAATGTTGTCTGTGTACATTGTATCAAATGGAGAACAACATGTACATAATGTTGTCTGTGTACATTGTATCAATGGAGGAACAACATGTACATAATGTTGTCTGTGTACATTGTATAAAATGGAGGAGAACATGTACATAATGTTGTCTGTGTACATTGTATCAATGGAGAACAACATGTACATAATGTTGTCTGTGTGCATTGTATCAATGGTGGACAACATGTACATAATGTTGTCTGTGTGCATTGTATCAATGGTGGACAACATGTACATAATGTTGTCTGTGTACATTGTATCAATGGAGGAAAACATGTACATAATGTTGTCTGTGTACATTGTATGAATGGTGGACAACATGTACATAATGTTGTCTGTGTACATTGTATCAATGGAGGAACAATAATGTACATAATGTTGTCTGTGTACATTGTATCAATGGAGAACAACATGTACATAATGTTGTCTGTGTACATTGTATCAATGGAGGACAACATGTACATAATGTTGTCTGTGTACATTGTATAATGGTGAACAACATGTACACAATGTTGTCTGTGTGCATTGTATCAATGGATGGACAACATGTACTAGTACATTGTATCAATGGTAGAACAACATGTAACATAATGCATGTCTGTGTAACATATGTAATGAATGGAGGACAACATGTACATAATGTCTGTGTACATTGTATTAATGGAGGACAACATGTACATAATGTCTGTGTGCATTGTATGAATGGAGACAACATGTACATAATGTTGTCTGTGTACATTGTATGAATGGAGGACAACATGTACATAATGCTGTCTGTGTACATTGTATAAATGGAGGACAACATGTACATAATGTTGTCTAGTGCATTGTATAAATGGTGAACAACATCTACATAATGTTGTCTGTGTGCATTGTATGAATGGTGGACAACATGTACATAATGTTGTCTGTGTTCATTGTATGAATGGAGAACAACATGTACATAATGTTGTCTGTGTTACATTGTATGAATAGAGAACAACATGTACATAATGTTGTCTGTGTATATGTATCAATGGAGAACAACATGTACATAATGTTGTCTGTGTACATTGTATCAATGGGACAACATGTACATAATGTTGTCAGTGTACATTGTATCAATGGAGAACATGTACATAATGTTGTCTAGTGTACATTGTATGAATGGTAGAACAACATGTACATAATGTTGTCTGTGTACATTGTATGAATGGAGAACAACATGTACATAATGTTGTCTGTTGTAGCATAGAAATGATATGGTGAAGAACATTGAAACATAATGTTGTCTGTGTACATTGTATGAATGGTGGACAACATGTACATAATGTTGTCTGTGTACATTGTATGAATGGTGGACAACATGTACATAATGTTGTCTGTGTACATTGTATGAATGGTGGACAACATGTACATAATGTTGTCTGTGTACATTGTATCAATGGTGGACAACATGTACATAATGTTGTCTGTGTACATTGTATGAATGGTGAACAACATGTACATAATGTCTGTGTACATTGTATCAATGGAGGACAACATGTACATAATATCTGTGTACATTGTATAAATGGAGGACAACATGTACATAATGTCTGTGTACATTGTATAAATGGAGGACAACATGTACATAATGTCTGTTTTTTGACATCGTATCAATGGAGGACAACATGTACATAATGTTGTCTGTGTACATTGTATAAATGGAGGACAACATGTACATAATGTTGTCTGTGTACATTGTACATAATGTTGTCTGTGTACATTGAATTAATGGAGGACAACATGTACATAATGTTGTCTGTGTACATTGTATCAATGGTGAACAACATCAACATCATCTCATTGATGACAGGAAAACAGGGGATACTAGCAAGGGCTGAGTCAATGATCACGTTCTCAGTATAGTACAGGTTCTGGTAGTGCTTAGCTTGGCACAGTCTTCCATGACTTTGCTGTCGTGGACATCAGCGGAGCGATCTTGCCAGCGCTGTGCCCACAGTGTACATATCTTGTGTGTTGAGGTGTGTCCACAGTGTACATACATGTCTTGTGTGTTGTTGTGTGTCCACAGTGTACATACATGTCTTGTGTGTTGTGGTGTGTCCACAGTGTACATACATGTCTTGTGTGTTGTGGTGTGTCCACATTATACATACATGTCTTGTGTGTTGTGGTGTGTCCACAGTGTACATACATGTCTTGTGTGTTGTGTGTTGTGGTGTGTCCACAGTGTACATACATGTGTTGTGTGTTGTGGTGTGCCCACAGTGTACATACATGTCTTGTGTGTTGTGGTGTGTCCACAGTGTACATACATGTCTGTGTGTTGTGTGTTGTGATGTGTCCACAGTGTACATACATGTCTTGTGTGTTGTGATGTGTCCACAGTGTACATACATGTCTTGTGTGTTGTGGTGTGTCCACAGTGTACGTACACGTCTTGTGTGTTGTGTGTTGTGGTGTGTCCACAGTGTACATACATGTCTGTGTGTTGTGTGTTGTGATGTGTCCACAGTGTACATACATGTCTTGTGTGTGTGATGTGTCCACAGTGTACAACATGTCTTGGTGTTGTGGTGTGTCCACAGTGTACATACATGTCTTGTGTGTTGTGTGTTGTGGTGTGTCCACAGTGTACATACATGTCTTGTGTGTTGTGGTGTGTTCCACAGTGTATATACATGTCTTGTGTGGTTTGTGGTGTGTCCACAGTGTACATACATGTGTATGTCTTGTGTGTTGTGGTGTGTCCACAGTGTACATACATGTCTTGTGTGTTGTGGTGTGTCCACAGTGTACATACATGTCTTGTGTGTTGTGGTGTGTCCACAGTGTACATACATGTCTTGTGTGTTGTGTGTGTGTCCACAGTGTACATACATGTCTTGTGTGTTGTGGTGTGTCCACAGTGTACATACATGTCTTGTGTGTTGTGGTTGTGTCCACAGTGTACATACATGTCTTGTGTGTTGTGGTGTGTCCAAGTGTACATACATGTCTTGTGTGTTGTGGTGTGTCCACAGTGTACATACATGTCTTGTGTGTTGTGTGTTGTGATGTGTCCACAGTGTACATACATGTCTTGTGTGTTGTGGTGTGTCCACAGTGTACATACATGTCCTGTGTGTGTGGTGTGTCCACGTGTACATACATGTCTTGTGTGTTGTTGTGTGTCCAGAGTGTACATACATGTCTTGTATGTTGTGGTGTGTCCACAGTAAACATACATGTGTTGTGTGTTGTGTGTTGTGTGTTGTGATGTGTCACGTGTACATACATGTCTTGTGTGTTGTGGTGTGTCCACAGTAAACATACATGTGTTGTGTGTTGTGTGTTGTGTTGTGGTGTGTCCACAGTGTACATACATGTCTTGGTGTTGTGGTGTGTCCACAGTGTACATACATGTCTTGTTGTTGTGTGTTGTGGTGTGTCCACAGTGTACATACATGTCTTGTGTGTTGTGGTGTGTCCACAGTGTACATACATGTCTTGTGTGTTGTGGTGTGTCCACAGTGTACATACATGTCTTGTGTGTTGTTGTGTGTCCTCAGTGTACATACATGTCTTGTGTGTTGTGGGGTGTCCACATTGTACATACATGTCTTGTGTGTTGTGGTGTGTCCAAAGTGTACATGCATGTCTTGTGTGATGTGGTGTGTCCACAGTGTACATACATGTCTTGTGTGTTGTGGGGTGTCCACAGTGTACATACATGTCCCCACCTTGTGTGTTGCCAGTGGTGTGTCCACAGTGTACATACATGTCTATGTCTTGTGTGTTGTTGTGTGTCCACAATGTACATACATGTCTTGTGTGTTGTGGTGTGTCCACAGTGTACATACATGTGTGTTGTGTGTTGTGGTGTGTCCACAGTGTACATACATGTGTTGTGTGTTGTGGTGTGTCCAAAGTGTACATACATGTGTTGTGTGTTGTGGTGTGTCCACAGTGTACATACATGTCTTGTGTGTTGTGGTGTGTCCAAAGTGTACATACATGTCCTCACTTTGTGTGTTGCCAGTGATGTGTCCACAGTGTACATACATGTCTTGTGTGTTGTGGTGTGTCCAAAGTGTACATACATGTCCACACCTTGTGTGTTGCCAGTGGTGTGTCCACAGTGTACATACATGTCTTGTGTGTTATGGTGTGTTCACAGTGTACATACATGTCCACACCTTGTGTGTTGCCAGTGGTGTGTCCACAGTGTACATACATGTCTATGTCTTGTGTGTTGTTGTGTGTCCACAATGTACATACATGTCTTGTGTGTTGTGGTGTGTCCACAGTGTACATACATGTCTTGTGTGTTGTGGTGTGTCCAAAGTGTACATACATGTCCACACTTTGTGTGTTGCCAGTTGTGTGTCCACAGTGTACATACATGTCTTGTGTGTTGTGGTGTGTCCAAAGTGTACATACATGTCCACACCTTGTGTGTTGCCAGTGGTGTGTCCACAGTGTACATACATGTCTTGTGTGTTGTGGTGTGTCCACAGTGTACATACATGCATTGTGTGTTATGGTGTGTCCACAGTGTACATACATGTCTTGTGTGTTATGGTGTGTCCACAATGTATATACATGTCCACACCTTGTTTGTTGCCAGTGGTGTGTCCACAGTGTACATACATGTCCACACCTTGTGTGTTGCCAGTGGTGTGTCCACAGTGTACATACATGTCCACACCTTGTTTGTTGCCAGTGGTGTGTCCACAGTGTACATACATGTCCACACCTTGTGTGTTGCCAGTGGTGTGTCCACAGTGTACATACATGTCCACACCTTGTGTGTTGCCAGTGGTGTGTCCACATGATATCTTCATGCCCTCATACCATCATGTCCACGCCTTGTGTGTCGTGGGTTGGGACTGAAGTCGAGATATCAGTTCTCAAGTCCACAGCTCAATCAGTATACATGTACTAAACCACGCCAAGTGAAAGTTTAGCCAACAACACCCAGTGTCCCCAGGCGGCCCCCCATCCAAGTAGACCCAGATCTACAAATTGTCCCTCCCGACATTGTTTCCCTTCATTGATGGGGCGAGAAGCGGTATTTTAATGGCGTATATCTACTGTGATAACATAATTATATCTAGTATTATAACATAGTTATATCTACTGTGAGAAAATAAGTATATCTACTGTTATAACATAATCATATCCACTATTATAACAACTATAATTACATCCACCGTGATAACATAATTATATCTACTATTAGAAAATACTTATAATTTCTACTGTCATAATATAATTATGTCTACTGTTATGACATGATTATATCTACGGTTATGACATGACTATATCTACTATGTCAAATGGCAGATGTGATGTGTCTAGTGTGTCAGCTAGTGACTGCGTGCTTGTCACCTCTCCCTTTCAGCCTGCACCGCTGGCTAGCACTGCTGCTTGCAGCTATGTGAAAAGAAGAGCAGAATGCGTAAGTCTCTTCCTGTCAGTACATAGCCTCTCAATCAGCAAGCCCTATGTTATGCCTTCTCGTGGCGACATGCGGTAACTGAGCACCTCACGGACTCAGGCTAAATCTCGAGGGACTCGGAGGAGGTCTGGCCCCAGACCTGAGGCATGCAGGCCCACCGGCGTGTGGATATGCCCTGGTGCCTTCGAACCAGACCCCCAGCTATGGGTAAATAGCACCACTGCCTTGTGGACATCTCGGGAGAGAATAAGGCTAAGGGAATAAACCCTGAAAAAAAATCACTCTACTGCCTTGTAGGTTGTTGTGGGAACGACAAAGGCTAGCGGAGACACCGTAAACAAACCGATGTAAGGCAACGGGAAACCGCCATCGTACTTTCCCAAGATATCTTGGCCAGAATATCCAATGAAAATAAGCATAACGACGTAAACAGAGGTTCCTATGGATCATCTTTGTCCGGTAGGGACCGTCATGCTATGCAGGTGACACCAGACCGTCAGCAAGCTACTGCGTTCAACCTCTGAAAAAATAACAAAATCGCAACATGGAACGTTATTAGAACATTGTTGCAAAAAGGTGAATTAGACAATATCAAAATGGAAATGGAAAGGCTTAACATTAGTATTTTAGGACTAGAGGAAGTGAGATGGAAGGGGGCAGGCATGATAACATCAGGAGAGCATACAGTAATATATTCTGATGGAAACTCACATGAAAGAGGAGTAGGCATCGTAATGGACAGGGACAAATCAAAAACAGTTAGGGGTTACTGGGCTGTGTCCGACAGAGTTTTGCTGGTTAAATTGGGTGGTAGGCCATTTGATAGCAACATCATTCAGGTGTATGCACCAACATCCGCAAGTACTCAGGAAGACATTGACAACTGTTACGAAGTATTAGAGATGGCCAAGGCCCAATGTAAACCACAAGAAATTACAGTAATAATGGGAGATTTTAATGCTAAAGTGGCACAGGACAGGGTGGTGGGTATAGTTGGATCTCATGGCCTTGGTACACAAAATGAAAGGGGAGGGAAACTTGTAGAATGGGCACAGATGAATGAGTTCATAGTAGGAAACACCTGGTTTGAGCAGCCTCATCATCATCATCAGGTGTCTTGCCGCATGGCGTTGGCGATTATGGACTTCCATCTGTCTCTATCTCTTGTTGCCTCAAGCATCTCTTCCACCCTCCCTGTCTTCAGCCACTCTGCAAGTCCGTCTAATATCTTCTCCCTGGGTCTACCAGGTGCTCTCCTTCCCTCCAGCTTTCCCATTGTGACCAGGTGCTCCAATTCCCCTTTCCTCATAAAATGTTGCCTGCCTTTTCCTAATCTTCATTATGAATGATCTACTTGTGTCTGCCTCCATCAAGCCTGTCTCGTTTGTTTTCTTTGCTGTCCATGGAACTCTCAACATCCTTCTTAGAAACCACACCTCGGCTGCATCGATCTTGTTCTGGCTTTGCTTGTTGACTGTCCACGCCTCGCAACCGTACAACAGTACCAACCTCTGAAACAGTATCACATTCAAGAACTCTCTTCCTGATGTTAATTGATAGGCATTTGTTGGTAATAATGCTTTCCATCTTCTTGAATGCTGTTTTGGCTTGGCCAATTTAGCTGGCTATTTCTGATGTGCATCTGCGTCTGGTGAAATGATCGTTCCCAGGTATTTAAACTTATCAACCTGTCTCAAGGTTGTGCCGTTTGCTGTTATTTTGCATGATGGGATTTCATGTTTTTTACTGATCACCATGACTTCAGTCTTCCTGCTGTTTAGTTCCAACGCCTTACCTTTGCTTTCTGTTTCTAGTATATTCACAAAGTTTTGTAGGTCCCTTTCATTTTCTGCAATTAGCACGGTGTCATCTGCGTATCGAATGTTGTTTATCATTTTTCCTCCAACCTTTAATCCAGGGTCTTCCACTAGGTTTCTCGTGATGTTTTCGCTGTAAAGTGAAAACAGATCTGGTGACAAAACACAACCTTGTCTGATTCCTCTTTTGATGTTTTGGAAAGAGGTTATATCGTTTTTTTTCCGGTTTTTTTTATTCTCATTGCAGCTGTTTCCCAATACATATTTCTGAATATTGATAGATCTTTTCCATCAATATTGAGTCTTTCTAGTTGGTTGATCAATTCTTCATGTCTTACCGATCGAAAGCCTTGATATAGTCAACAAAGCAAAAATCCTTGTTCACTTCAGTTGACTTCTCTATGATAGTTCTTAGGATGTATATGGCATTGATAGTTCCTTTACCTTCCACAAATCCATACTGTTCTTCTGCTATTTCTCTTCTGATTCTATTCCTTGTCCTCATGATTATGGCATTGGCGATCATGGCCTTCCGTCTGTTTCTATCCCTTGTTGCCGCAAGCACTTCTTCCACCCTCTTTGTCTTCCGCCACTCTGCAAGTCCATCCGATATTTTCTTCCTGGGTGTACCTTGTGCTCTCTTTCCCTCCAGCTTTCCTGTTGTGACAAGGTGCTCCAATTCCCCTTTCCTCATAAAATAGCCTATACATGTTGCCTGTCTTTTCCTAATCTTCCTTATGAATGATCTTCTTGTGTCTGCCTCCGTCAAAACTGTCTCGTTTGTTTTCTTTGCTGTCTATGGAACTCTCAACATTCTTCTTAGAAACCACATCTCGTCTGCCTCGATCCTGCTCTGGTTTTGCTTGTTGACTGTCCACGCCTCACAACCGTATAACATTATATGTGATAATTATGTTTGGCGTCTGAGTCCCATTACCATCACGCTTACTGCCACCTTCTGCCCATTGAGCGGCCACAGACTACATGTCTGTCTTATAGGCCTTCTGGCCTGTGCACCTAAAGATCCCATGGCAGTTAAAAATCGTGAAGAGCAGGGCTTTCACCCAGCTGCCCCGATACAAAACATTAGAGAGAGAGGTCAGAGGTTAGAGGTCGATTCCCCAGATCCCTTCCCTTCAAGGCCAATTAGCCGGTGGCCACGCAGTGTGAACGGGAAGAGCAGCCCCGAGTTTGGCATGGTAAATCTACCGTGACCAAAGCCAGAAATACAAATATCTCCTGCATTGACAGGCCTGTCCCACAACATGCAGAGGTGACTTGACGCTCGTCAACACACGACGTGGAAGACAACTGGATACCACTACGGATTGGGTGAAGCGCAGATGGAATTATCCAAGCGCGATGGATCCATCTTGACTAAACGTTGCAAGTGTCAAAAGAGATGATGTGAAAGCTGGCTTATCGCTCTCTCAACATCAACACGGCGCGGCCATTATCGGTGGCTGTCACTTCTCCCTTCCCGTCCCTTCCAACCCTCAGCGCGTGCACACCACTGACGCTGCAGGTGGTAGGCGTGGCTTGATGCTGTGATTGACAGCTGACGCAGGCCTACTTGGCTTTGCGGAGAGCGCGAGCGAGACTCGTTCACTGCGGGCACTGAGATGGAGGGAGGGGTGAAGGGGGGGCAGCAGGAGGGCGTGGTCTCAGATGGCGGGGGGGCCGGGCAGACAGGACAGGGCGAGGTTTGGCACAGTTACGTCAGACGACTAATCGTTGATAAATTGCGCGCATTGTATGTCAGTCAGTGGGGGATTAGGCTCTAATCACAGTCAGGCTCGTGCACTGCAGGCCCCCAAGACACACAACTCGTCCTCCTGAACGCCTCTCGGGGATTGACTGACTACCCTTTGAAAGTGGCCGGCGTTTTTCTACGTGCTACGCGCATACACACACAGAGGAAACGGCACCCGGCTTCTTTCTCTTCATCTGTGTGACCTGAACTGACACAGCAACAGGTGGCCCTGGCCTTTGGCGATGGTCAATAGACCTATGTACGGGACACTCGACGTTTCGTTTCAGTAAATGGTGAGTGGTGTACTGAATTGTTAGCGCTGGAGTTGATGGCACGGCCTGGCCTCACTGGAGTTATTGCAGTTTATTTTGCACTGGATTTATTGCCTTGGATTTACAGCAGGAAGCTTATTTTGAACTGGATTTTTTTTGCACAGGATTTTTTTGCACTGGATTTATCGCACTGGATTTATGGCAATCTGCTTATATTGCACCGGATTCAGTGCACTGGATCGATTGCAATCAGCTTTTCTTGCAGAGGATTTACTGCACTGGATTCATTGCATAGGAATTGTCACAATCAGCTTACTTTCCACAAGATTTACTGCACTGAATTTATTGCAATTAAACTTCTTTAGCGCTAGATGTACTGTGCTGGATTCATTGCACAGGACTTGCTGCAATCAGCTTATTTTGCACAAAATTTATTGGTTTGGATTGATTGCAATAAGCTTATTGTACACGGGATTCACAGCACCAGATTCACTGCACTGGAAATATTACATTTAGCTTTTTGTGCACACAATCTGTTTTGCACAGACTTTATTTTGCACAGCATTTATTGGAAGATTCATTGCAATCAACTTGTTTTCCGTCAGGTGTATTGCTGTAAGCTTGTTTGGTGCCAGATTTACCGCATGGATTTATTGCACTGGAGCTATTGCAGTCGGCTTATTTTGCACATAATTAACTTACTGGATGTATTGCAATAAGCTTCTTTTCCATCTGGTTTATTACTAGAAGCTTGTTTGGTGCCATATTTACTGCATGGATTTATTACACTGCATATTTTGCACTGAATTTACCGCACTGGATGTCTTGCAATAATTTTGTTTTGCGTTGAATTTGCTGCAAGAAGCTTATCTTCCATTGGATTGACTGCAAGGAGACTATCTTGCACTGGATTGACTGCACTGGATTGACTGCAAGAAGCTTATTTTGCACTGGATTGACTGCATTAGACTGACTGACAGAAACATATCTTACACTGGATTGACTGCACTGAATTGACTGCAAGGAGATATTTACACTGGATTGACTGTCAGAAACTTATCTTGTACTTGCCTGACTGCACTGGGCTGACTGCAAAAAAACTTATCTCGCACTGGATTGACTGCAGAGAATATTTTGCACTAGACTGATTGCACCGAGCTTATCTTGCACTGGATTGCCTGTACTGGATTGACTGTACTGGATTGACTGCCAGAAGTTTATCTTGCGCTGGATTGACTGTATTGGATTGATTGTACTGGATTGACTGCCAGAAGTTTATCTTGCGCTGGATTGACTGTATTGGATTGATTGTACTGGATTGACTGCTAGAAGCTTTATAAGCTTATTTTCCATTGGATTGACTATACTGGATTGATTGTACTGGATTGACTACTGGATTGACTGTACTGGATTGATTGCCAGAAGCTTATCTTCCATTGGATTGACTGTACTGGATTGACTACTGGATTGACTGTACTGGATTGACTACTGGATTGACTGTACTGGATTGAGTGCCAGGAGCTTATATTCCATTGGATTGACTGTACTGGATTAACTGTACTGGATTGACTGTACTGGATTGACTGTACTGGATTGACTGTACTGGATTGACTGCCAGAAGCCTATCTTTCACTGGATTGACTGTACTGGATTGACTGCCAGAAGCCTAGCTTTCACTGGATTGACTGTACTGGATTGACTGCCAGAAACTTATCTTTCACTGGATTGACTGTACTGGATTGACTGTACTGGATTGACTGTACTGGATTGACTGCCAGAAGCCTATCTTTCACTGGATTGACTGTACTGGATTGACTGCCAGAAACTTATCTTTCACTGGATTGACTCTACTGGATTGACTGCCAGAAACCTATCTTTCACTGGATTGACTGTACTGGATTGACTGCCAGAAACTTATCTTTTGCTGGATTGACTGTACTGGATTGACTGCCAGAAACTTATCTTTCACTGGATTGACTGTACTGGATTGACTGCCAGAAACTTATCTTTCACTGGATTGACTGTACTGGATTGACTGTCAGAAACTTATCTTTCACTAGATTGACTGCACAGGATTGACTGCCAGAAGCTTATCTTTCACTGGATTGACTGTACTGGATTGACTGCCAGAAACTTATCTTTCACTGGATTGACTGTACTGGATTGACTGCCAGAAACTTATCTTTCACTGGATTGACTGTACTGGATTGACTGCCAGAAACCTATCTTTCACTGGATTGACTGTACTGGATTGACTGCCAGAAGCCTATCTTTCACTGGATTGACTGTACTGGATTGACTGTACTGGATTGACTGCCAGAAGCCTATCTTTCACTGGATTGACTGGCAGAAACTTATCTTTCACTGGATTGACTGTCAGAAACTTATCTTTCACTGGATTGACTGGCAGAAACTTATCTTTCACTGGATTGACTGTACAGGATTGACTGTACTGGACTGACTGTCAGAAACTTATCTTTCACTGGATTGACTGTACTGGATTGACTGTCAGAACTTATCTTTCACTGGATTGACTGGCAGAAACTTATCTTTCACTGGATTGACTGTACAGGATTACTGTACTGGATTGACTGCCAGAAACGTATCTTTCACTGGATTGACTGTACTGGATTGACTGCCAGAAACCTATCTTTCACTGGATTAACTGTACTGGATTGACTGGCAGAAACCTATCTTTCACTGGATTAACTGCCAGAAACGTATCTTTCACTGGATTGACTGCCAGAAACTTATCTTTCGCTGGATTGACTGTACTGGATTGACTGCCAGAAACTTATCTTTCACTGGATTGACTGTACTGGATTGACTGCCAGAAACCTATCTTTCACTGGATTAACTGTACTGGATTGACTGGCAGAAACCTATCTTTCACTGGATTAACTTTCAGAAAGTATCTTTCACTGGATTGACTGCCAGAAACCTATCTTTCACTGGATTGACTGTACAGGATTGACTGGCAGAAACTTATCTTTCACTGGATTAACTGTACTGGATTGACTGGCAGAAACCTATCTTTCACTGGATTAACTGCCAGAAACTTATCTTTCACTGGATTGACTGGCAGAAACCTATCTTTCACTGGATTGACTGTACAGGATTGACTGGCAGAAACTTATCTTTCACTGGATTAACTGTACAGGATTGACTGCCAGAAGCCTATCTTTCACTGGATTGACTGTCAGAAACTTATCTTTCACTGGATTAACTGTACTGGATTGACTGCCAGAAGACTATCTTTCACTGGATTGACTGGCAGAAACTTATCTTTCATTGGATTGACTGCCAGAAACTTATCTTTCACTGGATTAACTGTACTGGATTGACTGCCAGAAGCCTATCTTTCACTGGATTGACTGCACTGGATTTACTGCCAGAAACTTTTCTTTCACTGGATTGACTGCCAGAAGCCTATCTTTCACTGGATTGACTGCACAGGATTGACTGCCAGAAACCTATCTTTTACTGGATTGACTGCCAGAAACCTATCATTTACTGGATTGACTGCCAGAAACCTATCTTTTACTGGATTGACTGCCAGAAACCTATCTTTTACTGGATTGACTGCCAGAAGCCTATCTTTCACAGGATTGACTGCCAGAAGCCTATCTTTCACTGGATTGACTGCCAGAAGCCTATCTTTTACTGGATTGACTGTACTGGATTGACTGCCAGAAGCCTCTTTTACTGGATT
The DNA here is from genome assembly GCA_030674185.1 of Monoplex corrugatus. Classification (NCBI taxonomy): domain Eukaryota; kingdom Metazoa; phylum Mollusca; class Gastropoda; order Littorinimorpha; family Ranellidae; genus Monoplex; species Monoplex corrugatus. The sequence goes on from JAPXFY010000012.1 coordinate 2,504,905, forward strand.
GACTGCCAGAAGCCTATCTTTTACTGGATTGACTGTACTGGATTGACTGCCAGAAGCCTATCTTTTACTGGATAGACTGCACTGGATTGACTGCCAGAAGCCTATCTTTTACTGGATTGACTTATTGGATAGACTGTACTGGATAGACTGCACAGGATTGACTGCCAGAAGCCTATCTTTTACTGGATTGACTGCCAGAAGCCTATCTTTTACTGGATTGACTGCCAGAAGCCTATCTTTACTGGATTGACTGCCAGAAGCCTATCTTTTACTGGATTGACTGCCAGAAGCCTATCTTTCACAGGATTGACTGCCAGAAACCTATCTTTTACTGGATTGACTGCCAGAAGCCTATCTTTCACAGGATTGACTGCCAGAAGCCTATCTTTCACAGGATTGACTGCCAGAAGCCTATCTTTCACAGGATTGACTGCCAGAAGCCTATCTTTTACTGGATTGACTGCCAGAAGCCTATCTTTCACAGGATTGACTGCCAGAAGCCTATCTTTCACAGGATTGACTGCACTGGATTGACTGCCAGAAGCCTATCTTTCACTGGATTGACTGTACTGGATTGACTGCCAGAAGCCTATCTTTCACTGGATTAACTGTACTGGATTGACTGTACTGGATTGACTGCCAGAAGCCTATCTTTCACTGGATTAACTGTACTGGATTGACTGTCAGAAACTTATCTTTCACAGGATTGACTGCCAGAAGCCTATCTTTCACAGGATTGACTGCTAGAAGCCTATCTTTTACTGGATTGACTGCACTGGATTGACTGCCAGAAGCCTATCTTTCACTGGATTGACTGTACTGGATTGACTGCCAGAAGCCTATCTTTCACTGGATTAACTGTACTGGATTGACTGTACTGGATTGACTGCCAGAAGCCTATCTTTCACTGGATTAACTGTACTGGATTGACTGTCAGAAACTTATCTTTCACTGGATTGACTGTACAGGATTGACTGTCAGAAACTTATCTTTCACAGGATTGACTGTACAGGATTGACTGTCAGAAACTTATCTTTCACAGGATTGACTGTACAGGATTGACAGTCAGAAACTTATCTTTCACTGGATTGACTGTACAGGATTGACTGTCAGAAACTTATCTTTCACTGGACTGACTGTCAGAAACTTATCTTTCACTGGATTGATTTTCAGAAACTTATCTTTCACTGGATTAATGGTCAGAAACTTATCTTTCACTGGATTGACTGACAGAAACTTATCTTTCACTGGATTTACTATGCAGGATTGACTGCCAGAAACTTATCTTTCACTGGATTGACTGTACAGGATTCACTGTCATAAACTTATCTTTCACTGTTTGACTGTACATGATTGACTGTCAGAAACTTATCTTTCACTGGATTGACTGTACTGGATTGACTGCCAGAAACTTATCTTTCACTGGATTGACTGCCAGAAACTTATCTTTCAATGGATTGATTGTACTAGATTGACTGAACTGGATTGACTGTACTGGATTGACTGTACTGGATTAACTGTACTGGATTGACTGTACTGGATTAACTGTACTGGATTGACTGTACTGGATTAACTGTACTGGACTGACTGTACTGGATTAACTGTACTGGATTGACTGTACAGGATTGACTGTACTGGATTAACTGTACTGGACTGACTGTACTGGATTAACTGTACTGGATTAACTGTACTGGATTAACTGTACTGGATTAACTGTACTGGATTGACTGTAATGGAATGACTGTACTGGATTGACTGTACTGGATTGACTGTACTGGATTAACTGTACTGGACTGACTATACTGGATTAACTGTACTGGATTAACTGTACTGGACTGACTGTACTGGATTAACTGTACTGGATTAACTGTACTGGATTGACTGTACTGGATAGCTGTACTGGATTAACTGTACTGGATTGACTGTACTGGATTGACTGTACTGGACTGACTGTACTGGATGGACTGTACTGGATTAACTGTACTGGATTGACTGTACTGGATTAACTGTACTGGATAGCTGTACTGGATTGACTGTAATGGATTGACTGTACTGGATTGACTGTACTGGATTAACTGTACTGGATTGACTGTACTGGATTGACTGTACTGGACTGACTGTACTGCATGGACTGTACTGGATTAACTGTACTGGATTGACTGTACTGGATTAACTGTACTGGATAGCTGTACTGGATTGACTGTAATGGATTGACTGTACTTAATTGACTGTACTGGATTTACTGTACTGCATTAACTGTACTGGATTAACTGTACTAGATTAACTGTACTGGACTGACTGTACTGGATTGACTGTACTGGACTGACTGTACTGGATAGACTGTACTGGATTGACTGTACTGGATTGACTGTACTGGATTGACTGTACTGGACTGACTGTACTGGATTAACTGTACTGGATTGACTGTACTGGATTGACTGTACTGGATTGACAGTACTGGATTAACTGTACTGGACTGACTGTACTGGATTGACTGTACTGGATTGACTGTACTGGATTGAATGTACTGGACTGAGTGTACTGGATTAGCTGTACTGGATTAACTGTACTGGATTGACTGTAATGGATTGACTGTACTGGATTGACAGTACTGGATTAACTGTACTGGATTGACTGTACTGGATTAACTGTACTGGATTGACTGTACTGGATTGACTGTACTGGATTGACTGTACTGGATTAACTGTTCTGGACTGACTGTACTGGATTAACTGTACTGGATTACCTGTACTGGATTGCTGTACTGGATTAACTTACTGGATTGACTGTACTGGATTGACTGTACTGGATTGACTGTACTGGACTGACTATACTGGATGGACTGTATTGGATTAACTGTACTGGATTGACTGTACTGGATTAACTGTACTGGATAGCTGTACTGGATTTACTGTAATGGATTGACTGTACTGGATTGACTGTACTGGATTAACTGTACTGGATTGACTGTACTGGATTGACTGTACTGGATTAACTGTACTGGATTGACTGTACTGGATAGCTGTACTGGACTGACTGTACTGGATTAACTGTACTGGATTGACAGTACTGGATTAACTGTACTGGACTGACTGTACTGGATTGACTGTACTGGATTGATTGTACTGGATTGACTGTACTGGACTGAATGTACTGGATTAGCTGTACTGGACTGACTGTACTGGATTAACTGTACTGGATTGACTGTACTGGATTGACTGTACTGGATTGACAGTACTGAATTAACTGTACTGAATTGACTGTACTGGATTGACTGTACTGATTGACTGTACTGGATTAACTGCACTGGACTGACTGTACTGGATTAACTGTACTGGATTGATTGTACTGGATTGACTGTACTGGATTGACTGTACTGGACTGACCTCTACTGGATTAACTGTACTGGATTAACTGTACTGGATTGACTGTACTGGATAGCTGTACTGGATTAACTGTACTTGATTGACTGTACTGGATTGACTGTACTGGACTGACTGTACTGGATGGACTGTACTGGATTAACTGTACTGGATTGACTGTACTAGATTAACTGTACTGGATAGCTGTACTGGATTGACTGTAATGGATTGACTGTACTGGATTGACTGTACTGGATTAACTGTACTTGATTGACTGTACTGGATTGACTGTACTGCATTAACTGTACTGGATTAACTGTACTAGATTAACTTACTGGACTGACTGTACTGGATTGACTGTAACTGGAATGACTGTACTGGATTGACTGTACTGGATTGACTGTACTGGATTGACTGTACTGGACTGACTGTACTGGATTAACTGTACTGGATTGACTGTGCTGGATTGACTGTACTGGATTGACAGTACTGGATTAACTGTACTGGACTGACTGTACTGGATTGACTGTACTGGATTGACTGTACTGGATTGACTGTACTGGACTGACTGTACTGGATTAGCTGTACTGGACTGACTGTAATGGATTAACGGTACTGGATTGACTGTACTGGATTGACTGTACTGGACTGAGTGTACTGGATTAGCTGTACTGGACTGACTGTAATGGATTAACGGTACTGGATTGACTGTACTGGATTGACTGTACTGGACTGACTGTACTGGATTAGCTGTACTGGACTGACTGTAATGGATTAACGGTACTGGATTGACTGTACTGGATTGACTGTACTGGACTGACTGTACTGGATTAGCTGTACTGGACTGACTGTAATGGATTAACGTACTGGATTGACTGTACTGGATTGACTGTACTGGATTGACTGTACTGGATTGACTGTACTGGATTAACTGTACTGGACTGACTGTACTGGATTAACTGTACTGGATTGACTGTATTGGATTGACTGTACTGGATTGACTGTACTGGATTAACTGTACTGGACTGACTGTACTGGATTAACTGTACTGGATTAACTGTACTGGATTGACAGTACTGGATAGCTGTACTGGATTAACTGTACTGGATTGACTGTACTGGATTGACTTGTACTGGACTGACTGTACTGGATGGACTGTACTGGATTAACTGTACTGGACTGACTGTACTGGATTAACTGTACTGGATAGCTGTACTGGATTGACTGTAATGGATTGACTGTACTGGATTGACTGTACTGGATTAACTGTACTTGATTGACTGTACTGGATAGCTGTACTGGATTGACTGTACTGGATTAACTGTACTGGATTGACTGTACTGGATAGCTGTACTGGATTGACTGTACTGGATTGACTGTACTGGATTGCACTGAGCTCTTTGCACTAATTTTAGTTATTGTGCTGGTCTGATTGCACTGAGCTCTTTGCACTTATTTATTGAACTGGTCTGAATGCACTGTGCTCTTTGCACTTAGTTATTGAACTGGACCGATTGCACTGAGCTCTTTGCACTTATTTTAGTTATTGAACTGGTCTGATTGCACTGAGCTGTTTGCTCTTAGTTATTGAACCGGACTGATTGCACTGAGCTCTTTGCTCTTAGTTATTGAACTGGACCGATTGCACAGAGATCTTTGCACTTAGTTATTGAACTGGTCTGATTGCACTGAGCTCTTTGCACTTAGTTATTGAACTGGTCTGATTGCACTGAGCTCTTTGCACTTATTTATTGAACTGGTCTGATTGCATTGAGCTCTTTGCACTTAGTTATTGAACTGGTCTGATTGCACTGAGCTCTTTGCACTTAGTTATTGAACTGGACTGATTGCACTGAGCTCTTTGCTCTTAGTTATTGAACTGGTCTGATTGCACTGAGCTCTTTGCATTCAGTTATTGAACTGGTCTGATTGCACTGAGCTCTTGCATTTAGTTATTGAACTGGTCTGATTGCACTGAGCTCTTTGGATTTATTTATTGAACTGGTCTGATTGCACTGAGCTCTTTGCTCTTAGTTATTGAACTGGTCTGATTGCACTGAGCTCTTTGCACTTATTTTAGTTATTGAGCTGGTCTGATTGCATTTAGCTCTTTGCACTTAGTTATTGAACTGGACTGATTGCACTGAGCTTTTTGCACTTAGTTATTGAACTGGTCTGATTGCACTGAGCTCTTTGCACTTAGTTATTGAACTGGTCTGATTGCACTGAGCTCTTTGCACTTAGTTATTGATCTGGTCTGATTGCACTGAGCTCTTTGCATTTAGTTATTGAATTGGTCTGATTGCACTGAGCTCTTTGCACTTATTTATTGAACTGGTCTGATTGCACTGAGCTCTTTGCACTTAGTTATTGAACTGGTCTGATTGCACTGAGCTCTTTGCACTTAGTTATTGAACTGGACTGATTGCACTGAGCTCTTTGCACTTAGTTATTGAACTGGTCTGATTGCACTGAGCTCTTTGCACTTATTTATTGAACTGGACTGATTGCACTGAGCTCTTTGCACTTAGTTATTAAACTGGTCTGATTGCACTGAGCTCTTTGCACTTATTTATTGAACTGGTCTGATTGCACTGAGCTCTTGCACTTATTTATTGAACTGGTCTGATTGCACTGAGCTCTTTGCACTTATTTATTGAACTGGTCTGATTGCACTGAGCTCTTTGCACTTAGTTATTGAACTGGTCTGATTGCACTGAGCTCTTTGCACTTAGTTATTGAACTGGTCTGATTGCACTGAGCTCTTTGCACTTATTATTGAACTGGTCTGATTGCACTGATCTCTTTGCACTTAGTTATTGAACTGGTCTGATTGCACTGAGCTCTTTGCACTTAGTTATTGAACTGGTCTGATTGCACTGAGCTCTTTGCACTTAGTTATTGAACTGGTCTGATTGCACTGAGCTCTTTGCACTTAGTTATTGAACTGGTCTGATTGCACTGAGCTCTTTGCATTTAGTTATTGAACTGGTCTGATTGCACTGATCTCTTTGCACTTAGTTATTGAACTGGTCTGATTGCACTGAGCTCTTTGCACTTATTATTGAACTGGTACTGATTGCACTGAGCTCTTTGCACTTAGTTATTGAACTGGTCTGATTGCACTGATCTCTTTGCACTTATTATTGAACTGGTCTGATTGCACTGAGCTCTTTGCACTTATTTATTGAACTGGACTGATTGCACTGAGCTCTTTGCACTTAGTTATTGAACTGGTCTGATTGCACTGAGCTCTTTGCACTTATTATTGAACTGGTCTGATTGCACTGAGCTCTTTGCACTTATTTATTGAACTGGACTGATTGCACTGAGCTCTTTGCACTTAGTTATTGAACTGGTCTGATTGCACTGAGCTCTTTGCATTTATTATTGAATGGCTGATTGCACGAGCTCTTGCACTTAGTTATTGAACTGGCTGATTGCACTGAGCTCTTTGCACTTAGTTATTGAACTGGTCTGATTGCACTGAGCTCTTTGCACTTAGTTATTGAACTGGACTGAGTGCATGAGACAATTCACTTGTTAGAATGTGATTCAGGCTCGCAAGTTTGATGTGAGAATGACCTAGCACAAGTCTGTGAGAATGACCAGAGTCTGACAATAGTACTGTGAGAATGACAGTCACAAGTCTGTGAGAATGACCAGGTCACAAGTCTTTGAGAATGACCAGGTCACAAGTCTGTGAGAATGACCAGGTCACAAGTCTGTGAGAATGACCAGGTCACAAGTCTGTGAGAATGACCAGGTCACAAGTCTTTGAGAATGACCAGGTCACAAGTCTGTGAGAATGACCAGGTCACAAGTCTTTGAGAATGACCAGGTCACAAGTCTTTGAGAATGACCAGGTCACAAGTCTGTGAGAGTGTCAAGATCATAAGTGTGTGATTATGCATGGTCAAATGTCAATGAGAATGTCAATGACGTAAGTCTGTGAGAATGTCAAATAATAGCACTATGGCAAAGAGTAGATCACTAGTTTGACAAGTTTGAGAATGATTATTGTTATTTTTGTTTAAAGCCCAGCCGACTGCATAGAGCCATATCAGGGCTATATCCGTTTCAGAACATACACAATACTTCAACAGGGGAAGAAAAAGAAAAAGAAAATTAAGCAGACATATCAATGCATTTGTGCACATGATCTATGGAGATGCCCCTGGCCTTGACCACTCCGTCACATTTATCGCACTGGGGATTTAAAAAACACACCTGAACATGAATTTAAACATAACCAAGGACCCTAAAACATACATAAAAACCTTAAATTGCTGCCGCACATCTCGTTTCCACAAAATCAAAAATGCACTTAATACCATGTACCAAATTATCGATCCTAAGAAAAGTAAATAAGACTTTATTGAACACATACAAGTGAATGGACCAGCAAGGCAGAGATCGATAGAAAGACGCGACAGAAAGCAAAGGAACAAGGCAGAAAAAAGAGAATCACAGCAAAGAGGAAATTTCTAGCACAGAACTTCCAGAAGGTGGGGATATGTACATTTATACTGAACGATCCCCCCGAATCCCCACGGTGAGCGGGTGTGGGGGGGGGGGGGAGTTTCATAATGGCCTCCCAGGATATGATCAATTCTCATCTTACTCTTTTTTAAATGAAGAAAATTGTTGGCAACAGTGGGTATCCACCTAGCATAAGAGCTATACACATCCTGCTGTTATCCTTTTTGAACGTTTTGGCTCCGGTGGATATTCACCCAGCACATACGTATCCTTATCTTAAAAATACAGGTACTTGAAATTTGTGTAAAAAGTGTCTGGTTTAAGACTTAATGAGTTTCTGGTTTAAGACTTAATGTTGAAAATGTATTTCAAAATTATGTAAAAATTGTCTGGTTTAAGACTTAGTGTTGAAAATGTATTTTAAAATAATGTAAGAAAAGTGTCTGGTTTAGACTTGATATGGAAAAGACGTTTGGGTAATAATAATAATAATAATAATATATTTTATTTATATAGCGCAAAATCTTGATAAAATCAAATCTAAGCGCTGAGCGTATACATGCATACATACCTACATACATATGAGCGTATACATGCATACATACATGCATACATACTTACATACATAAATCTAAGCTGAGCGTATACATGTATACATACATACATAAATCTAAGCGTATACATACATACATACGCACATGCATACATAATAATTACAATATTTATATAGCGCAAAATCTCGACAAAATCAAATCCAAGCGCCGAAAAGACACACACGCACACACGCACGCACGCACACACACGCACACACACACACACACACACACACACACGCATGGCCACAAATGGGGAGAAAGAATAAAAGCAATAAAAGCAAGAATAAAAACCAATGGAAAACCACAGAGCACATCATATACAATTATAGGTAGAAAGAAACTCTAGGGAGAGCTAGACAACAGAAGGTCTTCAGAGAAGTAACCCCCTTTAGACAAGTGTTTCGGCCCTGAATTCCTTACACTCTCGGGGGGCCGGGCCACATCCAGGTCATGACTCCTGGATGCCCTTCTGCTGTTGTCTATTTTTTTTTTTTTTTCCCCACGCCGGGGAGCGAACCTGGGCGATTCTGCGCTTCAGAACTGCGGTACGCGGTTTTACCAATGTGCTAACGGGACACACATCATCTGTAGGGAATTTAATCCTTATGAAGTTCACTTTTGGTTCCTCCTTGCCCAGATCCAGCTTGAGCTCCTTTCTGCTGCCTCTGCCATCGCTTTAAGGGCTCTAGTCCTCTTCTTCCCAGAAATGGCGAGTTGTTTCATGAGATCATAAACGGAGGTGCCCACAAACCCTCTTGCCCAGACCTCTATGGCGAAGATTTTGACCCGCAGACCTGCTTTCTTCAGGGTGCTGGCAAGACCGGCGTATTTTTCGGTCTTGTAGATATGTGCTTCTTCCATTCTGCTTTCGTATGGCACAGTGAGTTCTATCAGAATCACTTGTTTCGAGGAGTCAGAGTGGAGAGCGATGTCTGGTCTCATGCCTGTCTTGCTGATGACATCTGGGTAATTTCTCCACTCTGGGAGGTCTGCTGTACACTCCCAGTCGACTGCTCCATCCAGAAGACCCTTTGGCAATGTGCTGGTTGTCATAGCACTTTCGGGCCAGACCTGTTTCCCTCCTGCTTTGTAGAACGTTGTCATAGCAATTGGTGCGTTTGGGGTCATGGTTTTTTCGCTAACCACGTCTGTGATCACTTTCAGAACTTGGTTGTGCCTCCATGTATACCTTCCTTGGGCTAGCGCTACTTTGCAAGAGCTTAGGACATGTTCCACTGTTTGTTTCTTCTGACAGAGCGGACATGCTGGGTCGTCTGATTTCCCCCATTTCACTAAGTTTGCATTCGAGGGGAGCAGGTCATATACAGATCTGAGGAGGAAGCTTATCCTTAGAGGAGCCATGTGCCACATATCGTTCCAGCTGAGACTTCTTTGGAGTGCACTGTCCCATGTTGTCCATTGCCCCTGTTGACCTTGCTGGACTGCCTTCTGCACTCTTTTGACATCTTCTTCCTTCAACTCCTGTATGATCATGTCTCTTTTTTCCTTTCCTTTGGCTTTGGACCACCACTGCATTTTTGTTGCTCCCAGTCCCTGTCTGTTGGTTTGCGTGTGTCCAATTATTTCTTTGATGCTGAGGTTTCTCTTGGCATTGTTTACAGCCTCTTGGACTTTCCATTTTCTGCCAGTTCTCAGCTTTGGATGAACTGATCTCACGATATTGTCTTCCGATTCCTCCAGCATGCTCAACAGTCTTGCTTTTCCAACTTTGTATTCCTCCACTATGGATTTGAGAGGTAGCTTCAGCATTGCTTGACGACAGTAGAATGCAACATCAGTGAGACCAGGTGGGACACCGAGCCATTTTCTTGTGTATTTGTTGATTTTGGCTTCCATTGCTTCGACTGTGCTGGTGCAAATGTCATAGATTAGCAGTGGCCACAGCAGCTTTGGTATCAGCATGAACCGTAGACACCAGACTTTGTATTTGCCTGGCAGTCCGCAGTTATCTATTTTCTTCAGGCCTTCTTCTGCTGTTTGCTTGGTTTCACATCCCCTTTGTGTGTCTTTCAGGGAGTCATCATACCATCTTCCGAGACTTTTTACTGGCTCTTCTGTGACAGTGGGGATGGCTTGGTTGGCTACCATGAATTTGACTGAATCTGCCACTTTTCCTTTTCGCAGTGAGAGACTTCGGGATTTCTTAGGTTTGAACCTCATTCTTGAAGAGGCCACCAGCTCATCCAGCTGCTTTAAGATTTGGTGTGTCTCTTCCTCATCCGTGGACAAGACTGTTGTGTCATCCATGAAAGCTTTCAGAGGAGGCATCTGGTATCCATCTCCCAGATTCACTGGACCTGAACTCTTCATTGCAGCTTTCAAGATGACTTCCATTGCCAACACGAACAGTATGGGAGAGATTGCACAGCCCATTGCAATGCCCACCTCTAGGTCTATCCAGTCCGTGGTGTATTCTTTGGTAGAGAACCGCATTGAGAACCCTTGGAAATACTTCCTCAGCATTGTTCGGATGTTTTCTGGGATGTGATACATTTCAAGAGCCAGCTGGATCATATCGTGTGAAAACAAAGTGATTCCCCTCCGAGCGGAGACAGGCTGCAGAGGGGGGTTGAGTGAGGTTAGGATTTTATGCAGAGGAGAAAAGGTGAGTTTTGAGAGCGGACTTGAAGGAGGCAAAAGTAGGTTGCTGACGGACTGAGAGAGGAAGTTTGTTCCAGGAGAGTGGACCAGAAACAGAGAAAGGCTCGTGGACCATAGGTATTGAGCTTAGTGCGAGGAAAGCGAAAAGTCAGAGGATCGGAGGCAGAGCGGAGGGTACGTGAGGGAACATAGATCTCAAGTAGGCTTGACAGGTAATCGGGGGCTGCGTTATTGAGGCTTTTGTAGCACATGGTGTCTAGTTTGTACTGTATGCGCTTTGATACAGGGAGCCAGTGAAGTTGTGCCAGGAAAGGAGATATGTGGTCAGCTTTTTTCTTTTTGAGTACAAGGCGTACAGCATTGTTTTGAATGCGCTGTAGGATGTGAATGGTGGAGGCAGGAAGACCAGACAGGAATGAATTGCAATAGTCAATGCGAGACATTATGAAGGAGAGAACGAGTTTTGCAGTTGTTTCGACAGAGAGATACTTCCTGATCAGGCTTATACGATGGAGATGATAGTAGCAAGATCTGGCAGTTTGAGAAACAAAGTTGTTCATGGACAGGGTAGAGTCAATGCAGACACCAAGGTTTTTAGCTGAATCAGAAATTGGGACTGATGTGTTACATAATGGGAGAGAAAGAGGAGGCAGCTGGGAAAGTTTCTGACGGGTGCCAATGAGGATAGCTTCTGTCTTGTCGTCATTAAGCTGAAGTCTATTGTGTATCATCCAGTTCTTAATGTCCGAGTAACACTCAGTGGTGCGAGTCAACAGGCGCTGTATATTATCAGGTGAGTCACTGTCTTGAAGTTGGGTGTCATCAGCATAGAAGTGGTGTTTTATAGAGTGGGAGTTGATGATGGTGGACAGGGGGGAGGTATAAAGAGTGAAAAGAACAGGGCCAAGGACAGATCCTTGTGGAACACCACAGGTCAGGTATGCAGGTTGAGAGTAAGTGCCATTGATGAGAACAGTTTGTTTTCTGTTTGATAAATACGAAGTGAAAAAGGAGAGAGCAATGTCAGAGATGCCAAAAGTATGATGAAGTCTAGAAAGGAGAATACCATGGTCAATGGTATCGAAGGCTGCAGACAGATCAAGGAGTGTGAGGAGAGAGACTTTGCCAGTATCAGTTGCAAGGAGGAGATTGTTGAGAATGTGTAGTAGGGCAGTTTCAGTGCTATGGCACTGGCGATAGGCTGACTGGAAAGGATTGAGGAGATTGTTGGCAGACAGGTGAGAGTTTCAGCTGGTTGAGGACGACCTTTTCAAGGAGTTTTGACAAGAAAGAGAGATTAGAGATAGGCCTGTAATTTTTCAGTTCATTTGGGTCTAAATTGTGTTTCTTGAGGAGAGGGTGAACAATAGCAGACTTGAAAGAATCTGGGACAGTTCCAGTTTGAAAAGAAGTGTTGATGATGTCATGATGAATGGGAGGAGAGTAGGGAGACAATCGGAGTAGAGAGAACCTGGAAGAGGATCCAGTTCGCAGGTTTTGAACGACATGGATCTGATTGTGTTGAAAATTTCTTCTTGTGAGACTGGGGTAAAAGTAGTGAGAGGTGTGCCAGAGAAGGAAGGGTCAGGTGGGCATGGTTGACAGGGTGTCCTGTCAAGCCTGTCACGAAGAGTTTGTATTTTGGTGGTGAAATACTTGGAGAATACAGATGGGAGTTCTTCATTTGTATGTTTTGTTGGGAGAGGTAAGTCTTTTCGTGTGCCAAGGAGATGATTCATGGTTGTAAAGAGTTCTTTTGAAGAAGAGGCATTCAGGATTTTGGTTTGGAAATAGCTTGTTTTTGCAGATGCAATGAGGGTGGATACTTTTGTTTTAGAGGCTTGGAAAAGTTGCCTGTGTACAGTGAGTTTGGATTTGCGCCAGCGGCGCTCTGCTCTGCGGCGGGCACGTTTTGCACAGGCAATCTCATGAGTGAGCCAGGGGGTAGGGGGGCGGTCAGGTAAAAGACGGGTTGTGGCTGGAGCATGAGTGTCCAGAAGATGGTGGAGAGTAGTATAGAATTCATCGGCAAGGTTATGTGACTTTTCAGAAAGGAGACGGGAGGCATCAGATGAAAATGTGGAGAGGTCGATAGATTTGAGATTGCGTCGAGTCACTGTGCGCGTGGTACGGGAAGGAGGAGAAATGTCAAGAGAACAGAGAATTGCAGAGTGGTCAGATGGAAGGGCTGAAGTTAGACGGGTAGAAAGAACTAAGCAGTTGTCAGTAGCTGAATTGTGGTGATCACGAGAAATGATCCAGTCAAGAATGTGACCTTTTTGATGGGTTGGTTCAGAAATGTGTTGAGTCATATTGTGATTGGACAGAGAGTTGATGATATGTCTTGTGTCATAACGGTGAGTGTTGTCATAGTGGACATTGATGTCACCTAGAATGATGAGATTTCTAGGTAAGAGGCAGTAGTGGTCAAGCAGTTGGTCAAAGTCAGAGAGAAACTGGATGTGGTGAGTTTGTTGGCAGAGCTAGGTGGAGGTCGATAGACACAGGAGAAGGTGATGGGGTGAGGGGTGGATTGGAAGGATACTTCAACGTGCTCGAAAGAAGGATGGGAGAAAGGCAGAGACTGCGAGAAAGATAGGCGGGAATGGAGTGAGTCGTTGTAGAGGATGGCGATACCGCCACCTCGAGATGAGCGATGGAAAGAAGCAAGCCTGTAACCACTCGGAGTGAGGCTAGCATGTATAGGTTCATGACCAAGGGGGTTAAGCCATGTCTCTGTGATGATCACCTAAGACAGTATGTTAGCTAGTTACAGCCATCAGTACATGTATGTTAGAGCTGAGTGAGTACACCATCAGTACATGTATGTTAGCTAGTTACACCATCAGTACATGTATGTTAGCTAGTTACACCATCAGTACATGTATGTTACTAGTTACAGCCATCAGTACATGTATGTTAGCTAGTTACAGCATCTCAGTACATGTATGTTAGCTAGTTACAGTCATCAGTACATGTATGTTAGCTAGTTACAGCCATCAGTACATGTATGTTAGCTAGTTACAGCCATCAGTACATGTATGTTAGCTAGTTACTACCAGCCATCAGTACATGTATGTTAACTAGTTACAGTCATCAGTACATGTATGTTAGCTAGTTACAACCATCAGTACATGTATGTTAGCTAGTTACAGCCATCAGTACATGTATGTTAGCTAGTTACAGTCAGCAGTACATGTATGTTAGCTAGTTACAACCATCAGTACATGTATGTTAGCTAGTTACAGCCATCAGTACATGTATGTTAGCTAGTTACAACCATCAGTACATGTATGTTAGCTAGTTACAGCCATCAGTACATGTATGTTAGCTAGTTACAGTCATCAGTACATGTATGTTAGCTAGTTACAGCCATCAGTACATGTATGTTAGCTAGTTACAACCATCAGTACATGTATGTTAGCTAGTTACAGTCATCAGTACATGTATGTTAGCTAGTTACAGCCATCAGTACATGTATGTTAGCTAATTACAGCCATCAGTACATGTATGTTAGCTAGTTACAACCATCAGTACATGTATGTTAGCTAGTTACAGCCATCATTACATGTATGTTAGCTAGTTACAACCATCAGTACATGTGTGTTAGCTAGTTACAGCCAGTCATCAGTACATGTATGTTAGCTAGTTACAGTCATCAGTACATGTATGTTAGCTAGTTACAGTCATCAGTACATGTATGTTAGCTAGTTACAGTCATCAGTACATGTATGTTAGCTAGTTACTACCAGCCATCAGTACATGTATGTTAGCTAGTTACAGTCATCAGTACATGTATGTTAGCTAGTTACAACCATCAGTACATGTATGTTAGCTAGTTACAGTCCATCAGTACATGTATGTTAGCTAGTTACAGCCATCAGTACATGTATGTTAGCTAGTTACAACCATCAGTACATGTATGTTAGCTAGTTACAACCATCAGTACATGTGTGTTAGCTAGTTACAGTCCTCAGTACATGTATGTTAGCTAGTTACAGTCATCAGTACATGTATGTTAGCTAGTTACAGCCATTAGTACATGTATGTTAGCTAGTTACAACCATCAGTACATGTATGTTAGCTAGTTACAGTCATCAGTACATGTATGTTAGCTAGTTGCAGTCATCAGTACATGTATGTTAGCTAGTTACAACCATCAGTACATGTATGTTAACTTGTTACAACCATCAGTACATGTATGTTAGCTAGTTACAGCCATCAGTACATGTATGTTAGCTAGTTACAACCATCAGTACATGTATGTTAGCTAGTTACAGTCATCAGTACATGTATGTTAACTTGTTACAGTCATCAGTACATGTATGTTAGCTAGTTACAACCATCAGTACATGTATGTTAACTTGTTACAACCATCAGTACATGTATGTTAGCTAGTTACAGTCATCAGTACATGTATGTTAGCTAGTTACAGCCATCAGTACATGTATGTTAGCTAGTTACAGTCAGCAGTACATGTATGTTAGCTAGTTACAACCATCAGTACATGTATGTTAACTTGTTACAACCATCAGTACATGTATGTTAGCTAGTTGCAGTCATCAGTACATGTATGTTAACTTGTTACAACCATCAGTACATGTATGTTAGCTAGTTACAACCATCAGTACATGTATGTTAACTTGTTACAGCATCAGTACATGTATGTTAGCTAGTTGCAGTCATCAGTACATGTATGTTAACTTGTTACAGTCATCAGTACATGTATGTTAGCTAGTTACAACCATCAGTACATGTATGTTAGCTAGTTACAACCATCAGTACATGTATGTTAGCTAGTTACAACCATCAGTACATGTATGTTAGCTAGTTACAACCATCAGTACATGTATGTTAACAGACAAACGTCAACAACAAAAGTAGTTACAATCATCCAGGTGTATATCAAACAGACATATAAAAAGACAAACGAGAGGAGATACAATGTACGTATTAACATCCCACAGTTTTAGTCTTCTCTCTATGTCAGTATTAAAGGAACAAAAAATATTTCATGACATGATGAAACATGATAGGATTCCAAACAGTTGTACAAAATAGGAACAAACATTAGAAAGTACTGACTGGAAAACATGTTTTAGAAAACTATCACACAATACAAGAATTAAAATGGTTTCAGGTAGGAATAATTCACAAACGTTCAGCCTCAAAGATGATTTTGATAGAAATGAGAGTGACAGACAGCGCTCTGTGTAGCGTGTGTTCTAAAGAAAAGGACAACAGACAGCGCTTTGTGTAGTGTGTGTTCTAAAGAAAAGGACAACATACAGCGCTTTGTGTAGTGTGTGTTCTAAAGAAAAGACAACATACAGCGCTTTGTGTAGTGTGTGTTCTAAAGAAAGGACAACAGACAGCGCTTGTGTAGTGTGTGTTCTAAAGAAAAGGACAACAGACAGCGCTCTGTGTAGTGTGTGTTCTAAAGAAAAGGACAACATACAGCGCTTTGTGTAGTGTGTTTTCTAAAGAAAAGGACAGCATACAGTGCTCTGTGTAGTGTGTGTTCTAAAGAAAAGGACAACATACAGCGCATTGTGTAGCGTGTGTTCTAAAGAAAAGGACAACATACAGCGCATTGTGTAGTGTGTGTTCTAAAGAAAAGGACAACAGACAGCGCTCTGTGTAGTGTGTGTTCTAAAGAAAAGGACAACAGACAGCGCTCTGTGTAGTGTGTGTTCTAAAGAAAAGGACAACAGACAGCGCTCTGTGTAGCGTGTGTTCTAAAGAAAAGGACAACATACAGCGTACTGTCTTTCCACGAAGACTACAATAACTTTCTGGTCCCACTTAGAAGAGTTTCTTCAATCTGTTGCACCGATATAACTTCAACCTGTTATTCAAATCTATAATTTAACAAAGAGCTGATAATATTCAGTGTATACAGATATGCTTGCGGCAACAAGGGACAGATGCATATGGAGGGCCATGATCGCCAACAGCATGTGGCAAGGCACTTGATGATGATGATGATGATGATGATGATGATGATGATGATGATGATGATGATGATGATGATGATGATACAGTAACTGTCAATGTGCTGGTGGCCTGTACTGTATTATACTCCATGCCAGATATGACATCTACCATTGTTCAAGTGAAACAAATCAACCACGCCAACTATGAGAGACAGAATGACGACATATATTGAAACGTACACAAGAAGAATGAGACAGAAATGGACGACATGATATTGAAACGTACAACAACAAGATAAAATAGACGACATGATATTGAAACGTACAACAACAAGATAAAAATGACGACATGATATTGAAACGTACAACAAGAAGATAAAATATGACGACATGATATTGAAACGTACAACAAGAAGATAAAATATGACGACATGATATTGAAACGTACAACAACAAATAAAATATGACGACATGAATTGAAACGTACAACACAAGATAAAATATGACGACATGATATTGAAACGTACAACAAGATAAAATATGACGACATATATTGAATAAAAAGATAAATATGACGCATATTGAACGTACACAACGAATAAAATATGACGACATGATATTGAAACGTACAACAAGGAGATAAAATATGACGACATGATATTGAAACGTATGACAACGAGATAAAATATGACGACATGATATTGAAACGTACAACAAGAAGATAAAAACGATGTATACAAAATTTATTCTCGAATGGGAAAAATGTTCTTTATTGACACAACTTCCAAACTAAAATGGATCAGGTATTGATGGCCAGAAACATTTGTTTGATGGGGTTTGTCTTCTGACCACCTTCTCCTGTCCAGCTGTCTCAAGACATTTGTTGCCACTTTTTTGTTGTCTCACTAATGACTGCCATGAGCTGTGACAAAATGTGTATCTTAGACATTCGAAAGTATCATCATCATCATGTGCCATGCCGCAAGGACCTAGAACCTTCACAGCAATACATGTTTTGTCGCCACAAGTATATCTTCTACCTTTTCTGACCCCATCCACTCCGCAAAACTAAAAGTTTCTCCCTGGGTGTACCTGGTGCTCATTTTCCTTCTAGCTTTCCCATTGTTCTATAGTGTAATGGAAGAAAAGAGAAGAAGAAGAAGAAGAAGAAGAAGAGAGGGAGAAACAGAGAGATTGATTGATTTTTGATTTGATTCAGTTTTACGTCAGCACCCACCTCAGGTGATATGGCCGACGGGGATAACCATCCCAGGAAAATGGGGGCAATGGGGGACTTATCTAATCCTATACTGACACCACCAGAACAACAATGATGCTAAGATGGGACAGTGAGAAGGCCAGATTTAATGTAGCGCACCCCGGGATTCGAACCCACAACCATTAGCATGTGAATCCGACGCTCAAACCAACTGAGCTACAGAGGCCCGCATGAGAAACAGAGAGAGAGAGAGAGAGAGAGAGAGAGAGAGAGAGAGAGAGAGAGAGGAGAGAGAGAGAGAGAGAGAGAGAGAGAGAGAGAGAGAGAAAAGATGATTAGACTATACATGCGATCAACGCATTTTTGACTTATGGGTTTGAGTGTTTAAATCAAGTCTATACAGTCTTTAGTGTACATGTAACTTGTTCATGTCACATGTGCATATGATTTGCAATGTGTTTGATTATTTGTATCCAAAATGACCGTGTTTAAAAAAATTGACAAGAAGAAAAAAATCCAAAAACCGTTATCCTAATCTGACACTCTTTGAAAGACGGTTGGCACCAGTGAATATCCTCCATCACATAACTATCCTGATGTTACTGTCTGTTTAGAATCATTGTTGGTACAGTAAATATCCTCCATCACATAACTATCCTGATGTTACTATCTGTTTAGAACCATTGTTGGTACCAGTGAATATCCTCCAGCACATAAACACTAAACTGTCATCAATAGCCATTTAAATGTCATTATTAAACGTAAACTGTCATCAATAGCCATTTAAATGTCATTATTAAACGTAAACTGTTATCAATAGCCATTTAATGTCATTATTAAACGTAAACTGTTATCAATAGCCATTTAATGTCGTTATTAAACGTAAACTGTCATCAATAGCCATTTAATGTCGTTATTAAACGTAAACTGTTATCAATAGCCATTTAAATGTCGTTATTAAATACTAAACTGTCATCAATAGCCATTTAAATGTCATTATTAAATACTAAACTGTTATCAATAGCCATTTAATGTCATTATTAAATACTAAACTGTCATCAATAGCCATTTAAATGTCTTATTAAACCTAAACTGTTATCAATAGCCATTTAATGTCATTATTAAACTAACTGTTATCATACCATTTAATGTCTTATTAAACTAACTGTCATCAATAGCCATTTAAATGTCGTTATTAAACCTAAACTGCATCAATAGCCATTTAATGTCGTTATTAAAACTAAACTGTATCAATAGCCATTTAAATGTCGTTATTAAACCTAAACTGTCATCAATCAGCCATTTAAATGTCATTATTAAATACTAAACTGTCATCAACAGCCATTTAAATGTCGTTTTATACGTGAACTGTCATCAATAGCCATTTAAATGTCGTTATTAAACCTAAACTGTTATCAATATCCATTTAAATGTCTTATTAAACGTAAACTGTCATCACAGCCATTTAAATGTCGTTATTAATACGTGAACTGTCATCAAAGCCATTTAAATGTCGTTATTAAACGTGAACTGTCATCAATAGCCATTTAAATGTCGTTATTAAACGTGAACTGTCATCAAAGCCATTTAAATGTGTTATTAAACGTAAACTGTCATCAATAGCCATTTAAATGTCGTTATTAAACGTGAACTGTCATCAATAGCCATTTAAATGTCGTTATTAAACGTGAACTGTCATCAATAGCCATTTAAATGTGTTATTAAACGTGAACTGTCATCAATAGCCATTTAAATGTGTTATTAAACGTGAACTGTCATCAATAGCCATTTAAATGTCGTTATTAAACGCTGAACTGTCATCACAGCCATTTAAATGTCGTTTATACGTGAACTGTCATCAATAGCCATTTAAATGTGTTATTAAACGTGAACTGTCATCAATAGCCATTTAAATGTGTTATTAAACGTGAACTGTCATCATAGCCATTTAAATGTGTTATTAAACGCTGAATGCATCAACAGCCATTTAAATGTGTTATTAAACGTGAACTGTCATCAATAGCCATTTAAATGTCGTTATTAAACGTGAACTGTCATCAATAGCCATTTAAATGTGTTATTAAACGTGAACTGTCATCAACAGCCATTTAAATGTGTTATTAAACGCTGAACTGTCATAATAGCCATTTAAATGTCGTTATTAAACGTGAACTGTCATCAATAGCCATTTAAATGTCGTCTAACAAAAATAATATAACGTGAACTGTCATCAACAGCCATTTAAATGTGTTATTAAACGCTGAACTGTCATAATAGCCATTTAAATGTCGTTATTAAACGTGAACTGTCATCAAAGCCATTTAAATGTTATTATACGTGAACTGTCATCAAAGCCATTTAAATGTCGTTATTAAACGCTGAACTGCCATCAACAGCCATTTAAATGTGTTATTAAACGTGAACTGCCATCAATACCATTTAAATGTCGTTATTAAACGCTGAACTGTCATCAATAGCCATTTAAATGTGTTATTAAACGCTGAACTGCCATCAAAGCCATTTAAATGTGTATTAAACGTGAACTGCTCACAAAGCCATTTAAATGTCGTTATTAAACGCTGAACTGTCATCAAAGCCATTTAAATGTGTTATTAAACGTGAACTGTCATCAAAGCCATTTAAATGTCGTTATTAAACCCTGTGAACTGTCATCAATAGCCATTTAAATTGTTATTAAACGTGAACTGCCATCAATCAGCCATTTAAATGTCGTTATTAAACGTTGAACTGTCATCAATAGCCATTTAAATGTGTTATTAAACGCTGAACTGCCATCAATAGCCATTTAAATGTCGTTATTAAACGTTGAACTGTCATCAATAGCCATTTAAATGTCGTTATTAAACGCTGAACTGCCATCAATAGCCATTTAAATGTCGTTATTAAACGTGAACTGTCATCAATAGCCATTTAAATGTCGTTATTAAACGCTGAACTGCCATCAAAGCCATTTAAATGTCGTTATTAAACGTGAACTGCATCTACACCATTTAAATGTCGTTATTAAACGCTGAACTGCCATCAAAGCCATTTAAATGTCGTTATTAAACGCTGAACTGCCATCAATACCATTTAAATGTCGTTATTAAACGTGAACTGCATCAATAGCCATTTAAAATGTCGTTATTAAACGCTGAACTGCATCAATAGCCATTTAAATGTCGTTATTAAACGTGAACTGTCATCAATAGCCATTTAAATGTCGTTATTAAACGCTGAACTGCATCAATAGCCATTAATGTCGTTATTAAACGTGAACTGTCATCAAGCATTAATGTCGTTATTAAACGTGAACTGTCATCAATAGCCATTTAAATGTCGTTATTAAACGCTGAACTGCCATCAATAGCCATTTAAATGTCGTTATTAAACGCTGAACTCCATCAATAGCCATTTATAAATGTCGTTATTTAAACGTGAACTGTCATCAATAGCCATTTAAATGTCGTTATTAAACGTGAATGTCATACCTTAAATGCCATTCATCAATAGCCATTTAAATGTCGTTATTAAACGCTGAACTGCCATCAATAGCCATTTAAATGTCGTTATTAAACGTGAACTGTCATCAATAGCCATTTAAATGTCGTTATTAAAACGCTGAACTGCCATCAACAGCCATTTAAATGTCGTTATTAAACGCGTGAACTGCCATCAATAGCCATTTAAATGTCGTTATTAAACGTGAACTGCCATCAATAGCCATTTAAATGTCGTTATTAAACGTGAACTGTCATCAATAGCCATTTAAATGTCGTTATTAAACGTGAACTGCCATCAATAGCCATTTAAATGTCGTTATTAAACGTGAACTGCCATCAATAGCCATTTAAATGTCGTTATTAAACGTGAACTGTCATAATTAGCTCCTTAAGCAAGAGTTATTGACGTGTTTCAAGAGGAGCGAGGTGTGTGCGGCAGTGGAGATAGAATTAAAAGCTAATATAGATTGAATGGCTGTCGGCTCTGGCGTGTTCTGTCAGCAGACAACACTTAACTCTTTGACTCCCCTCACCCTGTTCACCGCTTCCAGCAGCTTCCTGCATGATGGGATGAGGGAGTGAAAGGGTTAACAGCCAATGTTTATCGAATGTTTTGTTTCAGTGTGGCGCGCCATGTGAGACGAGCCCAGTGGAGACAAGAAAAGAGCTAATAAGAAGTTGTCGCATTCAGACACTGACGTGGTATGTGGCACAGAAGGGAGCCTGGCGGCCTGAACGTCTGGTGATCGATGGGCTGTGGCAGCGCTGCACACTGACTGTCATAAATCTTCACGCGCTGCTCACAGCACGACCTCCACTGGCAGCTTCCCTTGCTGGCAACAGTGTCGGGTCACATACACACACACATAAACAATACACCACATCTCCACATCACCACATCACCACATGAGAGGGTGAGGGTACGTCAGCAGTTTACATTGAACGGTTGGGTGTCGCCATCTAGCGGCATAACATCGGTATCGGGGCTCAGGTTCCGCATGGATGACAGCCCCAAGTCACGTGACTGATTTACGAGCGACTTAGTCAAAGGGTCGATGGCGAGATTGGGGGAAGAACGGGGGGTAATGGTGGTGATGGTGGTGTGATAACGTGTCGTGTCGTCTGCTGTCTTCACTTGTCTGACATGTCGTGTTATAAACTGTCTTCAACAACCTCCAGGTAGGCTGCCGGTACCCCCCACTGGTGACGTCAGACCTCATCACAGCAGTGTGTCCTGTCTGACGTCTGGCGTCTGACCACACTGTGACTTTTACACCCGCTCTGAGGCATTAGCGCCCTGCTCTGGTCTGGTGTCCATGGTAACGAGTTGAAGTTCTGATTCCTACAGACAAGACGGTGTTATAACACTCACACTGCTCATAATAACTGTAAGACAATGTTATAATATTGATTGCTCACAACAAACCGTTAAGACACTGTTACATATTCATTGCTCACGGTAAACTTTCAGACAGTGTTAGTGAATTGGTTGTTCACAGTGAACTTTTTGTCAGTGTCAGCACATTTTTGTCCATGAAGAAGTTTGATAAAGGTGTGGCTATCGTCGTGGTTACCATCATAATAAGTTTGATAAAGTTGTGGTTATCTTTGTGGTTATCATAAAAAAAAAGTTTGATAAAGTTTTGTTATGTTGTGGTTACCATCATAATAAGTTTGACAAAGTTGTGGTTATTGTTCTGGTTACCTTCAGCAAGTCTCGTAACTGTCGTCCTACTCTGAAGTACCAGATCCGAAAAGAAAGTTCTCACACTGGGTGAGTGGAGGGACATGACACAAGCAACGTGACGTCATCCAGCCTGACGTCAGTGATGTGAGTGACGGGATAACGCGAGTGGTGACGTGAATGACGTGAGTGAAGTTATTGACGTGGGTAAGGCAAGTGACGTACGCGAGACAAAACAAGCAAGTGAAGCAAGTGACGTCAGTGAGGCAAGTGACGTCAGTGAGGCAAGTGACGTCAGTGAGGCAAGTGACGTAGTGAGCAAGTGACTCATGATGCAGTTGGGGTGACATGATGACTGATGTGATTCGGCAGCGGGCCCGATGGCGTCCTTCGCGAGCAGCCATCAGTACAGTGGCTCGGGCACTGGCCCTCACTTCGGCCAGATGTACAGCCAGCAGAGATCCTCCTTTGCCATCCAAGAGCTGCTGGGTTTGAACTCCTGCCGTCAGAACGGGTCCAGCCCCGATCTGCTGGAGACCACTGGGCCCGTGGTGCCGGCCATGTACCACCTGCCCGGCCTGCCCAACCCCTCCATGGCCGCCACACACCGCGTGGACCATGCACAGACCTCTTCCTTCCTCAGAGGAGACCAGCCGACCATGGCGTCCGCCACAGCCGGCGGCACCTTCTGCCCCTGGAGATTTGACCCCCTGACCTCTCAACCCCACGTGGCGCAAGGAATGACCCCGGCTGGCCCAAGGTTCTCGGGTCGTCATGGTGATGACCTCAGCTTTGGCTACAAGCACAACATCGCCGATGACGGTAGGTTTGTGTCAGTGTGTGTGTGTGTGTGTGTGTGTGTGTGTGTGTGTGTGTGTGTGTGTGTGTGTGTGTGTGTGTGGAGAGTGTGTGTGTGTGTGTGTTGAGGGTGGTGGTGTTCAGAGAGAGAGAGAGAGAGAGAGAGCCGTCTGTCCTGTGTGTGAGTGTGTGTGTGTGTGTTCAGAGAGAGAGAGAGAGAGAGAGAGATAGAGAGAGATAGAGAGAGAGATAGAGAGAGAGAGAGAGAGAGCCGTCTGTCCTGTGTGTGTGTGTTCAGAAAAGAGAGAGAGAGAGAGAGCCGTCTGTCCTGTGTGTGTGTGTTCAGAGAGAGAGAGAGAGAGAGAGAGAGAGAGAGCCGTCTGTCCTGTGTGTGTGTGTTCAGAGAGAGAGAGAGAGAGGAGAGAGAGAGAGAGAGAGAGAGAGAGAGAGCCGTCTGTCCTGTGTGTGTGTGTTCAGAGAGAGAGAGAGAGAGAGAGAGAGAGAGAGAGAGCCGTCTGTCCTGTGTGTGTGTGTTCAGAAGAGAGAGAGAGAGAGAGAGAGAGAGAGAGAGAGAGCCGTCTGTCCTGTGTGTGTGTGTGAGTGTGTGTGTGTGTGTGTTCAGAGAGAGAGACAGACAGAGAGAGAGAGAGACAGAAGAGAGAGAGAGAGAGACAGAGAGAGAGAGAGAGCCGTCTGTTCTGTGTGTGTGTGTGAGTGGTGTGTGTGTGTGTTCAGAGAGAGAGACGAGAGAGAGAGAGAGAGAGAGAGAAGAGAGAGAGAGAGCCGTCTGTCCTGTGTGTGTGTGTGAGTGTGTGTGTGTGTGTTCAGGAGAGAGAGAGAGAGAGAGAGAGAGAGAGAGAGAGAGAGAGAAGAGACAGAGAGAGAGAGAAAGAGAGAGAGAGAGAGAGAGAGAGACAGAGAGAGAGAGAGCCGTCTGTCCTGTGTGTGCGTGTGAAGGTGAACGCATGTTGTTTACAAACATCGGTTGTTGAATTATACATGTACATTCAAAACATCGTGTACGCGCATGCGCTCTGTGTGCGTGTGTGTGTGTGTGTGTGTGTGGTGTGTGTGTGTGTGTGTGTGTGTGTGTGTGTGTGTGTGTGTGTGTGTGTGTGTGTGTGGTGTGTGTGTGTGTTTGGTGTGTGTGTGCTTGGTGTGTGTGTGTGTGGTGTGTGTGTGTGGTGTGTGTGTGTTGGTGTGTGTGTGCTTGGTGTGTGGTGTGTGTGTGTGTGTGTGTGTGTGTGTGTGTGTGTGTGTGTGTGTGTGTGTGTGTGTGTGTGTGTGTGTGTTGTAATCGCTCGCTGAGTAAGTGCCACGTTGACTTTATTGTCACACACCAATACTACAAAGCGCCTCTCTCTGTCTCTTTCTATCTCTCTGTCTGTCTGTCTATCTCTGTCTGTTTGTCTGTCTCTGTCTCTGTCTGTCTGTCTCTCTAACACAGATGTGCATCTCTCTCTCTCTCTGTCTGTCTGCCTCTCTGTCTCTCTGTCTCTCTGTCTGTCTGTCTCTCTGTCTCTCTGTCTGTCTGTCTGTCTCTCTTTCCCCATCTCTCTGTCTCTCACTGTCTGTCTGTCTGCCTATCTCTCTGTTCTCTCTCTCTCTCTCTCCCTCTCTTTCTCTCTGTCCTTTTCTCCCGCTCTCTCTCTCTCTCTCTCTCTCTTTCTCTGCCTCTGTCTCTGCCTCTCTCTCTCTCTGTGTCTCTCTTCCTTCGTCCCTTCCTCCGTCTCTCTCTCTCTCCCTTTCTCTGCCTCTCTCTCTCTTCTCTCTCCCCCCCTCTCTCTCCCCCCTCTCTCTCTCTTCTCTCTCCCCCCTCTCTCTCTCCTTCTTCCGTCTCTCTCTCTCCCTTCTCTGCCTCTCTCTCTCTTCTCTCTCCCCTCTCTCTCCTTCCTCCGTCTCTCTCTCCTTTCTCTGCCTCTCTTCTCTCTCTCACACACACACACACACACACTATATAAGAATACAGGTTTAACTAGAGACAACGACACCAAAACAGAAGGAAAACAACAGACGTCAGATAACATGTTAGGGTTGTCATTGTTACACGTGGAAAGTCAGAACATAGTTAGGGTTGTCATTGTTACACGTGGAAAAGTCAGAATATAGTTAGGGTTGTCATTGTTACACGTGGAGAAGTCAGAACACAGTTAGGGTTGTCATTGTTACACGTGGAGAAGTCAGAACACAGTTAGGGTTGTCATTGTTACACGTGGAGAAGTCAGAACACAGTTAGGGTTGTCATTGTTACACGTGGAGAAGTCAGAACACAGTTTAGGGTTGTCATTGTTACACGTGGAGAAGTCAGAACATACTGTAGTTAGGGTTGTCATTGTTACACGTGGAGAAGTCAGAACATACTGTAGTTAGGGTTGTCATTGTTACACGTGGAGAAGTCAGAACATACTGTAGTTAGGGTTGTCATTGTTACACGTGGAGAAGTCAGAACATACTGTAGTTAGGGTTGTCATTGTTACACGTGGAGAAGTCAGAACATACTGTAGTTAGGGTTGTCATTGTTACACGTGGAGAAGTCAGAACATACTGTAGTTAGGTTGTCATTGTTTCACGTGGAGAAGTCAGAACATACTGTAGTTAGGGTTGTCATTGTTACACGTGGAGAAGTCAGAACATACTGTAGTTAGGGTTGTCATTGTTACACGTGGAGAAGTCAGAACACAGTTAGGGTTGTCATTGTTACACGTGGAGAAGTCAGAACACAGTTAGGGTTGTCATTGTTACACGTGGAGAAGTCAGAACACAGTTAGGGTTGTCATTGTTACACGTGGAGAAGTCAGAACACAGTTAGGGTTGTCATTGTTACACGTGGAGAAGTCAGAACATACTGTAGTTAGGGTTGTCATTGTTACACGTGGAGAAGTCAGAACATACTGTAGTTAGGGTTGTCATTGTTACACGTGGAGAAGTCAGAACATACTGTAGTTAGGGTTGTCATTGTTACACGTGGAGAAGTCAGAACATACTGTAGTTAGGGTTGTCATTGTTACACGTGGAGAAGTCAGAACATACTGTAGTTAGGGTTGTCATTGTTACACGTGGAGAAGTCAGAACATACTGTAGTCAGGGTTGTCATTGTTTCACGTGGAGAAGTCAGAACATACTGTAGTTAGGGTTGTCATTGTTACACGTGGAGAAGTCAGAACATACTGTAGTTAGGGTTGTCATTGTTCACGTGGAGAAGTCAGAACATACTGTAGTTTAGGGTTGTCATTGTTACACGTGGAGAAGTCAGAACATACTGTAGCTAGGGTTGTCATTGTTACACGTGGAGAAGTCAGAACATAGTTAGGATTGTCATTGTTACACGTGGAAAAGTGAGAACATAGTTAGGGTTGTCATTGTTACACGTGGAGAAGTCAGAACATACTGTAGTTAGGGTTGTCATTGTTACACGTGGAGAAGTGAGAACATAGATAGGATTGTCATTGTTACACGTGGAGAAGTCAGAACATACTGTAGTTAGGGTTGTCATTGTTACACGTGGAGAAGTGAGAACATAGATAGGATTGTCATTGTTACACGTGGAGAAGTGGGAACATAGTTAGGATTGTCATTGTTACACGTGGAGAAGTGAGAACACAGTTAGGATTGTCATTGTTACACGTGGAGAAGTGAGAACATAGTTAGGATTGTCATTGTTACACGTGGAGAAGTGAGAACACAGTTAGGATTGTCATTGTTACACGTGGAGAAGTGAGAACATAGTTAGGATTGTCATTGTTACACGTGGAGAAGTGAGAACATAGTTAGGATTGTCATTGTTACACGTGGAGAAGTGAGAACATAGTTAGGATTGTCATTGTTACACGTGGAGAAGTGAGAACATAGTAGGATTGTCATTGTTACACGTGGAGAAGTCAGAACATAGTTAGGATTGTCATTGTTACACTTGGAGAAGTGAGAACATAGATAGGATTGTCATTGTTACACGTGGAGAAGTGAGAACATAGATAGGATTGTCATTGTTACACGTGGAGAAGTGAGAACACAGTTAGGATTGTCATTGTTACACGTGGAGAAGTCAGAACATAGATAGGGTTGTCATTGTTACACGTGGAGAAGTCAGAACATACTGTAGTTAGGGTTGTCATTGTTACACGTGGAGAAGTGAGAACATAGTTAGGATTGTCATTGTTACACGTGGAGAAGTGAGAACACAGTTAGGATTGTCATTGTTACACGTGGAGAAGTGAGAACATAGTTAGGATTGTCATTGTTACACGTGGAGAAGTGAGAACAAAGTTAGGATTTTCATTGTTACACGTGGAGAAGTGAGAACATTCAGCTTGATGTGTGTCATGATGGTACACTCAGGCCTGTAGTCTGATGTGCTGTCTTGTTAACACCCTGCTGTGATTTTAACCCTTTGGCTTCCGCTTCCTATCCACCGACTGCAAAAACTTTCTGCACGATGCAGGTGAACAGGGTGAGGGAACCGAAGAATTAAGTGTTTTCTTTTTGTAGCATGGCTGACAATGCAGGATGCTGGTGGACTGGGTGCGGGTATAGAAGGGTTAGCATACTGTGTGTTGTTAAAATCCTGTGTGTGTTTTAATGTGTAGTGTGTTGTTAAGATCTTGTGTGTGTTTTAATGTGTAGTGTGTTGTTGATGTCCTGTGTGTGTTTTAATGTGTAGTGTGTTGTTAAGATCCTGTGTGTATTTTAATGTGTAGTGTGTTGTTAAGATCCTGTGTGTGTTTTAATGTGTAGTGTGTTGTTAAGATCCTGTGTGTGTTTTAATGTGTAGTGTGTTGTTAAGATCCTATGTGTGTTTTAATGTGTAGTGTGTTGTTAAGGTCATATGTGTGTTTTAATGTGTAATGTGTTGTTAAGTTCCTGTGTGTGTTTTAATGTGTAGTATGTTGTTGATGTCCTGTGTGTGTTTTAATGTGTAGTGTGTTGTTATGTCCTGTGTGTGTTTTAATGTGTAGTGTGTTGTTGATGTCCTGTGTGTGTTTTAATGTGTAGTGTGTTGTTGATGTCCTGTGTGTGTTTTAATGTGTAGTGTGTTGTTAAGATCCTGTGTGTGTTTTAATGTGTAGTGTGTTGTTAAGATCCTGTGTGTTTTAATGTGTAGTGTGTTGTTTATGTCCTGTGTGTGTTTTAATGTGTAGTGTGTTGTTAAGTTCCTGTGTGTGTTTTAATGTGTAGTGTGTTGTTTATGTCCTGTGTGTGTTTTAATGTGTAGTGTGTTGTTGATGTCCTGTGTGTGTTTTAATGTGTAGTGTGTTGTTAAGATCCTGTGTGTGTTTTAATGTGTAGTGTGTTGTTAAGATCATATGTGTGTTTTAATGTGTAGTGTGTTGTTAAGATCCTGTGTGTGTTTTAATGTGTAGTGTGTTGTTAAGGTCATATGTGTGTTTTAATGTGTAGTGTGTTGTTGATATCCTGTATGTGTTTTAATGTGTAGTGTGTTGTTAAGATCCTATGTGTGTTTTAATGTGTAGTGTGTTGTTGATGTCCTGTGTGTGTTTTAATTGTGTAGTGTGTTGTTAAGATCCTATGTGTGTTTTAATGTGTAGTGTGTTGTTGATATCCTGTGTGTGTTTTAATGTGTAGTGTGTTGTTAAGATCCTATGTGTGTTTTAATGTGTAGTGTGTTGTTGATGTCCTGTTGTGTGTTTTAATGTGTAGTGTGTTGTTAAGATTC
Source organism: Monoplex corrugatus (assembly GCA_030674185.1). Classification (NCBI taxonomy): domain Eukaryota; kingdom Metazoa; phylum Mollusca; class Gastropoda; order Littorinimorpha; family Ranellidae; genus Monoplex; species Monoplex corrugatus. The sequence continues at coordinate 2,534,778 of JAPXFY010000012.1, forward strand.
TGTGTGTTTTAATGTGTAGTGTGTTGTTAAGGTCATATGTGTGTTTTAATGTGTAGTGTGTTGTTAAGGTCATATGTGTGTTTTAATGTGTAGTGTGTTGTTAGGTCATATGTGTGTTTTAATGTGTAGTGTGTTGTTAAGGTCATATGTGTGTTTTAATGTGTAGTGTGTTTGTTGATGTCTGTGTGTGTTTTAATGTGTAGTGTGTTGTTAAGATCCTGTGTGTGTTTTAATGTGTAGTGTGTTGTTAAGGTCATATGTGTGTGTTTTAATGTTGTAGTGTGTTGTTAAGGTCATATGTGTGTTTTAATGTGTAGTGTGTTGTTAAGGTCATATGTGTGTTTTAATGTGTAGTGTGTTGTTAAGGTCATATGTGTGTTTAATGTGTAGTGTGTTGTCAATATTCCATGTGTGTTTTTAATGTGTAGTGTGTTGTCAATGTCCCATGTGTGTTTTTAATGTGTAGTGTGTTGTCAATGTCCCATGTGTTTTTAATGTGTAATGTGTTGTCAATGTCCTATGTATGTTTCTAATGTGTAGTGTGTTGTACTCTCAAATGGCTGATGTGATTGGTCTAGTGTGTCGACCAGTGTCTGTGTGCTTGTCACCTCTTACTTTCAGCCTGCACCACTGGTTAGCACTGCTGCTTGCAGCTATGTGAAAAGGAGAGCAGAATGCGTAAGTCTCTTCCTGTCAGTACATAGCCTCTCCATCAGCAAGCCCTTCGTTATGCCATCTCTTGGCGACATGTGGTAACTGAGCACCTCATGGACTCGGGCTAAAACTCGAGGGACTCGGAGGAGGTCTGGCCCCCAGACGTGTGGCACACAGGCCCACCGGCGCGTGGATGTGCCCTGGTGCCTACGAACCAGACCCCCAGCTATGGGTAAATAGCTCCACTGCCTTGTGGACATCTCGGGAGAGAATAAGGCTAAGGGAGGAAACCCTGACAGAAAATCACGCCTACAGCCATGTAGGTTGTGGGAACGACAAAGGCTAGCGGAGAGACCGTACACAAACCGGTGGAAGACAACGGGAAACCACCATCGCGTTTTCCCAAGACAAATCATGGCCGACCAAAGCAAGAAAAATAAGGATAACGACGTAAATAAGGATTCCTATGGAGCACTTTCGTCCGGTAGGGACCGTCATGCTGCGCAGCTGACACTCGACCGTCAGCACGCTACTGAGATCAAAATACAAAAATTGCAACGTGGAATGTGAGGACATTGCTGCAAAAGGGAAAACTAGAAAATGTCAAGATTGATATGCAAAGACTTAACATCAGTATTTCAGGACTGCGGGAAGTGAGATGGAAGGGGGCAGGCATGATAACATCAGGAGAGAATACAGTGATATAGTCTGGTGGAAACACACATGAAAAAAGGAGTAGGCATCATAATTGACAGGGACAAATCAAAAGCAGTTAAGGGATAATGGGCTGTGTCAGACCGAGTTTTGTTAAGTTAGAGGGCAAGCCATTTGATATCAACATCATCCAAGTATATGCACCAACATCCGCAAGTACTCAAGAAGACATTGACAACTTCTTTGCAGTATTAGAGACTTCCAATATTCAATGCAAATCACAGGATATTACAGTGATAATGGGAGATTTTAGTGCAAAAAATAGGACAGGAGAGGGTGAAGGATATAGTTGGACCTCATAGCTTGGTATGCAAAATGAAAGGGGAGAGAAACTTGTGGGATGGGCTCAGATGAATGAGTTCATAGTGGAAACACCTGGTGTGAACAGCCTAACAGAAAGAAATGGACATGGATGAGACCAGAAGATAATACTAAAAATCAAACTGACTACATCCTGATCAGTAAAAGATTTAGAATTCTTAGCTGACAGCAGAAAACACGACCAGGTGCAGACTGCAACAGTGACCACAATCCTATAATGGGAAGATTTAGGCTAAAAGTAAAGAAAAGAAAACGAACCAAATGTAACATCACACTAAATCTTGGACGCTTAAAAGACAGATGAAGCGACCTGTGAAAAAATTAACGTACATGTTTAAAATAAATTCACTGCCCTGGAAGACGATGGTGATAGTGAGGAACAATGGACAAAGTTGAGAAACTCGATAAATGTGAAGAAATCCTGAGAGTAGATAGAAAAACAAGAAAGAACTGGATGACAAAAGGAATTCTAGGAATGGAGGAAGGCAAAGGGAAAAGAGGAAAGATACAGAAAGATAAATAAAGAAATCAGGAATAGGTGCAATGAAGCTAAGGAAGCTTGGCTGAAAACAAAATGCAAAGAAATAGAAGACCGACACAAAACAGATTCTCAGGGTATGTACAGAAGAATTGAAGTAACTGCCACAAGAAAAATACATGCACATCAACTGGTTGCTTAAAATCGAAAGATGGTACGCTTATCATGGAAAAAGACAAAATATTAGACAGATAGAGAGAGTACATTAAAGACCTTTTTAACGATGACAGAAACGAAGAACACATGAAAGAGAACATTGAAGGACCACCCATAATGAAAGATTAAGTTAGAGCAGCATTGAAACAGTCGAAAAAAGCCCCAGGACCAGACAATATTACTACAGAGATGATTGAAGCCCTTGAGGAATTCGGTATTGAAAAAATAACAGTCCTCCTAAATGAAATTTATGACACTGTGTCAAAATCAGTTTCATTGCACTTCCAAAGAAAAAGGGGGTTTTGAATGCGAACTGATGAGTCATGTAACAAAATTCTATTAAAACAAGAAATAGAACCAAAAGAGAAATAGCAGAAAATCAGTGTGGATTTGTGGAAGGGAAAGGAACTATTAATGCCATATACATCATAAGAACTATCACAGAAAGGTCAATCGAGTTGAATAAGGATTTTTATTTATATTTTGTTGATTATACGAAGACTTTCGATTGGGTAAGACATGAAGAATTGATCAACCAACTAGATAGACTCAATATTGATGGAAAAGATCTACGAATAATCAGAAATATGTATTGGGAACAAACAGCAGCAATGAGAATAGAAAACAATATAGACAGACAGGGTTGTGTTTTGTCACCAGATCTGTTTTCACTTTACAGCCAAAACATCATGAGAAACCTAGAGGAAGACCCTGGATTAAAGGTTGGAGGAAAAATGATAAACAGCATTCTATACGCAGATGACACCGTGCTGGTTGCGGAAAGTGAAAGGGACCTACAAAACCTTGTGAATATACTTGAAATAGAAAGCAAAGGTAAGGGGTTGGAACTAAACAGCAGGAAGACTAAAGTTATGGTGATCAGTAAAAACCATGAAATCCCCTCATGCAAAATAACAGCAAACGGCACAACCTTAAGACAGGTTGATAAGTTTAAATACCTGGGAACGATCATTTCACCAGATGGCAGATGCACATCAGAAATAGCCAGCAGAATCGGCCAAACAAAAACAACATTCAAAAAGATGGAGAACATTCTTACCAACAAATACCAATCAATTAACATCAGGAAGAGAGTTCTTGAATGTTATATAGAACCAATACTGTTATACGGTTGCGAGGCGTGGATAGTCAAGAAGCAAAGGCAGAACAAGATTGAGGCAGCCGAGATGTGGTTTCTGAGAAGGATGTTGAGAGTTCCATGGACAGCAAAGAAAACAAACGAGACAGTCTTGATGGAGGCAGACACAAGAAGATCATTCATAAGGAAGATTAGGAAAAGGCAGGCAATATTCATAGGCCATTTTATGAGGAAAGGGGAATTGGAACACCTGGTCACAACGGGAAAGCTGGAGGGAAGGAGAGCACCGGGTAGACCCAGGGAGAAGATACTAGACGGACTTGCAGAGTGGCTGAAGACTGGGAGGGTGGAAGAGATGCTTGAGGCAACACGAGATAGAGAAGTCCATGATTACCAACGCCATGCGGCAAGGCACCTGATGATGATGATGTTGTGTTGTCAGTGTCCTGTGTGTTTTTAACGTGTAGTGTGTTGTCAGTGTCCTGTGTGTGTTTTTAACGTGTAGTGTGTTGTCAGTGTCCTGTGTGTTTTTAATGTGTAGTGTGTTGTCAGTGTCCTGTGTGTGTTTTTAATGTGTAGTGTGTTGTCAGTGTCCTGTGTGTGTTTTTACCGTGTAGTGTGTTGTCATTTGTCCTGTGTGTGTTTTTAATGTGTAGTGTGTTGTCAGTGTCCTGGTGTGTTTTTAACGTGTAGTGTGTTGTCAGTGTCCTGTGTATGTTTTTAATGTGTAGTGTGTTGTCAATGTCCTGTGTGTTTTTAATGTGTGGTGTGTTGTCAGTGTCCTGTGTGTTTTTAATGTGTAGTGTGTTGTCAGTGTCTTGTGTATGTTTTTAATGTGTAGTGTGTTGTCAGTGTCGTGTGTTGTTTTTAATGTGTAGTGTGTTGTCATTGTCCTGTGTATATGTTTTAATGTGTAGTGTGTTGTCAGTGTCCTGTGTATGTTTTTAATGTGTAGTGTGTTGTCAGTGTCCTGTGTATGTTTTTAACTTGTAGTGTGTTGTCAGTGTCCTGTGTATGTTTTTAATGTGTAGTGTGGTGTCAGTGTCCTGTGTATGTTTTTAACGTGTATTGTGTTGTCAGTGTCCTGTGTATGTTTTTAATGTGTAGTGTGTTGTCAGTGTCCTGTGTATGTTTTTAATGTGTAGTGTGTTGTCAATGTCCTGTGTTTTTAACGTGTAGTGTGTTGTCAGTGTCCTGTGTGTTTTTAACGTGTAGTGTGTTGTCAGTGTCCTGTGTGTGTTTTTAATGTGTAGTGTGTTGTCAGTGTCCTGTATGTGTTTTTAACGTGTAGTGTGTTGTCAGTGTCCTGTGTGTGTTTTTAATGTGTAGTGTGTTGTCAGTGTCCTGTGTATGTTTTTAATGTGTAGTGTGTTGTCAGTGTCCTGTGTGTGTTTTTAATGTGTAGTATGTTGTCAGTGTCCTGGTGTGTTTTTAACGTGTAGTGTGTTGTCAGTGTCCTGTGTATGTTTTTTAATGTGTAGTGTGTTGTCAATGTCCTGTGTGTTTTTAATGTGTGTGTGTTGTCAGTGTCCTGTGTGTTTTTAATGTGTAGTGTGTTGTCAGTGTCTTGTGTATGTTTTTAATGTGTAGTGTGTTGTCAGTGTCGTGTGTGTGTTTTTAACGTGTAGTGTGTTGTCATTGTCCTGTGTATGTTTTAATGTGTAGTGTGTTGTCAGTGTCCTGTGTATGTTTTTAATGTGTAGTGTGTTGTCAGTGTCCTGTGTATGTTTTTAATGTGTAGTGTGTTGTCAGTGTCCTGTGTATGTTTTTAATGTGTAGTGTGGTGTCAGTGTCCTGTGTATGTTTTTAACGTGTATTGTGTTGTCAGTGTCCTGTGTATGTTTTTAATGTGTAGTGTGTTGTCAGTGTCCTGTGTATGTTTTTAATGTGTAGTGTGTTGTCAGTGTCCTGTGTTTTTAACGTGTAGTGTGTTGTCAGTGTCCTGTGTGTGTTTTTAACGTGTAGTGTGTTGTCAGTGTCCTGTGTGTGTTTTTAATGTGTAGTGTGTTGTCAGTGTCCTGTATGTGTTTTTAACGTGTAGTGTGTTGTCAGTGTCCTGTGTGTGTTTTTAATGTGTAGTGTGTTGTCAGTGTCCTGTGTATGTTTTTAACATGTAGTGTGTTGTCAGTGTCCTGTGTGTGTTTTTAATGTGTAGTGTGTTGTCAGTGTCGTGTGTGTGTTTTTAACGTGTAGTGTGTTGTCAGTGTCCTGTGTGTGTTTTTAATGTGTAGTGTGTTGTCAGTGTCCTTTGTGTGTTTTTAATGTGTAGTGTGTTGTCAGTGTCCTGTGTATGTTTTTAATGTGTAGTGTGTTGTCAGTGTCCTGTGTATGTTTTTAACATGTAGTGTGTTGTCAGTGTCCTGTGTGTGTTTTTAACGTGTAGTGTGTTGTCAGTGTCCTGTGTGTGTGTCCAATATTTGCTTTTAACATGTGTGTTGTCAATGTCTCATGTGTGTTTTTAATGTGTAGTGTGTCATTCATTTTCTTTGACAAGAGTACACACTATGTATATACTAGTGTCTTGCCGATAATATACAGGTGTCCTGTCTGTCTGTCTGTCTATCTGTCTGCCTGTATGTCTGTCTGTCTGTATGTTTGTCTGTCTGTCTTTGAGCATGTTTTCATAATTCGTTGGTTTGGTTTTGTGTTTGGTTTTGTTCTGTTCTGTTTGGTGAGTAGCCTGATTTGTTCAGTTTGTCTGTCTTTTGCAGTCTGCCATTGGTATTCTGACATAGGTAGATAATATAGACAGACATGTCTGTTGGTCTGTATGATGTAGATAATAAAGACAGACATGTCTGTTGGTCTGTAATGATGTAGATAATAAAGACAGACATGTCTGTTGGTCTGTATGACGTAGATAATAAAGACAGACATGTCTGTTGGTCTGTATGATGTAGATAATAAAGACAGACATGTCTGTTGGTCTGTATGATGTAGATAATAAAGACAGACATGTCTGTTGGTCTGTATGATGTAGATAATAAAGACAGACATGTCTGTTGGTCTGTATGATGTAGATAATAAAGACAGACATGTCTGTTGGTCTGTATGGTGTAGAAAAAAAAGACAGACATGTCTGTTGGTCTGTATGATGTAGATAATAAAGACAGACATGTCTGTTGGTCTGTATGATGTAGATAATAAAGACAGACATGTCTGTTGGTCTGTATGGTGTAGATAATAAAGACAGACATGTCTGTTGGTCTGTATGATGTAGATAATAAAGACAGACATGTCTGTTGGTCTGTATGATGTAGATAATAAAGACAGACATGTCTGTTGGTCTGTATGATGTAGATAATAAAGACAGACATGTCTGTTGGTCTGTATGATGTAGATAATAAAGACAGACATGTCTGTTGGTCTGTATGATGTAGATAATAAAGACAGACATGTCTGTTGGTCTGTATGATGTAGATAATAAAGACAGACATGTCTGTTGGTCTGTATGATAGTGTTTACACCTTATGGACAATAAAGTGTCGTTTTATTTCTCCTTTTCTTCCACTTGCATCGCCCTCACCCCCCCTCCTTTGTGTGTATGTGTGTGTGTGTGTGTGTGTGTGTGTGTGTGTGTGTGTGTGTGTGTGTAGTGTGTGTGTTGTCTGTGTGTGTGTGTGTTTATTGTATGTGTGCCAGTGGGTATGTGTGTGTCTATGTGTATCTCCCTGTGTGTATGTGTGTGTGTGTGTGTGTGTGTGTGTGTTAGTGTGTGTGTGTGTGTGTGTGTGTGTGTTATTGTATGTGTGCCAGTGGGTATGTGTGTGTCTATGTGTATCTCCCTGTGTGTATGTGTGTGTGTGTGTGTGTGTGTCTATGTGTATCTCTGTGTGTGTGTGTGTGTATGTGTATCTCCCTGAGTGTCTGTGTGTGTGTTGTGTGTCTATGTGTATCTGTGTGTGTGTGTGTGTGTGTGTGTGTGTGTGTGTGTGTGTATGTTTATGTGTATCTCCCTGTGTGTGTGTGTGTGTGTGTGTCTATGTGCATCGACCTGTGTGTCTGTGTGTATCTGTGTGTGTCTGTGTGTCTATGTGTATCTCCCTGTGTGTCTGTGTGTATCTGTGTGTGTCTGTGTGTCTATGTGTATCTCCCTGTGTGTCTGTGTGTATCTGTGTATGTCTGTGTGTCTATGTGTATCTCCCTGTGTGTCTGTGTGTATCTGTGTGTGTGTATGTCTATGTGTATCTCCCTGTGTGTCTGTGTGTATCTGTGTGTGTGTTGTCTATGTCTATCTCTCGGTGTGTCTGTGTGTATTGTGTATCTCTGTGTGTCTATGTGTATCTCTGTGCGTGGCTGTGTGTCTATGTGTATCTCTGTGTGTGTCTGTGTGTCTATGTGTATCTCTGTGTGTGTCTATGTGTCTATGTGTATCTCTGTGTGTGTCTGTGTGTCTATGTGTATCTCTGTGTGTGTCTGTGTCTATGTGTATGTCTGTGTGTCTGTGTGTCTATGTGTATCTCTGTGTGTGTCTGAGTGTCTATGTGTATCTCTGTGTGTGTCTGTGTGTCTATGTGTATGTCTGTGTGTCTATGCGTATCTCTGTGTGTGTCTGCGTGTCTATGTGTATCTCTGTGTGTGTCTGTGTGTCTATGTGTATCTCTCTGTGTGTCTGTGTGTCTATGTGTATCTCTGTGTGTGTCTGTGTGTCTATGTGTATGTCTGTGTGTGTCTGTGTGTCTATGTGTATCTCTGTGTGTGTCTGTGTGTCTATGTGTCTATGTGTATCTCTCTGTGTGTCTGTGTGTCTATGTGTATCTCTGTGTGTGTCTGTGTGTCTATGTGTATGTCTGTGTGTGTCTGTGTGTCTATGTGTATCTCTGTGTGTGTCTGCGTGTCTATGTGTATCTCTGTGTGTGTCTGTGTGTCTATGTGTATGTCTGTGTGTGTCTGTGTGTCTATGTGTATCTGTGTGTGTGTCTGCGTGTCTATGTGTATCTCTGTGTGTGTCTGTGTGTCTATGTGTATCTCTCTGTGTGTCTGTGTGTCTATGTGTATCTCTGTGTGTGTCTGTGTGTCTATGTGTATGTCTGTGTGTGTCTGTGTGTCTATGTGTATCTCTCTGTGTGTCTGCGTGTCTATGTGTATCTCTGTGTATGTCTGTGTGTCTATGTGTATCTCTCTGTGTATCTGTGTGTGTGCCTGCCCGAGTGTACGTCATCTTAATCCAGGACAAGGAGAACGATCAATAGAAGTGACGGTGGGGTGGGGGGGTGTTGATAAAAGAGCCGTTGATGATGGTTGTGGTGTTGTTGATGGCGGTGCAGCGAAGGTGGAATGTATGTGTGAATGGAGCCCCCATCAATATTCCCCTCCTATCTCTCTCCCAGTCACTGGCGCTGCCATTGATCACATCAATAACATCAATAGCGTCAGATGTGACTACTGACATAAAAATGACACCGATAAGACAGTGTATGATTCATGACGTTACTGACATAACAGAGACTGCACGTAATCATGATTTCATTTAGCATTGTGCTAAAGAACATTTTATATCTGATGTCATTAAACACAGAATTAAACAACATTTTTATCTGATGTCATTAAGCACAGAATTAAACAAAATTTATATCTGATGTCATTAAACACAGTATTAAACAACATTTATATCTGATGTCATTAAACATGTATATCAGATGTCATTAAACACGGAGCTAAAGAACATTTATATCTGATGTCATTAAACACAGAATTAAACAACATTTATATCATGATGTCATTAAACACAGAATTAAACAACATTTATATCTGATGTCATTAAACACAGAATGAAACAACATTTATATCTGATGTCATTAAGCACAGTATTAAACAACATTTATATCTGATGTCATTAAACACAGAATAAACAACATTATATCTGATGTCATTAAACACAGAATTAAACACATTTATATCTGATGTCATTAAGCACAGAACTAAACATTTATATCTGATGTCATTAAACACAGAATTAAACAACATTTATATCTGATGTCATTAAGCACAGAACTAAAGAACATTTACATCTGATGTCATTAAACATTTATATCATGATGTCATTAAACACAGAATTAAACAACATTTATATCTGATGTCATTAAGCACAGAATTAAACAACATTTATATCTGATGTCATTAAACACAGAATTAAACAACATTTATATCTGATGTCTTTATACATTTATATCATGATGTCATTAAACACAGAATTAAACAACATTTATATCTGATGTCTTTATACATTTATATCATGATGTCATTAAGCACAGAATTAAACAACATTTATATCTGATGTCATTAAACATTTATATCATGATGTCATTAAACACAGGGCCAGTTCTGTTTGTCTTGTATACCACCCCCCTGTCTGAGGTCATTGAGCGCCATGGAGTTAGTCACCAGCTTTTTGCAGACGACACACAGCTTCAACAGGCATGCAAACCTGCAGACATTGACAGTACCATACAGACACTACAGACATGCACGGATGATGTAAAGACATGGATGACTGACAACATGTTAAAACTTAATGACAGTAAGACTGAAGCTCTTCTGTTTTCTGGTTCTTCAGACTATAATCCTCCACTTCCAACTTCTATCACTGTTGGCTCTTCTGACATCTCTTTCTGTCCAAAAGCTAGGAACTTAGGTTTCATTCTTGACTCTTCTCTCTCCATGAAAGATCACGTTTCCAAAGTCTGCCAGCTTTCTTATTTTGAATTGAAAAGGATTGGATCTATCAGAAACTTTCTCAGTGTAGATGCCACCAAGATTCTTGTCACTTCCTGTATTCTGTCGAGACTTGACTACTGTAACTCTCTCCTCATGGGCTGCCCGAACACTGTTCTCTATCCTATGCAGAAAGTTCAAAATTCAGCTGCACGCCTTATTCTTAAGGCATCCCGTCAACAACCTTGCACTCCTTTGCTTCACCAACTGCACTGGTTACCAATATCTCAGAGAATTAAGTACAAGACTGCTTGCATCTGCTTCAATTCTATCTCTGGTTCTGCTCCTGAGTATATTTCTGATATTCTGCACTTGTATACTCCATCTCGGTCTCTCCGCTCTTCCTCTGATTCAAGACTCCTCAGGCAGATACAGTATAACCGCAAATCTCATGGCTTTCGCTCACTTTCGCATTTCGGTCCCCAGTTTTGGAACTCTCTTCCCAAGAAATTACGCCACTCTCCGTCCATTTCTTCTTTCAAGTCAAACTTGAAAACACACCTTTTCCAGCAGTATTTCGACATCTGATCACTTTTCCCCACATCACCTTGTCGGCTGGCTGATATGTGTAATTGGATTTTGTGTATGCGCGTGGGGGTGGGGGGTAGTAGGGAAGGGGTGGAATAATAGTTTATATGGAGTAACTGAGTGAAAAGTGTTGAATTGGAATGAATCTGATATTTGATTGAATTGCGTGGTATGCATATTTTGAAGATTGCGAATGTAAATCATTATGTTATGTGATTATGATGTATGTATGTATTTGATTGTCATTTGATGATGTGTAAGTTGTTGTGTAGTCTTGTATTTACTGACTTCCTATTATATCCCCCATTCCCCAGCGCCTAGATCCAGTGGCTTAGTGCGCTTTATAAGTCCTAGGTATTATTATTATTATTATTATCTGATGTCTTTAAACACAGAATTAAACAACATTTAGAGACAATGGCTCAAGTCCAGTCTAACTGTGCATAGGCAAATCTTTCAAACTGCCAACAAAATTGTTAATAGCCTTGTAGACGCCGCTAAATCAGCCTATTACAATGCCAAAATTCTTGCTTGCTCCACGTCCAAACAATTGTATAATATCACTAATACTCTTCTTGGCAAAACTGGCTCTTCTCCTCTTCCATCTAACCTGCCACCATCTGATCTTCCACAGGCTTTCTCCGACTATTTTGTCAACAAGATTGCTAACCTCAGGCTTTCTCTTGATTCCACGACGAACACTCATGCAACATTTCCTGAACCCCCTTTCTCTGGAATCCCCCTTACTTCCTTCCAACCCGTTTCTGAGGACTTTGTTAAGAAAATCATCATGAAATCCGGCATTAAAACCTGTGAACTTGACCCATTGCCAGTTTCTTTCCTCACCCATTGTCTTGATACTCTTCTTCCTCACATCACCAACATCATCAACCATTCCCTCTCAACTGGCTCCTTTCCTTCTTCTTTCAAGTCAGCAATTTTAGACCTCTTCTAAAAAAGACGACTCTTGACCCTGAGAATTTGAAAAACTATAGACCTGTGTCAAATCTTCCATTTCTTTCCAAGGTCTTAGAGAAAGTTGTTCTCAACCAGCTGTTAAACCACCTTCATTCCAATAACCTTGTCTATCCCCTTCAGTCTGCTTACCGTTCTGCACATAGCACCGAGACTGCTCTTCTCAAAATCTGCAACGACTTACTGACTACTCTTGACTCTAACAATGTATCACTTTTGACTCTCTTGGACCTATCTGCTGCCTTTGACACTATTGACCACTCTATCCTTCTCTCCCGTCTGCATCACTCTTTTGGGCTCCATGATACTGTCTTGAATTGGTTTCATTCTTACATCACCGATCGTCTGCAAGTAGTTTCTGTCAATGGTCTTTCTTCTAATGCTTCCTGCCTGACCTATGGAGTGCCACAGGGATCTGTTCTGGGCCCCCTACTTTTCATTCTCTACACCTATCCTGTCTCCTCTATTGTCCAAGAACACCTACTTCAGCATCATTCTTTCTCGGATGACAATCAGCTGTATGTCTCTGGGCCTCTCCCTGACCTTCCCCTCATGATCCAAAACACCCAATCTTGTGTAGCCGACCTGAAGAATTGGATGACTGAAAACAAACTGAAATTGAATGAAGAGAAATCCGAATTGATCTTGATCACCCCACCCAAACTCCAAAATCACCCCTCTCTTCCAACCTCCATCACACTTGTTGACTCGTCTATCACTCTCTCCTATTCTGCCCGTAACCTTGGTGTAACTCTTGACCAAACCCTGTCCTTCCATCTGCATGTTAGCAACGTTTGTCGGACTTGTTTTCTTGAACTCCGCCGAATTGCTTCTATCCGCCATCTCCTCTCAGAAGACACGACAAAGACTCTTGTCTGTGGACTTGTTCTATCTCGT
>JAPXFY010000012.1:2549873-2579873 GCA_030674185.1 Monoplex corrugatus
TTATCATTAACAACATTAATAAAAAACATTTATATTGATGTCATTAAAACAAAATAAAAAAAATTTATATCTGATGTCATTAAACATTATATCAATTACATTAGATAAACAATTAAAATATTTATATTGATGTCATTAAACACAGAATAATAAATACATTTATTCTGATCATTAAACATTTATCATGATGTCATTAAACAATTATACACATTATAAACATTTATAATCATGAATAAAACATTTAATCTGAGTCATTAAACACAGAATAAAACATTTATATCTGATGTCATTAAACATTAAAAATTTAATCGATATTAAACAATTTATATCTGATGTCATTAAACACAGAATAAAATAACATTTAACACTATATTAAAATTTATCTGATGTCATTAAACACAGAATAAAAACATTTATCTGATGTCATTAAACACAGACAAAGAACTTTATATCTGATGTCATTAAACATTTAATCATGATGTCATTAAACACAGAATTAAACATTTATATCTGATTCATTAAACATTATATTATCATATATCATTAAACACAGAATTATAACATTTATATCTGATGTCATTAAACACAGAATTAAAAACATTTATATCGATGTCATTAAACATTTAAAACATAATCAAAACAGATATTCATTAAAACATCATTAAACATAACTAAAAACATTTAATCTGATTCATTAAACACAGAATTATAACAACATTTATATCTGATGTCATTAAATAACATATTCTTAAACATATATATCTGATGCAATAAACAAGATTTAAACATTTATATCTGATGTCATTAAACAAGATTAAACACTTTATATCTGATGTCATTAAACATTTATATTGATGTCATTAAACATTTATATCAGATTCATTAAACACAGAATTAAACATTTATATCTGATGTCATTAAACACAAATTAAAAACATTTATATCATGTGTCATTAAACATTAACATATTCATTAAACAATAAACATTTATATCTGATGTCATTAAAACAATTAAAAATATAATCTGATATCATTAAACATTTATATATTCATTACTTATATCATATGCATTAAAACACAGAACTAAAAACATTATATCTGATGTCATTAAAACACAATTAAACATTATATTGATGTCATTAACATTTATTCATAGTCATTAAACATTTATACATGATGTCATTAAACACAGAATAAACAACATTTATATCTGATGTCTTAACAATTAAACACATTTATATCTGATGTCATTAACAAACTAAAGAACATTATATATTCATTAAATAATCATATTCATTAACACATTAAACAACTTTTATATCTGATGTCATTAAACACAGATTAACAACATTATATCTGATGTCATTAAACATTTTATCTGATCATTAAACACAATAAAACATTTATATCTGATGTCATTAAACATTTAAAATCATGATGTCATTAAACAGAATAAACAACATACATTATGTCATTAAACACAGAACTAAAGAATATTTATATGATGTCATTAAACAAATAAAACATTTACATCTGATGTCATTAAAACAGAACTAAAGAACATTTATATCTGATGTCATTAAACATTTAATATGATGTCATTAAACACAGAATTAAACATTTATATTGTGTCATTAAACATTATATCATGATGTCATAAAACAGAATTAAACATTTATATCTGATTCATTAAAACAGATAAAACATTTATATCTGATGTCATTAAACTTATATCATGAGTCATTAAACACAGAATTTAAACATTTATATCTGATGTCTTAAACACAAATAAAGACATTTATATCTGATGTCATTAAACACAGAATTAAACAACATTTATATCTGATGTCATTAAACATTTGTATCATGATGTCATTAAACACAGAATTAAACAACATTTATATCTGATGTCATTAAGCACAGAATTAAACAACATTTATATCTGATGTCATTAAACACAGAACTAAAGAACATTTATATCTGATGTCATTAAACATTTATATCATGATGTCATTAAACACAGAATTAAACAACATTTACATCTGATGTCATTAAACACAGAACTAAAGAATATTTATATATGATGTCATTAAACATTTATATCATGCCATTAAACACAGAATTAAACAACATTTATATCTGATGTCATTAAACATTTATATCTGATGTCATTAAACACAGAATTAAACAACATTTATATCTGATGTCATTAAACACAGAACTAAAGAACATTTATATCTGATGTCATTAAAACAGAATTAAACAACATTTATATCTGATGTCATTATACACAGATCTAAACAACATTTATATCTATGTCATTAAACACAGAACTAAAGAACATTTACATCTGATGTCATTAAACACAGAATTAAACAACATTTATATCTGATGTCATTAAACATTTATTACATGATGTCATTAAACATTTATATCTGATGTCATTAAACACAGAATTAACATTTATATCATAATGTCATTAAACACAGAACTAAAGAACATTTACATCTGATGTCATTAAACACAGAATTAAACAACATTTATATCTGGTGTCATTAAACACAGAACTAAAGAACATTTACATCTGATGTCATTAAACATATATATCATGATGTCATTAAACAGAAAATTAAACAACACACATGTCTAATTTTGCTAAGCATCATGTTAAACAACACACATGTCTAATTTTGCTTAGCATCGTGTTAAACAACACACGTGTGTAATTTTGCTAAGCATCATGTTAAACAACACTCATGTCTAATTTTGCTAAGCATCGTGTTAAACAACACACGTGTCTAATATTGCTAAGCATCATGTTAAACAACACACGTGTGTAATTTTGCTAAGCATCGTGTTAAACAACACACGTGTGTAATTTTGCTAAGCATCGTGTTAAACAACACAAGTGTGTAATTTTGCTAAGCATCGTGTTAAAACAACACACAGTGTGTAATTTTGCTAAGCATCGTGTTAAACAACACAAGTGTGTAATTTTGCTAAGCATCGTGTTAAACAACACACGTGTCTAATTTTGCTAAGCATCGTGTTAAACAACACACATGTCTAATTATGCTAAGCATCGTGTTAAACAACACACGTGTCTAATTTTGCTAAGCATCGTGTTAAACAACACATGTCTAATTTGACTAAACATCATGTTAAAGAAGACATATGTCTATGTTTGTAAGTCCACCAAGTGAAAGATCACATCAAAAGCAACAGTTCAGTATAAAAAGTGAAAATTGACCAAAAAGTGAGGTACTGGGTTCTGGCTGTCAACCCTGGGCTATCAGTTACACAGAAACACTTCACTACAACTGTTTTGTGCACGAAGGAGAACAGCAGTGTGATATGATGTAAACTGATGATGTATCCACCCTTAATGTTGTGATAAACTGGGTGTGAATCTTAATAAAGAAAACAAAAATAGAATCAAAAATATCAGAAAATTCAAAGCATAAAAGAAATAAAATTAAGTGGTTTCCATTTAAATTAATATGAAGCATATGAAAAAATGATGTGTTGGTGAACATGGGTTTAAAATGATAATGGTGGTTTTTTTGTGGTAGTGTAGTTAATAAATTAACATCTGGAGATGCAAATTGATGCCAGCTCTCTTCAACAAATGCAAACAGTTTTGACTAACGTTGATATGAATGGTACATCTGTGACATTTACAACAACACTCGTACACTTTACACATGATGATCACTTGGGATTTGACGGCAGTAGACTTTAAGTAATCAAAAGATGTTTGTGATGTGAAAAGGCATGCATCATTTACATACATGTTATGTAATAAATGTGTAAATGACTGCTTTCCTTACAAACAATAGACAGACGTGCGGCTGATGATGGTTATCGAACACCAAACCAAAAGCTGTTCATGTCTGTCTGTCTGTCTGTCTGTCTGTCTGTCTGTCTGTCTGTTTAATGTAATTAAGTCTTGTGTCATTTGCAGTGTTTTCCTGGAATCTGTCATCCACAAATGTTTCTGTTTTCCTGAAAGTTGGTCGATATCCTGACCTTGCATTATTGATCGTTACATTAAAATTATGTTTGCCGCTTGTGTTGTGATGTGTGTGTGTGTGTTGATTGTGACATGGCTGACATGGCAATCTGTTGATGTCAGCTAGGATCAGGTCTGGCTGTTTCTTTGGCTAAACACGTTTACATTTAGATGGTTTCGTGTTAATAATAATAACAATGACAATAATGATAATAATTATAACAATAACAACAACAATAATGATAATTATTATCATTATAACAGCAATAATAATAATAATAATAATAATAGACCCTGGATTAAAGGTTGGATGAAAAATGATAAACAAAGCATTCGATACGCAGATGACACCGTGCTAATTGCAGAAAGTGAAAGGGACCTACAAAACCTTGTGAATATACTTGAAATAGAAAGCAAAGGTAAGGGCTTGGGACTAAACAGCAGGAAGACTAAAGTCATGGTGATCAGTAAAAAACATGAAATCCCCTCATGCAAAATAACAGCAAACGGCACAACCTTGAGACAGGTTGATAAGTTTAAATACCTGGGAATGATCATTTCATCAGACGGCAGACGCACATCAGAAATAGCCAGCAGAATCGGCCAAGCCAAAACAGCATTCAAGAAGATGAAAAGCATTCTTACCAACAAATGCCTATCAATTAACATCAGGAAGAGAGTTCTTGAATGTTACATAGAACCCATAATGGTATACGGTTGCGAGGCTTGGACAGTCAAGAAGCAAAGCCAGAACAAGATTGAGGCAGCCGAGATGTGGTTTCTAAGAAGAATGTTGAGAGTTCCATGGACAACAAAGAAAACAAACGAGACTGTCTTGATGGAGGCAGACACAAGTAAATCATTCATAAGGAAGATTAGGACAAGACAGGCAACATGTATAGGCCATTTTATGAGGAGGGGGAAATTGGAGCATCTGGTCACAACAGGAAAGCTGGAGGGAAGGAGAGCACCAGGTAGACCCAGTGAAAAAATATTGGACGGATTTGCAGAGTGGCTGAAGACCAAGAGGGTGGATGATGTGCTTGCGGCAACAAGGGATAGAAACAGATGGAAAGCCATGATCGCCAACGCCATGTGGCAAGGCACTTGATGATGATGAATAATGATGACATTGTGTGTGTGCATGTGTGTGTGTGTGTGTGTGTGTGTGTGTGTGTGTGTGTGTGTGTGTGTGTGTGTGTGTGTGTGTGTGTGTGTGTAAACACGGGCGTGTCCTGTGTGGATATACAAAATCTGTAAAAGGAGTTCATCATATGTTTATAAATGTAGTGATCATTTGTATGTTTTCTCAAGAAAATCTGTTGACTTCTCTGAGGATCTTCTGCTGTCTGGCTCTCCCCATAGAATTAACACTGCTACTAATCCTTAAAGAACAATGATTGTTGTGGCTAATCTACAGACATTCTTGTAGTCGTTTTTTATGAGACTTTGACAGCTTAGTTTATGGGTAGGCTTAAGGCTGTAGCCATGATCATTGTGGATGTTTCATATCATATGACATCAGTGACGTCAGTGCGTATGGAATTCATTCCCAGCACAGAGACGCTGCTGTTTTACAAAAAGTGAAAGTTCAAATTAACATCTGTCAAACACAGAGCTTACACAACACCCATGTTTGGTGGATGGCTGACCACACGTGACATGACGCACGTGCTGACAACCTCCTTCCGTCATGTTTGTCATAATGATGACGATGATGATGATGACGATGATGATGATGACGATGATGACGATGACGATGATGATGATGATGACGATGACTATGATGACGACGATGATGATGACGATGTTGACGATGATGACGATGATGACGACGATGATGACGATGATGATGATGACGACGACGACGACGACGACGACGACGACGACGACATATTTGTGCATGTATAAATTCACTCACCACCTACACACAGATCATGACAGTATCGTGGACAAGTGGTCCACGTCCTGTACACATGAACACACACACGTAAATAAATGAATAAATGAATAAACAAATAAATGAATAAATAAATATGCAAGCTTTATGAATGAATAAATCAAAATGAATGAATGAATGAATGAATGAATGAATGAATGAATGAATGAATGAATAAAAACAACAAAATAACCAAATGAATAAATGACTAGATTAATAAATATAAAAATAAATGAATAAATAAATACATAAACAAATGAATAAAGATATTCACAAGGCGCTATATCTTGATATTATCATCACATCAAAGAGCATACTATCATTCTGCACTAAAAATAATCACTGACAAGGACAATAACTAAGGGAAAGAACTGCACTAAAAATAGTCACCGACAAGGACAATAACTAAGGGAAACAACTGCACTAAAAATAATCACCATCAAGGACAATAACTAAGGGAAACAACTGCACTAAAAATAATCACTGACAAGGACAATAACTAAGGGAAACAACTGCACTAAAAATAGTCACTGACAAGGACAATAACTAAGGGAAACAACTGCACTAAAAATAATCACTGACAAGGACAATAACTAAGGGAAACAACTGCACTAAAAATAATCACTGACAAGGACAATAACTAAGGGAAACAACTGCACTAAAAATAGTCACTGACAAGGACAATAACTAAGGGAAACAACTGCACTAAAAATAGTCACTGACAAGGACAATAACTAAGGGAAACAACTGCACTAAAAATAGTCACCGACAAGGACAATAACTAAGGGAAACAACTGCACTAAAAATAGTCACCGACAAGGACAATAACTCAGGGAAACAACTGCACTAAAAATAGTCACCGACAAGGACAATAACTAAGGGAAACAACTGCACTAAAAATAGTCACTGACAAGGACAATAACTCAGGGAAACAACTGCACTAAAAATAGTCACTGACAAGGACAATAACTAAGGGAAAGAACTGCACTAAAAATAGTCACCGACAAGGACAATAACTAAGGGAAACAACCACTAAAAATAGTCACTGACAAGGACAATAACTAAGGGAAACAACTGCACTAAAAATAATCACCGTCAAGGACAATAACTAAGGGAAAGAACTGCACTAAAAATAATCACCGTCAAGGACAATAACTAAGGGAAACAACTGCACTAAAAATAGTCACTGACAAGGACAATAACTAAGGGAAACAACTGCACTAAAAATAGTCACTGACAAGGACAATAACTAAGGGAAACAACTGCACTAAAAATAGTCACCGACAAGGACAATAACTAAGGGAAAGAACTGCACTAAAAATAGTCACCGACAAGGACAATAACTCAGGGAAACAACTGCACTAAAAATAGTCACCGACAAGGACAATAACTAAGGGAAACAACTGCACTAAAATAGTCACCGACAAGGACAATAACTCAGGGAAACAACTGCACTAAAAATAGTCACTGACAAGGACAATAACTAAGGGAAACAACTGCACTAAAAATAGTCACTGACAAGGACAATAACTAAGGGAAACAACTGCACTAAAAATAGTCACTGACAAGGACAATAACTCAGGAAAACAAAACAGAGAGGGAGAGACAAGATGGGGGGTGGGGGTGGGGGTGGGACGAACGTGTGAGTGAGTAGACGAGGGAATCAGTGCTGGACATAGGCGGCCTTCCTGCCAGACGTACACACACTGACCTGATCAGGAAGTATCTCTCTGTGGAAACAACTGCAAAACTCGTTCTCTCCTTCATAATGTCTCGCATTGACTATTGCAATTCACTCCTGTCTGGTCTTCCTGCCTCCACCATTCACATCCTGCAGCGCATTCAAAACAATGCTGCACGCCTTGTACTAAAAAAGAAAAAAGCTGACCACATATCTCCTCTCCTGGCACAACTTCACTGGCTCCCTGTATCAAAGCGCATACAGTACAAACTAGACACCATGTGCTACAAAAGCCTCAATAATGCAGCCCCCGATTACCTGTCAAGCCTACTTGAGATCTATCTTCCCTCACGTACCCTCCGCTCTGCCTCCGATCCTCTGACTTTTCGCTTTCCACGCACTAAGCTCAATACCTATGGTCCACGAGCCTTCTCTGTTTCTGGTCCACTTTCCTGGAACAAACTTCCTCTCTCTGTCCGTCAGCAACCTACTTTTGTCTCCTTCAAGTCCGCTCTCAAAACACCTTTTCTCCTTTGCATAAAATCCTGACCTCACTCAATCCCCTCTGCAGCCTGTCTCCACTCGGAGGGGAATCACATTGTAATATATAATTGTATATAATATGCTCTCTATAATTTTCCATTGCTTTTATTCTTTCTCCCCATTTATAGCCGTGTGCGTGTGCGTGTGCGTGTGTGTGTGTGTGTGTGTGTGTGTGTGTGTGCGTGTGTGTGTGTGTGTGTGTGTGTGTGTGTGTGTGTGTGTGCGTGCGTGCGTGTGTGTCTGTTTTAGCGCTTAGATTTGATTTTATCAAGATTTTGCGCTATACGAAATATAGTATTGTATTGTATTGTTGACCTACATGTACATACAAAGGCATGCACGTGCCTTGATATATGTCATATATACACAAAGCATTTGACTGTTTCAGTTGTGTTAGAGTGGGATAGGATATTACAGCTTGTGGTTGGGGCCACACAGTGTGCGTGTTCCAAGTTTGTCTATGAAGTGGGACCGCCTTTTTTTATTTTTTACATTATTTTAAGGATCATTGCACTCAGGGAAGTTACCTTTGTGCTCACCTTTTTTTTCCCAATCCATTTTCTACGTCACTTTAATGGCCACAGAAGCTGAAACAGGTTTTACAGTGCGATGATGATGGTGTCGATGTGGATGATAATCATGATGCCATGGAGTTCCATCTAGGATTGAGACTGCGTGACAGGGCTGTACTCTACGCTTACTATCATAATGTATCCTGGCGTGAGCCAGGCCCGAGAGATACAGACACCTGCGGTGTTGGTCAGAAGATATGACCAAAACCGTGAATAACGCATATGCGAAGTGGATGAGACTGGACTGTGTGTGGTTCCAGTCTTCTCAATGAGCCTATAGCACGCCCAACTCTAGGTAGGAGTCGGTTAGAGCCGAAAAATCCCACAATGATTTTTGAAGGGACTGATGGTGATTCGAACCCACAACCTTCCAGTCGGTATCCGTTGCCTTAACCACTACACCACGGCGACTGGTGTGGATTGCTTGTCTGTTGTTGTTGTTGTTGTTGTTTGTTTGTTTCTGTCACTGATGCTGTTATCCCATTTATGCCCAATTTTTTTTTCTTACCAAACATGTTTCGAAATGTTTGTTTTTATGTCTTATTAACATATCTAACACTCATTCTGACACAAGTTTTGTAAATCTTGATTTTGAGTATAAAATGTTAGCTTCCCTTTTTAGGGACAGCGGGCTCAAATGGGTAGGGGTTTTTGAACAGCATCACACGGCAAATACAGGCACTTCTTTCTTTTCAGTTCTTGTTTTATTGTTTCAAAATGAACTTAACATACAAAATTAGTTTTTAAAATTCAAATGTTGACAAATTTTCCTCCACCCCCACTCACCCCAGCTTTTTACAGTGCAAACTCCCCCCCCCCACTCCGCCCCTTAGTCCCCATCCCCCGATCCCGACCCACATACACACACACACACACACACACACACACACACACAGTATTTTGGCAAATTGGTGCACAACTCTAAAAACCACTAAACTAATCAAAAGACAAATTAACATGTAAAAAACTAAAGGGAAATGAATATGTTTGAATCAAAGAAAGATGATTAAGTCTTTATCCTTTGTTCTAACACCTGCATTACCTTGAAATGCTAGAAATGACACAAGAGAAAACGCTTGGCATCGCTAGACAAAGGGAAAAAATCCTTCCTGGTCCATTTACTTTGCTGGAACTCCCATTAGCGAGTATGAAACAAGCTGAAGCACTTGTCGTGCACGCCTACCAGGCACTTCTGGCACCTGCGGTATGTCTTCTTTCCACAGTAGCCACATCTCAGTTGGGTCTTCCATGGCTGGATGATGTGGTCCACCCTGTCAAAGCGGACCTCAGGGGGCACCCGTTTGCTCACTTTCAGGGTGGGTTGTCTCGGACGACCAGCAGAAGATGCTTCTGTTGCTCTAAGCAGGTAGACCCTGGCTACGGAGCGCCTGATGGTGAGGAGATCCTTGCGGTCTGTAGCTGATGCTGGTGTTGCTCTGTATAGATGCCAAGCCTGCTGGACGCTGACATCAACACAGAAAACAAACAGCGGCCACCACTACTTCTTCAAACGGACAGAGATCCTGTATTTGTCGATGTTTTGATCCATCCGATCAACACCCCCCCCCCCCCCCCCCCCCCCCCCATGGTCTGGTTGTAGTGTTTGATCAAGAATGGCTGCGTTATGTCCACTCGCTGTCGTTCAGCTCTAGACCAACGCTTTGCTGTTTGGACTGGTTCAACTCCTACCTTGTTGGACACTGTGTTGACTACGTTGTTGTCGTGCCAGCGCACAACAACCAAACCTGCCTTGGCATCCGTGGCATAGACAAAGGATCTTCGCTTGGTCTTCTCCATGTCCTTCACAGGCTTCAGTGGGCAGTCTTGCTGTCTGTTAGCGTGGATCGTTCCTGTGCAGGCAATGTTTTTCTTGGTGAGGTAGTCGACTACCCGGAGGCTCATAAACAAGTTGTCAATGGTAGGGTGGAAGCAACGACCTTCTTCCTGCTGAAGCTCGGCTATCAAATCAACAACCACCTACCCTCCCATGCCAAGACCTGGAACTTCGGTTTGTCGTCCTCTGGCACCTTGGTATGGCTCTGTCTGCAGAACTGATGTCCTACACATTAATGTACTATATATCATAACCTACACGTGACAATGATGGAAGTGACAGACCTGATGTCCTACACATTAATGTACTATATGATATCATAACCTACACGTGACAATGATGAACGTGACAGACCTGATGTCCTACACATTAATGTACTATATGATATCATAACCTACACGTGACAATGATGGAAGTGACAGACCTGATGTCCTACACATTAATGTACTATATGATATCATAACCTACACGTGACAATGATGGACGTGACAGACCTGATGTCCTACACATTAATGTACTATATGATATCATAACCTACACGTGACAATGATGAACGTGACAGACCTGATGTCCTACACATTAATGTACTATATGATATCATAACCTACACGTGACAATGATGAACGTGACAGACCTGATGTCCTACACATTAATGTACATATATATCATAACCTACACGTGACAATGATGGAAGTGACAGACCTGATGTCCTACACATTAATGTACTATATATCATAACCTACACGTGACAATGATGGAAGTGACAGACCTGATGTCCTACACATTAATGTACTATATATCATAACCTACACGTGACAATGATGGAAGTGACAGACCTGATGTCCTACACATTAATGTACTATATATCATAACCTACACGTGACAATGATGGAAGTGACAGACCTGATGTCCTACACATTAATGTACTATATATCATAACCTACACGTGACAGTGATGAACGTGACTGACCTGATGTCCTACACATTAATGTACTATATATCATAACCTACACGTGACAATGATGGAAGTGACAGACCTGATGTCCTACACATTAATGTACTGTATATCATAACCTACACGTGACAATTATGAACGTGACAGACCTGATGTCCTACACATTAATGTACTATATGATATCATAACCTACACGTGACAATGATGAACGTGACAGACCTGATGTCCTACACATTAATGTACTATATGATATCATAACCTACACGTGACAGTGATGAACGTGACAGACCTGATGTCCTACACATTAATGTACTATATATCATAACCTACACGTGACAATGATGGAAGTGACAGAGCTGATGTCCTACACATTAATGTACTATATATCATACCCTACACGTGACAATGATGAACGTGACAGACCTGATGTCTTACACATTTATGTACTATATATCATAACCTACACGTGACAATGATGAACGTGACAGACCTGATGTCCTACACATTTATGTACTATATGATATCATAACCTACACGTGACAATGATGAACGTGACAGACCTGATGTCCTACACATTAATGTACTATATATCATAACCTACACGTGACAATGATGAACGTGACAGACCTGATGTCCTACACATTAATGTACTATATGATATCATAACCTACACGTGACAATGATGAACGTGACAGATCTGATGTCCTACACATTAATGTACTATATATCATAACCTACACGTGACAATGATGAACGTGACAGACCTGATGTCCTACACATTAATGTACTATATGATATCATAACCTACACGTGACAATGATGAACGTGACAGACCTGATGTCCTACACATTAATGTACTATATGATATCATAACCTACACGTGACAATGATGAACGTGACAGATCTGATGTCCTACACATTAATGTACTATATATCATAACCTACACGTGACAATGATGAACGTGACAGATCTGATGTTCTACACATTAATGTACTATATATCATAACCTACACGTGACAATGATGGAAGTGACAGACCTGATGTCCTACACATTAATGTACTATATATCATAACCTACACGTGACAATGATGAACGTGACAGACCTGATGTCCTACAGTCTTCAGTCTCCGCCTTGTCCTGCTGTCTTCTATCCCAGCTGACAAACTCCACTGACAGTAGCAGGAAGCTAAAAAACACAGTCGATGTTCGTCTCTCTATGTGTTCCAAAGTGCTCAGATAATGTTCCTAATTAAATGGAAATTGGTCCTGGAAGCAAGAAACGACCACGGGTGTCCACGTGTCTGTCTGCCTGTCGTCCTTCAGCTGATACACCTAACGACGTCACTAAATCTTTCTGCCATCTTGCATTGTCCTAATTAGGCGCCATGTCAATACATCTGGCCTCCGCCGTCCATTGCCCTAATTAGGCGCCCTGCAATACAGCTTGAAATGGACAGCGTGACTTTGAATTCACTTCACTTTTGTTTTCTGCAGGGCCATTCCGGACCATGAAGTCCCTGTGTAGATCGTGCAATGTGCTGTTGTTGATGGTGGTGGCTGGTGTTGATGGTTGTGGCTGGTGTTGATGGTTGTGGCTGGTGTTGATGGTGGTGGTGGCTGTT
This sequence comes from Monoplex corrugatus, assembly GCA_030674185.1. Classification (NCBI taxonomy): domain Eukaryota; kingdom Metazoa; phylum Mollusca; class Gastropoda; order Littorinimorpha; family Ranellidae; genus Monoplex; species Monoplex corrugatus. The sequence goes on from JAPXFY010000012.1 coordinate 2,563,034, forward strand.
GTTGATGGTGGTGGCTGATGTTGATAGTGGTGGTGGCTGGTGTTGAGTGTGGTGGTGGCTGGTGTTGATGGTGGTGGTGGCTGGTGCTGATGGTGGTGGTGGCTGGTGTTGATGGTGGTGGTGGTGGCTGGTGTTGATGGTGGTGACTGGTGTTGATGGTGGTGACTGGTGTTGATGGTGGTGGCTGGCGTTGATGGTGGTGGCTGGTGTTGTTGATGGTGGCTGGTGTTGATGGTGGTGGCTGGTGTTGATGGTGGTGGCTGGTGTTGTTGATGATGGTGGCTGGTGTGATGGTGGTGGCTGGTGTTGATGGTGGTGGCTGGTGTTGATGGTGGTGACTGGTGTTGATGGTGGTGACTGGTGTTGATAGTGGTGGCGGTGTTGATGGTGGTGGCTACACACAAGCTTCTCATTGACTGATACATAAAACTGGATTGACTGATACATAAAACTGGATTGACTGATACATGGAACTGGATTGACTGATACATAGAACTGGATTGACTGATACATAGAACTGGATTGACTGATACATGGAACTTGATTGACTGATACATAGAACTGGATTGACTGATACATAGAACTGGATTGACGGAGATCTGTTCACGTGCAGTGGCATGACTGGATTGTGTGCTCCGTTCATTATTAATTAATGTTAATTAACAACATTGATTAATCGACTTTGATTTTGTTATATCTTGTTCCTGGTGTTGCGCTGAATCCACTGATGTAGTTTTTGAGACCTTCGTGCCGGTGTTGTCATCTGTGAAAGCCATAATTATTGCCGGTGTTGTCATCTGTGAAAGCCATAATTATTGCCGGTGTTTTCATCTGTGAAAGCCATAATTATTGCCGGTGTTGTCATCTGTCAAAGCCATAATTATTGCCGGTGTTTTCATCTGTCATAAGCCATAATTATTGCCGGTGTTGTCATCTGTCAAAGCCATAATTATTGCCGGTGTTTTCATCTGTGAAAGCCATAATTATTGCCGGTGTTGTCATCTGTCAAAGCCATAATTATTGCCGGTGTTTTCATCTGTGAAAGCCATAATTATTGCCGGTGTTATCATCTGTGAAAGCCATAATTATTGCCGGTGTTGTCATCTGTGAAAGCCATAATTATTGCGGTGTTATCATCTGTGAAAGCCATAATTATTGCCGGTGTTGTCATCTGTGAAAGCCATAATTATTGCGGTGTTATCATCTGTGAAAGCCATAATTATTGCCGGTGTTGTCATCTGTGAAAGCCATAATTATTGCCGGTGTTTTCATCTGTGAAAGCCATAATTATTGCCGGTGTTGTCATCTGTGAAAGCCATAATTATTGCCGGTGTTTTCATCTGTGAAAGCCATAATTATTGCCGGTGTTTTCATCTGTGAAAGCCATAATTATTGCCGGTGTTGTCATCTGTGAAAGCCATAATTATTGCCGGTGTTTTCATCTGTGAAAGCCATAATTATTGCCGGTGTTTTCATCTGTGAAAGCCATAATTATTGCGGTGTTATCATCTGTGAAAGCCATAATTATTGCCGGTGTTTCATCTGTGAAAGCCATAATTATTGCCGGTGTTTTCATCTGTGAAAGCCATAATTATTGCGGTGTTATCATCTGTGAAAGCCATAATTATTGCCGGTGTTTTCATCTGTGAAAGCCATAATTATTGCCGGTGTTATCATCTGTGAAAGCCATTTTGCGGTGTGGGAGAGTGTGAAGACTGGAGCGATGGAGTAACTGTGTGTGGTGCGGTGCCGCAGTGTTGTGTGCCATTCGTGATTATTGTGTTTTTCCTACACTAGCTTCGTTACGATCTTTCACGATATAGAATGCAAGTGACAGTTGTTTGTCTGAAATCTCTACTTGTTATGGAACCATATTGTTTGTGACTGTATCAAGGGTGTAGGACTATAGTTTTTGATATGTGTGGCCGGTAATGTCGATCACTAGCTATTTCAAATCACCGGTGCAAAAGAGAAAAGCACCGTCCACATCTAGTGACTCGAGCCCCCTTACTCCTAAGTTACAACAAGAGAAAAAAAGAAATTTTCACCAGATTTCTGATTCGTGTGAGAAGACAGCAACGACGACATGGGGAGCCAAACCACATTGGATGATGTTATGAAGCGCCTGGACTCATTAGTGAGTAAAGAAGACATTGTACAGTTGAAAGCAGACATAAATAAGATGAGTGATAAAATAACTGACAGAATGGACAAACTGGAAGCGAAATTCTTTGATATTGAAAAAGAAATGGACGATATTAAAAATGTTCTTTCATCAGTTAAGAAAGAAAACTCTGAATTGAAAGATCGTGTGAACCAGCAAGATCAGACTATCTTGAAACTTCACAGCAACTTGAATGACAAAGAACAGTACGACAGACGTTGGAACCTGAACCAGCAAGATCAGACTATCTTGAAAGTTCACAGCAACTTGAATGACAAAGAACAGTACGACAGACGTTGGAACCTGAACCAGCAAGACCAGACTATCTTGAAACTTCAGAGCAACCTGAATGACAAAGAACAGTACGACAGACGTTGGAACCTCCGGGTGTATAATGTGCCTGAAGAAAAGAAGGAAACTACAGACATGTGTGCCAATAAATGTATAAACATTTTCAGTGACCTGATCGGAGTGACCACCAATGAAAGTGACCTGGAAGTTGCACACCGCACTCCCCCCCCCCCCCACCCCCAGCCGGGTAGAAGACGCCCCATCATTGTGCGCTTCCACTCCAGAAAAATAAAAGACAGGATTTTGCAAAATAGGAAAAAAACTGAAAAACAAAGGTATTTCTGTTGGTGAAGACTTGACCGCCGCCAATTATAAACTTCTAAGAGAGGCGTACAAATATTCTTTCTCTTTGGCATCTTGGTCGTCACAAGGAAAAATATTTGCCAAACTAAAAAATGGAAAAACATTACAGATCCGTTACGGTGCCAGTGTCGACAAACTGTTTAGAAAAGAAATGTAAGTGTAGTGTTTACGGTGTGTGCTCAGGAGAAGGGGGAGGGACAGACGTTCCTGTTTTAGAACTACAAGATCAGTTGTATTACACACTCTCTCGACTTTCAACCCCTCGCTCCCCTCTCCCCCCCCCCCCCGACTTTCCTAAAAAAAAAAAAAAAAAAAAAAAAAATGAAATAAAATAAATAAATAAAATAAAATAAAATAAAATAAAATAAAATAACATAACATAAATAAAATAAATAAATAAAATAAAATAAAATAAAATAAAATAAAATAAAATAAATAAAATAAAATAAGATGGAATAAAATAAAATAAAATAAAAACAAAAATAAAAAACCTGCTCATTCCACTCCCGGTCGTTTGGATTCCATCCCCTGACGATAGTTTTGCTTTTTGAACAAATGGGAGTACATGTATGTAAATAACATTAATGTCTGTTTTTTACAATTATTATTGGATCTCCACGTTAGTATTGTGCTGTTACAAGTCAAAGTCTCTTGACTGTGTAATGTAATAGAGAGAGAAAAATATCAAAATGATAGCACCACCACCACCATTACTACTACTGCTACTGCAACTATTTCCAATGATAATGATAATAATACTGTTTGGTTATTATAGTTGATTTGTCATTATAATGTTTATGATGGTTGCGTCGTTTTATGTACATGAACTGCGTGCGCTGCTCTAAAAAGTAGATTTCCTGATAACTAATCATGTTTTTACTTCTTTTTGCTTTTGGTTGTGTGCATTGGTATGATGATTTACATACATTCTTGTTTTCGTCTATTGTGCTGAAATGTGTGTATTTATATGCAAGATTGTGGACAAAAGTTAAAGCTATTAATATATATGGCAAAGCAATGTGCGTGCGAGAGAAATGGGGCCACATATGATTTTTTGGTTGTATGAAAACGGCTGTACACCACAGTGTAATCTTTGTGAAAGAGGTCATTGTTTGTATGCAGACAGACATTCAGATGTGTGTATTGCTATCTATGATGATAGCGTTTATACATAATGATGAGGATACTTGTGTTCAGATTATGACTAGACAAGCATTGTTAGCGATACGTAGTAGGGGAAAGAACTATATTTCAATACCCAAGATTATTTTAATGACTTTGTTTAACCTTCTGCTATAATGTCTAATATAACAACAATATCTTCCCTGAATTGTCAGGGACTTGGTGATCTTCAAAAACGAAGAGATGTCTTTCATTTTCTTAAGAAGAAATCATACAGTATATACTGTCTGCAAGACACTCATTTCAATACAAAGTTAGAAATACATATATGTTACATCACACTGGGGTTACAAATGTTTCTTTGCATCGTACAAGTCTAACGCAAGGGGAGTGGCGATATTGCTTAATAATAACTTTGAATTTAAGCTTTAACAGCCTAGAAAAAGACGAGAATGGTAACTTTATTATTATATCTTTGAATATAATGGAGAAAGATATTGTCTTGATAAATATTTATGGCCCAAATAAAGATAATCCTTTGTTTTACGAAAGAATACAAGAAAAGATCCTTAATCACAATAGTCAAAATCTTGTCTTAGTAGGTGACTGGAACCTCGTCCTCGATCCATATCTAGACTATGACAACTATATCGATATTAACAATCCAAAAGCAAAAGAGGCAGTCGAAAATATGATGCTACAACTAAACTTAACAGATGTCTGGAGAGAACAAAATCCGCAAGTTAAACGTTTTACTTGGCGAAAGACGTCACCTTTAAAGCAAAGTAGACAAGACTTTTTTTCTTCTGTCTGAAAATCTTATGTTGAACTTTGAAGACACAGATATCATACCTGGGTATAGATCTGATCACTCAATGTTAACTCTGAAACTAAAACTTGGCAAAGATATAAAACATAACACATTTTGGAAGTTCACTGCTCCTTATTGAAAGAAAAACAATATGTAGAAGAAATAAACAACCTGATAGATGAAGTTATATTAGAATATTCTACCGAACATTATGATACATCTACGCTTGATAATGTTTCCTTGATGGAAATCAATCTCAGTGTTCCAGATAAGTTGTTCATTGATTTTTTACTCATGAAAACAAGATCTAAAACTATAGCTTATGCAACAATGAGAAAAAAGACAGCAACAGAAAAGGAAACTAGACTGATTAGTGAACTTGAACAACTAGAAAGAAAAGAAAATAGGACTGAAGCAGACATAAAGCTAATGAAAGAAAAAAACCAAAGAACTGATCCAATTGAGAGAAAAGAAAATACAAGCAATTATACTAAGATCAAGAGCAAAATGGACTGCTGAAGGGGAAAAAAATAACGAAATATTTCTGTAACTTAGAAAAACGACACTTTATAAATAAAAGTATGATCAAGATTATTGATCAAAATGGAGCTCTAACTGATGAACCCGAAAAGATAAACCAAGAAGTACATACATTCTACAAAAAGCTATATACGAGGAGAAATTTAGAAGCATGTGAAATACAAGACTTAATAAAAGAACACCCAAAGTTATCCAACGAAGATAGAAACTCATTGGACAAATGAATTTGGAGGAAGCGGGAATTGCACTAAAAAACATGAAGAATGGAAAAAGCCCAGGAACAGATGGATTTGGGGCAGAATTTTACAAATTCTTTCGGAGAAGGCTTGGTCCATTTGTTGTGAGAGCCTTAAACCAGTCATTTAGAGACGGGGAACTTTCAGCAATCCAACAAGAAGGACTTATAACTTGCATCCCCAAACCTGATAAACCAAGGGAGTGTATAAAGAACTGAAGGCCTATCTCACTTCTTAATGTATGATACAAGATTGGGGCTACATGCATAGCCAACAGAATCAAGACGATCCTTCCAAGCTTAATTTGTGAAGATCAAACAGGCTTTATTGCAAACAGATACATCGGAGACAATATAAGGTTAATTTACGATTTAATTAGTTACTTAGATACCAAAAAAACTACCTGGACTCTTACTTTGCCTAGATTTTGAAAAAGCGTTTGATTCCTTGGACTGGCTTTTTCTATTCAAAGTTCTAAAGGCATATGGATTTGGTGAAAATATTTGCAAATGATAGAAACGTTTCACAAAAACATAAAATCAACAGCTGCTGTTAACGGCCAAAGTACAAATTGGTTCTCTATAGAAAGAGGCTGTAGACAAGGTGACCCCCTTTCTCCTTATTTGTTTGTATTATGTGTGGAGATATTAGCAATCATGGTAAGAGAAGATAGTCATGTGAAAGGCATTGTGATGAACAATGAAGAACATAAATATTTCAATTTGCTGATGACACTCAATTAATCAATAATGGGGATAAATTATCTTTTGAGAAATCTATACACCTTGTTTTAAAATTTGGAAGCACTTCAGGGCTTTTTATGAATGCTGACAAAACGCAGGCAGTATGGTTAGGGAATAAAACGGGATCAAACATCAGATATATGCAGCATCTAAATATACACTGGAATCCCAAAAGATTCACATTTTTAGATGTTTGGTTTACAAATGACTTAAACAGATGTGAAGAAATAAATTATTCAGAAAAAATATCGGAAGCGAGAGCTCTGTTAAACGTCTGGGTGAAAAGAAGTATAACACCTCTAGGAAGGGTTGAGCTCTGTTTAACGTCTGGGTGAAAAGAAGTATAACACCTCTAGGAAGGGTTGCAGTATTAAAATCTCTTATCTTATCCAAACCGATTCACTTGTGGATTCTGCTCCCTGATCCACCTGATGAATTTGTAAAAGATCTTCAGAATATGTTTTTCTTTTATCTGGCAAGGCAAACGTGACAAAATCAAAAGAAAAACAACTCAAAGAAGCATACAAAATGGAGGTTTGAATATTCCAGATATTGACAAATTTATTACAGCCTTAAAACTGTCCTGGTTGAGAAAGTTTAAAGCGACAGAGCGCAAATGGAAAAATATTTCTAGTGAAGTCTATCCTTTTCTAAATGAAATAGAAAATATGGTTCTAGCTACGGATTACACCAAGCTAATGATAATGTATTCTGGAAACACGTTGTTAAAGCATATAACAAGTTCTGCAGAAGTATGAAATTAGTGTCACCGACAGACTTACTTTCAGAACCAATTTTATTTAATGAAAAAATTAAAATCGGAAATGATGTAATAAAATCTGTTGATTGGATTGAAAGGGGCGTTTATTGCATTGCACATTTTTTTAAATGATAACGGATCATTTATGACACATGACTTTAATAGAAAATACAATATGAATGTGAATTTTCTTTTTTATAACGTTTGCAGAGCATCGATTAAAAATACATAAAAGAAACAAAACTGAACATACCAAGTGGCTGTGCACGTGATATCCCTGCTGCACTGAAAACAATTCACTCAATACGAAAAGGAGCACGGCTGTACTATGATATTTTGACAACAGATGACACACTTCCAAATTCCTGTTCTAAATGGTTAGAAAACTGGAAACAAACGTCCCATGGAAAAACGTGTTTATGAAAATTCACAAAATACAAGAATGTAAACTAAAATGGTTTCATATACGCATTGTGCATAGAATTCTAGGAACTAATATCATTTTAAGAGAAATGGGACTTGTAGATAGCTTCCACTGTGACTTTTGCATGGAAACGAAAGACAGCATTGATCACATATTTTGGAAGTGTCCACATGTCAACAGATTCTGGGAAAGGATAGGAGATGTGTTGAGGTCAAGTTGCGCGACTTGTGCAAACATAAGATTAACCTAAAACTTACTTGTATTTGGCGTTGACGAAAACATGCACACAGATCCAATAATTGACCTAATAATCATCTTAGGAAAAATGTATATTTACAAAAGTAAACGCGAAAAAAATCTACCAAACACGATTTCTTTTACTAGATATCTTACCAAAAAATATCAAGTAGAAGAATATAATGCAAAACTGAGCTGGAACTCTTTTATAGAAAAATGGTTGCCATATTTGTCCCTGGTAGCAGATGAAGTTTGATGTGACTTTCAAATGAAGTTTGATGTGACATTTAACTTCTTTATGAGATGTATACGTGATTTCTGTATGACCTGCCTGTTTATATTTGAATGTTTGTCTTACATATAATTGTAAATGACTGTAAATTCATGCACATAGAACCTTTGATGAAGATGCAGGCGTTTTGCATGTGTTTTTAAACTTTGGGCTCATGCAGATAATCTTGCTTTGCTAATGCGTTTATCATTGACCTTTTACTGAGAGAGAATACAAATAAAATACAAACAAACAAACAAACAAACAAACAAACAAGCAAACACCAACAATAACAACTAAAATCTAAAACTGTATAAACTAAACGACCTTATATTGTCTAAGAAAACATAACAGACTAATAGATATGGTGCATGTACATGATTTTTGCTCAATTCATTGTATACACATCTTGTTCATTTTTTATGATATTGTAATAATGTTCAGCAAACATTGTATTTATTTGTGTTTTGTCAAAATAGAATTAAAAAAAAGTTTGAGAAAAAAAAAGAACTGGATTGACTGATACATAGAACTGGATTGACTGATACATGGAACTGGATTGACTGATACATAGAACTGGATTGACTGATACATAGAACTGGATTGACTGATACATAGAACTGGATTGACTGATACATAGAACTGGATTGACTGATACATAGAACTGGATTGACTGATACATAGAACTGGATTGATTGATACATAGAACTGGATTGACTGATACATAAAACTGGATTGACTGATACATGGAACTGGATTGACTGATACATGGAACTGGATTGACTGATACATAGAACTGGATTGACTGATACATAGAACTGGATTGACTGATACATAAAACTGGATTGACTGATACATAGAACTGGATTGACTGATGCATAGAACTGGATTGACTGATACATAGAACTGGATTGACTGATACATAGAAATGGATTGACTGATACATGGAACTGGATTGACTGATACATAGAACTGGATTGACTGATGCACACAACTGGATTGACTGATGCACACAACTGGATTGACAGATACATAAAACTGGATTGGATTGTACATTTTATAATCAGAATATAATAAGAAGGGGAAAGACTATATGTAAGAGATGGGTCGAGAATGGTAATACAAGAGTAAACATCTAACAAACTCTAGTGGTAATGTTTATAAATGTTATAAATTTAAGAAAGATACGCTTCACTGAGAACAGTGTGCTTGGTGTATGAAGGAATCATGTGGGCTGTAAAAGATTACCAAGATAAAATACCGAAGAATAAAAGATCTCGTAAAGGAATAGCAACTGAAAACAAAACATGCTAAGTTCTCAAAACGGTAACAAAACTACATACAGCATTGAACAAATGTGCTGATCAACCAACTACGGTAGAGAAATGGAACGAGTTCTATGATAATTTCAGTGGGAAAATATTTTCAGAAATGTAAAGAAAACAACTGATGATACACAGCTAGGGTGGTTTCAGTTTTGGATCACACATTGTTTTATCATCATCATCATCATCATCACATCATCATCATCATCATCATCATCATATCACCATCATCATCCATCATCATCATCATCATCACCATCATCATCATCATCATCATCACATCATCATCATCATCATCATCACCATCATCATCATCACATCATCATCACCATTCATCACCATCATCATCATCATCATCATCATCATCATCATCATCATCACATCATCATCATCATCACATCATCATCATCATCATCATCACCATCATCATCATCACCATCATCATCATCATCATCATCATCATCACCACATCATCATCATCATCATCATCATCATCACCATCATCATCATCATCATCATCACCATCATCATCATCATCATCATCATCATCATCACCATCATCATCATCATCACCATCATGTGCCCTGCCGCGTGGCGTTGGCGATCATGGCCCTCCATACGGATCTATCCCTTGTTGCTGCAAGCACATCTCCCTCCCTCTCTGTCCTCAGCCACCCTGCAAGTCCGTCCAATGTTTTCTCCCTGGGTCTACCTGGTGCTCTCTTTCCCTCCAGCTTTCCCGTTGTGACCAGGTGCTCTAATTTCTCTTTCCTAATAAAATGTCCTATAAATGTGGTTTGTCTTTTCCTAATCTTTATTAATGTTCTTTTTGTGTCTGCCTCCTTCAAGACTTTCTCGTTTGTTTTCTTTGCTATCCATGGAATTCTCAAAAATCTTTTTAGAATTTGTATTTCAGTTGCCTCAATTTTGTTCTGACTTTGCGTGTTGACTGTCCACACCTCACATCCGTACAACAGTATTGGTTGTATTAACTCTCAAGAACTCTCTTCCTGATGTTAATTAAAATGCATTTGTTGGTAAGAACGCTTTTCATCTTCTTGAATGCTGTTTTGGCTTGGCCGATCTTGCTGGGTATTTCTGATATACATCTGCCGTCTGGTGAGATGACCGTTCCCAGATATTTAAACTTATCAACCGTCTGGTGAGATGACCGTTCCCAGATATTTAAACTTATCAACCGTCTGGTGAGATTATCGTTCCCAGATATTTAAACTTATCAACCGTCTGTGAGACCGTCCAATATTAAATTATCACCGTTGGTGAGTTATCGTCCATATTTAACTTACACCGTCTCAAGTTGTGCCATTTGCTGTATTTGCATGAGGGGATTTCTTTTTTGTTTGTTTTATTTTCTTTTCTTTTTTTCTTTCTTTTTTTGTTTTTGTATTGATTACCATAACTTCAATCTTCTTGGTATTTAGCTCCAACCCTTTATTTTTGCTTTCTGTTTCTATTATATTCACTAGGTTTTGTACATCTTTTTCATTTTCTGCAACTAGCACGGCGTCATCTGCGTAACAAATGTTTACCAATTTTCCTCCCACCTTTTATCCATGGCACACATCGGTTAATACTCACAAGGAAATATCTTTTCAATGTAAATTTGTGGAGTCTTCCCTATGCAGTTTTTGTAAATGTAAACAGCAAGGTCATATGCCACACGCACGCACACACACGCATGAATATATAAACACAGTATGCCTCTTTATTTATATGAAAAATCTGTTGTTGTTTTTTATGACATAAGTCAGTGTTTAAATTTTAATATTTTGTGGTTTCTTATGTGTCTTCTTACTTGTATAGCTTTAATGTTTGTTGTTATCTTATTGTGTATGTAATTGTGAACATTTTTTATCACCTTTTGCTTTTTTTGCGAGATGTAAAGCGTTAGTGAGCATGTTTTTATATGAAATATGCGCTATGCAAATAAACATTATTATTATTATTATTATTTATTATATTATTATTATTATTATTATTATTATTATTATTATTATTATTATTATTATCATCATCATCATCATTATTATTACCAAATGCATCAAATGCACTAATTTTCGTGGCTTGGAAGTTTACGCCAACACAAAACCCACATATTAAAGAGAAATGGTACCCTTACTTTCGTCTTCTGGTCCAATGATTAAATAAATGCCAATTTCCATTCTATCCCTAACGAACACAGTTTTTTAAGATCATAGCACTCAGTGAGCTTACCTTTGTGCTCACTTTTTTTTGAGGGGGGGGGGGGGTCCCATTTTTTACGCCACCTTAATGGCCACAGAAGCCGGCACATTTTTGTTTTAACAATGCGATGATGATGATGTCGATGAGGATGATAATCATGATGCTATGGAGTTCCATCTAGGATTGAGACTGCGTGACATGGTTGTACTCTACGCTTACTATCATAATATTTCCTGGCGTCAACTAGGCCCGAGAAATACAGACACCTGCGGTGCTGGTCAGAAGGTTTGAGCAAAACCGTGAATGACGCATCCGTGAAGTGGATGAGACTCGACTGTGTGGTCCCATAGCACGCCAAGTCTGGGTAGCGGCAAATTAGGGCCGAAAAATCCCACAATGATTTTTGAAGGGACTGCTGGGGATTCGAACTCACAACCTTCCAGTCGGTAGTCCGTTACGCTAACCACTACACCACGGCGACTGGTCAAACAGTAAAAAGTTAGTATATGGTACAGAGTGTGAAATGATATCCTGTTTTAGGTACATGCAATGTGTAGTGTGTTTGTAATTCTGATATCAAAATGTTCTGTTTTTGGTGTGCTGGCTTGGTCCAATTACTACATTTACACATCTTTGTCAGAATCTAACAGTTTATTGCGTACACATATGTTTATTAGTAGGATGATCTTAAAACGTTCATTAGTAGGATGATCTTAAAACGTTCATTAGTAGGATGATCTTAAAACGTTCATTAGTAGGATGATCTTAAAACGTTCATTAGTAGGATGATCTTAAAATGTATATTAGTAGGAACATCCATTGGTAGGGTGATCTTAAAGGTTTGTTAGTAATCTTAAAACGCTCATTAGTAGGGTGATCTTAAAATGTTTATTAGTAGGATCATCTTAAATGTTTGTTAGTAGGATCGTCTTAAATGTTTGTTAGTAGGATCATCTTAAATGTTTGTTAGTAGGATCATCTTAAATGTTTGTTAGTAGGATCGTCTTAAATGTTTGTTAGTAAAATCATCTTAAATGTTTGTTAGTAGGATCATCTTAAATGTTTATTAGTAGGGTGATCTTAAAACTTTTATTAGTAGGATCGTCTTAAATGTTTGTTAGTAGGATCGTCTTAAATGTTTGTTAGTAGGATCATCTTAAATGTTTGTTAGTAGGATCATCTTAAATGTTTGTTAGTAGGGTGATCTTAAAACTTTTATTAGTAGGATCATCTTAAATGTTTGTTAGTAGGATCGTCTTAAATGTTTGTTAGTAGGATCGTCTTAAATGTTTGTTAGTAGGATCATCTTAAATGTTTGTTAGTAGGATCATCTTAAATGTTTGTTAGTAGGGTGATCTTAAAACTTTTATTAGTAGGATCGTCTTAAATGTTTGTTAGTAGGATGGTCTTAAATGTTTGTTAGTAGGATCATCTTAAATGTTTGTTAGTAGGATCATCTTAAATGTTTGTTAGTAGGGTGATCTTAAAACTTTTATTAGTAGGATCATCTTAAATGTTTGTTAGTAGGATAGTCTTAAATGTTTGTTAGTAGGATCATCTTAAATGTTTGTTAGTAGGATCATCTTAAATGTTTGTTAGTAGGATCATCTTAAATGTTTGTTAGTAGGATCATCTTAAATGTTTGTTAGTAGGATCGTCTTAAATGTTTGTTAGTAGGATCATCTTAAATGTTTGTTAGTAGGATCATCTTAAATGTTTGTTAGTAGGATCATCTTAAATGTTTGTTAGTAGGATCGTCTTAAATGTTTGTTAGTAGGATCATCTTAAATGTTTGTTAGTAGGATCGTCTTAAATGTTAGTTAGTAGGATCGTCTTAAATGTTTGTTAGTAGGATCGTCTTAAATGTTAGTTAGTAGGATCATCTTAAATGTTTGTTAGTAGGATCATCTTAAATGTTTGTTAGTAGGGTGATCTTAAAACTTTTATTAGTAGGATCATCTTAAATGTTTGTTAGTAGGATAGTCTTAAATGTTTGTTAGTAGGATCATCTTAAATGTTTGTTAGTAGGATCATCTTAAATGTTTGTTAGTAGGATCATCTTAAATGTTTGTTAGTAGGATCATCTTAAATGTTTGTTAGTAGGATCGTCTTAAATGTTTGTTAGTAGGATCATCTTAAAGGTTTGTTAGTAGGATCATCTTAAATGTTTGTTAGTAGGATCATCTTAAATGTTTGTTAGTAGGATCGTCTTAAATGTTTGTTAGTAGGATCATCTTAAATGTTTGTTAGTAGGATCGTCTTAAATGTTAGTTAGTAGGATCGTCTTAAATGTTTGTTAGTAGGATCGTCTTAAATGTTTGTTAGTAGGATCATCTTAAATGTTTGTTAGTAGGGTGGCCTTAACACGTTCATTAGTGGTGCAATCTTAAACGTGTATTAGTAGGGTGATCTTAAAACGCTTTTAGTAGTAGGGTGATCTTGACATGTTTATCAGTAGGGTGATTATAAAACGTTTATTACTAGGGTGATCTTAAAATGTTTATTAGTAGGGTGATCTTAAACGTTTTTAGTAGTAGGATGATCTTAAAACGTTTATTAGTAGGATGATCTTGAAACGTTTATTAGTAGGGTGATCTTAAAACGTTTATTAGTAGGGTGATCTTAAAATGTTTATTAGTAGGGTGATCTTAAAATGTTTGTTAATAGTTTGATCTTAAAAGTTTATTAGTAGTTTTCAAACGTGTATTATTAGGGTATCTTAAAACGTTTATTAGTACTGTGATCTTAAAACATTTGGTAGTAATTTGATCTTAAAGCGTTTATTAGTAGGGTGACTTTAAAACGTTTATTATTAGAGTGATCTTAAAATATTTATTATTAGGGTGATCTAAAAATGTTTATTATTAGTTTGATCTTAAAACGTTTATTAGTAGGGTGATTTTAAAACGTTTATTATTAGGGTGATCTTAAAACGTTTATTATTAGGGTGATCTTAAAATGTATATTATTAAGTGCAATGAAGCTAAGGAAGCTTGGCTGAACACAAAATGCAAAGAGATAGAAGACCGACACAAAATGGATCCTCAGGGTATGTACAGACGAATGGAAGAAATTGTCCACAGGAAAAATACATGCACATCAACTGGTTGCTTAAAATCGAAAGATGTCACGCTTATCATGGAAAAAGACAAAATATTGGACAGATGGGGAGAGTACCTTTTTGAGGATGACAGAAACGAAGAACACATTATAAAAAAGAACTTTGAAGGACCACCCATAATGAAAGATGAAGTTAGAACAGCACTAAAAAAGATGAAACCAGGAAAAGCCCCAGGACCAGACAACATTACTACAGAGATGATTGAAGCCCTGGAGGAATTTGGCATAGAAAAAATAACAGTCCTCCTAAATGAAATTTATGACACTGGAAAAATCCCCAAAGATATGTCAAAATCAATTTTCATTGCACTTCCAAAGAAGACAGGGGCTATAGAATGCGAACTCCATCGCGCAATCAGTTTGATGAGTCATGTAACCAAAATCCTGTTAAGAATAATCATGATGAGGACAAGGAATAGAATCAAAAGAGAAATAGCAGAAGAACAGTGTGGATTTGTGGAAGGGAAAGGAACTATTAATGCCATATACATCCTAAGAACTATCATAGAGAGATCAATTGAGATGAATAAGGATTTGTATTTATGCTTTGTTCACTCTACCAAGGCTTTCGATCGGGTAAGACATGAAGAATTGATCAACCAACTGGAGAGACTCAGTTTTGATGGAAAAGATCTACGAATAATCAGGAATATGTACTGGGAACAAACAGCTGCAATGAGAATAGAAAACAATATAAGCTCTTTCCAAAACATCAAAAGAGGAGTCAGACAGGGTTGTGTTTTGTCACCGGATCTGTTTTCACTTTACAGCGAAAACATCATGAGAAACCTAGAAGAAGACCCTGGATTAAAGGTTGGAGGGAAAATGATAAACAACATTCAATACGCAGATGACACCGTGCTAATTGCAGAAAATGAAAGGGACTTACAAAACCTTGTGAATATACTAGAAATAGAAAGCAAAGGTAAGGGGTTGGAACTAAACAGCAGGAAGACTGAAGTCATGGTGATCAGTAAAAAACATGAAATCCCCTCATGCAAAATAACAGCAAATAGCACAACCATGACACAGGTTAATAAGTTCAAATACCTGGGAACAGTCATTTCATCAGACGGCAGATGCACATCGGAAATAGCCGGCAGAATCGGCCAAGCCAAAACAGCATTCAAGAAGATGACAAGCATTCTTACCAACAAATGCCTGTCAATTAACATCAGGAAGAGAGTCCTTGATTGTTATATAGAACCAATACAGTTGTACGGATGTGAGGCGTGGACGGTCAGCAAGCAAAGCCAGAGCAAGATTGAGGCAGCCGAGATGTGGTTTCTAAGAAGAATGTTGAGAGTTCCATGGACAGCAAAGAAAACAAACGAGACAGTCTTGATGGAGGCAGACACAAGTAGATCACTGATAAGGAAGATTAGGAAAAGACAGGCAACATTTATAGGCCATTTTATGAGGAAGGGGGATTTGGAGCACCTGGTCACAACGGGGAAGCTGGAGGGAAAGAGAGCACCAGGTAGACCCAGGGAGAGAATGCAATGTGGCTGGGGACGAGGAGGGTGGGGGAATGCTAAGGACAACGAGAGATAGAGATGGATGGAAGTCCATGGTCGCCAAAGCCATGCGGCAGGGCACCTGATGATGCTGATAGGGTGACTTTAAAACGTTTTTTATTATGGTGATTTTAAAACGTTTAATATTAGGGTGATCTTAAAATGTTTATTAGTAGGGTGATCTTAAAATGTTTATTAGTAGGATGATCTTAAAATGTTTATTAGTAGGATGATCTTAAAATGTTTATTAGTAGTTTGATCTTAAAACGTTTATTAGTAGGGTGATTTTAAAACGTTTAATATTAGGGTGATCTTAAAATGTTTATTAGTAGGGTGATCTTAAAATGTTTAAGGGAAGCTTAAAACAGCTTAAGATAGTTACAGCATCTTAAAATGCCTTCATTACTAGAGGGTGATTTTATAAATACAGTTTAATTAGGGTGAGTCAGCATAAAATGCATAATTAGAGGTGTGATCTTAAGAATGTTAGTTCATGATAGTAAGAAAACAAAAACGTTTATTTGAGGAGAGTGATTATTAAGAAGTTTAAAATAGGGTATCTTAAATTTTATTAGAAGGGGTGACTTAAAAAGCTGGAGGGAAAGAGAGGTGAAAAACGATATTGGTACGAATGGGGGATCTAAAAACGATAGTAGGAGTGGAATTTCAAACATGCTGTAATGTAGTAGGGTGATTTAAAACGTTTTTTAT
>JAPXFY010000012.1:2584873-2587373 GCA_030674185.1 Monoplex corrugatus
TGATGTATGTATGTATGTATGTGTGTATGTATGATGTATGTATGTATGATGTATGTATGTATGTGTGTATGTATGATGTATGTATGTATGTATGTATGTGTGTATGTATGTATGTATGTGTGTATGTATGTATGTATGTATGTGTGTATGTATGTATGTATGCATGTATGTATGTATGTATGTATGTGTATAAGTATGTATGTATGTATGTATGTATGCATGTGTGTATATATGTATGTGTGTATGTATATATGTATGTATGTATGTATGTATGTGTATGTATGTATGTATGTGTGTATGTATGATGTATGATGTATGTATGTATGTATGTAATGTATGATGTATGTATGTATGTATGTATGTGTATGTATGTGTGTATGTATGTATGTATGTATGTATGTATGTTGTATGTATGTATGTATGTATGTATGTATGTATGTTGTATGTATGTATGTATGTATGTATGTATGTATGTGGTATGTGATGTATGTATGTATGTATGTGTATGTATGTAGTATGTATGTATGTATGTATGTATGTATGTATTGTGTATGTATGTATGTATGTCAGCAGCATTTGACACCATAGACTATAGCATCCTCATAACGCGGTTGCGTACCACTTTTGGCTGTTCTGGAACGGTTCTGGACTGGTTTACCTCCTATTTGACTGACCGTACCCAGTCTGTTGTCATTGGCCTCAAATCAAATCCATCTGTGCTGAAATGTGGTGTCCCACAAGGTTCTGTCTTGGGACCTGTCCTGTTCACTATGTATACACAACCTCTCAGCGCTATCATTCATCAGTCATGTCACTCATATCACTTCTTTGCGGATGACTCACAGCTGCATAGCTCCTCTGCCCCATCAGATTTTGACGCTCTTGCGTGCAGTCTGAGAGATTGCATAGAGGATGTCTCCAAGTGGATGAGTGAAAACAAGATGAAGATGAATGATGATAAAACTGAGCTTATTGTTACTGGTACTAAGTCAAAGGTCAATCAGGTTACTCATGCCCCCATGTTTATCTCTGGTTGTGATGTATCTTTCTCACAAACTGTTAGAAACCTTGGCTTCTACCTGGATGAAACACTGTTTATGGAAGCCCATGTCAAACAGTTGTGTCGTACTCTGTACTGTCAGCTACGCAGAATAGGTAAGATTCGCTCCTTCCTTTCCACTGATGCTACCAACAAGCTTGCTGTCTCTTTCATACTATCTAGACTAGACTATTGTAACTCTCTATTCGCAGGTCTTCATGACAATCAACTATTTAAACTTCAGCGCATACAGAACCACGCGGCTCGCCTTGTTCTCCGCAAGCCCAGGCGTGAGAGTGCAAAATCTCTGCTCAGAACACTTCATTGGCTCCCGATAAAGGCTAGGATTCAATATAAAGTTGCCTGTCTCTGCTTTCAGTGTATCTATCACGAGAACGTGCCATCCTATCTTGCCAACCTCCTGCAGGGTTACAAACCCTCTCGAACGCTCCGCCTCTTCTGACACCTCACTGTTGACTGTTCCTCGCTTCTCTCTAGACACCTTTGGTAAAAAATCTTTCTCTGTCTTTGGCCCAAATGTATGGAAACTCTCTACCACTGTCTCAGAAAAACTAAGTGTTTCTCAACCTTCAAACGGCACCTGAAAACCCACCTCTTTGAAACTCACCTAACCTGAAGAGCCTTAGTTTGCAAGTCTGTCATCAGACTAATCTCTCCTGCGTGTATAACAGTATTTTGTATAAGGGCCTATAGAGCAAGGTGTGTGTGTGCGTGCATGTGTGTATGTGTGTGTGTGTGTGTGTGTGTGTATGTGTGTGTGTGTGTGTGTGTGTGTGTGTGTGTGTGTGTGTGTGCTTGAGTGAGCATGTGTGTGTCAATCAGGTTACTCATGCCCCCATGTCTATCTCTGTATGTGTACAGCTGAGGAGGGGATAAGGGAGAAATTGAGTGGGAAAGAGACTGAAATACTTTAAGAAACGTTTTTAAATCTTTGTATGTAAATTGTGATGTATGATATGCGAATAGTTTATAATTTGTGAGGTAATTTTAATTGTCAAGGTGTTAATGCTGTAATACTGAAGTTATAATGTTTTTCCTGTATATGGATTAGAATTTTTCTGTTTTTATCTTCATTCAAAATATTGATTATAATTTTATGTACAACTATTGCATGCATAAACACACACACACGCATGCAAACGTAGCACACGCACACACTCACACACACACACACACACACACACACACACACACACACATTCTTACATACACACACGCGCACAGCAACGCACACGCACGCACACACACACGTACACACACACACACGTACGCAAGCACACACACGCAGCAATATATAAACACATAATGCCTCTTTATTCATATGAAAAATCTGTTAATCTTTCTTCATTACATAAGTCAGTGTTTAAATTTTAATATTCTGTGGTTTCTTATGTGTCTTCTTACTTGTATAGCTTTAATGTTTGTTGTTATCTTATTGTG
>JAPXFY010000012.1:2589873-2597373 GCA_030674185.1 Monoplex corrugatus
TAACACCAGCTGACCAACATCCCAACACCAGCTGACCAACATCCCAACACCAGCTGACCAACATCCCAACACCAGCTGACCAACATCCCAACACCAGCTGACCAACATCCCAACACCAGCTGACCAACATCCTAACACCAGCTGACCAACATCCCAACACCAGCTGACCAACATCCCAACACCAGCTGACCAACATCCCAACATCAGCTGACCAACATCCTAACATCAGCTGACCAACATCCCAACACCAGCTGACCAACATCCTAACACCAGCTGACCAACATCCTAACACCAGCTGACCAACATCCCAACACCAGCTGACCAACATCCTAACACCAGCTGACCAACATCCTAACACCAGCTGACCAACATCCTAACACCAGCTGACCAACATCCTAACACCAGCTGACCAACATCCTAACACCAGCTGACCAACATCCTAACACCAGCTGACCAACATCCTAACACCAGCTGACCAACATCCTAACACCAGCTGACCAACACTCCAATCCCCATCCTGGTCACTGACCATCCCACCAATCAATCCTGCACCATTCTGCAGCCACCACCTCCCTCCTCCCTCTCCATCACCACCACCACAAGTCAACTCTTTCCTCAGTCATACACCCCCTCCCCATCCCCCACCCCACCCCCACCCCTCCTGGCCTGACTGATGTGTGCAGCGCTGGAGGTGACGTGATGTGTGTCAGACAGCAGGGGTACTGACGTCACTGGCAGTCACTGATACCTGTGGGTGTGGGACTCGTCGATGCACATCCATACTGCCGCCACTTGCCCTCCCACAGCTGTATACCTACCTCTCTCCCTCTATCCCCCTACCTCCCTCACTCACCATTCAGCATACTCTCCGTGAGTGACTACTTCTGTGACATCTCCCCGTCCCTCCTCCCTCTCTCATTGTCTGTCTCTCTGTTTCTATGTCTATCTTTCTGTCTCTGTCTGTCTGTCTGTCTGTCTCTGTCTGTCTGTCTCTGTCTCTGTCTGTCTATCTGTCTATCTGTCTCTGTCTCTGTCTCAGTCTCTCTCTGTCTCTCTGTCTCTGTTTGTCTCTGTTTGTCTCTGTCTCTCTCTCTGTCTCTCTGTCTCTGTCTGTTTGTCTGTTTGTCTCTGTCTCTCTCTCCCCCTCTCTGTATTCTGTTTGGCTGTTTGGCTGTTTGGCTGTCTTCTGGTTTCTCGCCTTGTTAAGGCGGCCCTGGTGTCAGGCATTTAGTGCCCACTTGACTGTGTCATCCGACGCTGTCTCCCTCACCTCCTTACCTGCCTGTGTCCCTTATTCTCTTTCTCCCACATCCTGTCTTGTCGTGGACACCTTAGTGCCGACAAGTTGGCCTTCGTTAGCGTGGTGCTAACAGGGTGCTTTGTTTTAGCATCTTCCCAATGATCGCCATTCCAGGGGCGCCTAGCATCAGCCATTCAGACAAGGAGAGGCCAGTGATTGGTTGGCGGGGCCATTCCCCGTACAACTCCCGCATTACTTCTGTCTTTGTCTCGCTGACGACAGGCCTCGTCTTCATCCGCTCCACAAGATGGCTCTTTAAGTTGGCTGCTCGTTCAATTAATTTGTGTCTGGGGCTGCTCGTTAAATTAACTGGGTGACGTTGTTGGCGTCAGACACGGTGGTAATGGACGGGGTCTGGTGTGTAAAGTGACGTAATGACCCTGCTGCAATGGCCGCCTGGCATGGCTTGTTGTGGGCCAAATGATCAGTACACGGTGTTGATGATGGCCATGATGATGCTGATGGCGCACAATTAGAGCTGAAGGGAACAAGTTAGCAGTAATACATATAATTACATACACTAATGGCAGCAGACAAATGAACGAGTTATCACCAACACACATCACACAAGAAACAAATTATCACCAACACATCAACACAAGAAACAAGTTATCACCAACACACACTCAACACAAAGAAACAAGTTTATCAACACAAAGAAACAAATTATCACCAACACACACTCAACACAAAGAAACAAGTTATCACACACACACTCAACACAAAGAAACATTATCACCAACACACACTCAACACAAAGAAACAAGTTATCACCAACACACACTCAACACAAAGAAACAAGTTATCACCAACACACACTCAACACAAAGAAACAAGATTATCACCAACACACACTCAACACAAGAAACAAATATCACCAAACACACTCAACACAAAGAAACAATTATCACCAATACACACTCAACACAAAGAAACAAGTTATCACCAATACACCACTCAACACAAAGAAACAAGTTATCACCAACACACACTCAACACAAAGAAACAAGTTTCCACCAACAGACACTCAACACAAAGAAACAAGTGGTCACCAACACACACTCAATGAATGATGATGGACTTTCACAGCATTCTGGTGGAGTAGCAGGATTCCAGTCTTCAGTGTCTGGTGTCGGTCTTTGTGCAGGATACAGGAGGAATCCTGCAGGCCTTTCAAAAACATTTACCTCCAGGACTGGTCTTGTATCTGCATGGAAATAGGTCCTATAGCCTGATATTTGGCTTCTGCCAGTTCCTGTGTTGTTGATTAGCAGCTGTTTTGCAGTGTTCAAAGCTGATTCAGCTCATTTGAAAACAGTGTCTTTCCAGGTGGAGATGTTGATGTTGCCATTGAGGAGACTGGTTTTTCAGAATATCCTTGTATTGTTTTAGAGGTCTTTCATGGTCTTTGTGTTTTTTATTCAACTCACCACACATCTTTGAGATGCAGCTGTCTTCCATAGACAACGTATCCTGTGTGATGAAGCTGGCATTTGATGACTAGACAATCCGTGTTTGGCGAGCCACACTTCTTTACAACTTGAAGACTGGACGCTTGATCTTGCCAGGTGATGTAGCAGATCTTGAATGGCCATCTTTGGTGGAACCATTCCAGCTGTCAAGTATGTGGTTGTCTGTTGTCCAGGTCTCCCAGCAGTACGGCAAGGTGCCCCAGACTACAGTTCTGTACACAGCAATTTTTGTGGCCACCCTAGTGCCATGGTTTTGTCGCACTCTCTGGGTCAGGCTTACCCAGGAAGATTTTAGCACAAATACACATCGTTACTATCGCAAACAGACAGGAGACAGATGTAAAGAAGTGACGAATACGACACGTGTAGATCAATGAAAGGTGTTTTTGGAGGAATACTGGCTTTTGGTCATTATAGTTCGTATTTTGTGTACAGGTAGCATTATACCAAATCAGTGTTAAGTTTTGTTGTACAATAACAATATGTCCAGATGTAGTGAGAATTCCAGAGAGAAAAAATGGGCGTATGTTGCAAATTATGCGTAGGACATGAACACCATTTGTCTAGACGTATCCTTTTTACAGAAACGCAAGGAAGAAATGTCTTCAAAATTCATACATTACATCTTACTTGCACATCTAAAAGTGATAAATAAATATCTGAATTGCTGATATGTATTCTTTCCCATAACAAGCAAAACCGTGTAAATCTGACTGTATAGACTTGTTTCTCATCAGTTATGTATTTGTTGTTTTGGAATGTTCTTTTGATTGAAAAGCAAAGTGTCACAAGGTTGTTTATTATTGCGTTTCTTTCGCATTTGTTTCTGTGGAAAACTCATTTACAGAATCAGCTTGGTGAGTCATGTAACAAAGATTTCATTAAGAACAATCAATAACAAAGATTTTATTAAGAACAATCAGGATTAGGACAAGGAACTGAATTAAAACAAAAATAGCAGAAAAACAATGTGGTTTTGCCGAAGATAAAGGAATTATTAATGTCATATACATCCTAAAAATTCTCATAGACAGATTAGTTGAGTTGATTAAAGATTTATATTTGTGTTGTTGATTATACCAAGGCTTTTGATTGGGTAAGACGAAAATTTGATCAACTAACTAGAAAGGCTTAATACTGATGGAAAGGATCTAAGAATAACAAGGAAACTGTATTGGGAACAAACAGCAGCAATGGGAATAGAAAATGATAAAAAAAATTATAAGCTCTTTCCGAAATATCAAAAGAGGGGTCAGGCAGGAATGTGGTCTGTCATCAGATTTGTTTTCACTTTACAGCGAAATCATTACATGTATAAGAAACCTAGAAGAATGTCCTGGGATAAAGGTTGTAGGAAAATGATAAACAATCTTCGTTATGCAGATGACACCGTTCTAATTGCAGAAAATGAAAAAGACCTACAAAATCTTGTGAACTCTCACCTGTCTGCCAACAATCTCCTCAATCCTTTCCAGTCAGCCTACCGCCAGTGCCATAGCACTGAAACTGCCCTACTACACATTCTCAACAATCTCCTCCTTGCAACTGATACTGGCAAAGTCTCTCTCCTCACACTCCTTGATCTGTCTGCAGCCTTCGATACCATTGACCATGGTATTCTCCTTTATAGACTTCATCATACTTTTGGCATCTCTGACATTGCTCTCTCCTTTTTCACTTCGTATTTATCAAACAGAAAACAAACTGTTCTCATCAATGGCACTTACTCTCAACCTGCATACCTGACCTGTGGTGTTCCACAAGGATCTGTCCTTGGCCCTGTTCTTTTCACTCTTTATACCTCCCCCCTGTCCACCATCATCAACTCCCACTCTATAAAACACCACTTCTATGCTGATGACACCCAACTTCAAGACAGTGACTCACCTGATAATATACAGCGCCTGTTGACTCGCACCACTGAGTGTTACTCGGACATTAAGAACTGGATGACGTTCAACAAACTTCAGCTTAATGACGACAAGACAGAAGCTATCCTCATTGGCACCCGTCAGAAACTTTCTCAGCTGCCTCCTCTTTCTCTCCCATTATGTAACACATCAGTCCCAATTTCTGATTCAGCTAAAAACCTTGGTGTCTGCATCGACTCTACCCTCTCCATGAACAACTTTGTTTCTCAAACTGCCAGATCTTGCTACTATCATCTCCATCGTATAAGCCTGATCAGGAAGTATCTCTCTGTCGAAACAACTGCAAAACTCGTTCTCTCCTTCATAATGTCTTGCATTGACTATTGCAATTCACTCCTGTCTGGTCTTCCTGCCTCCACCATTCACATCCTACAGCGCATTCAAAACAATGCTGTACGCCTTGTACTCAAAAAGAAAAAAAAGCTGACCACATATCTCCTCTCCTGGCACAACTTCACTGGCTCCCTGTATCAAAGCGCATACAGTACAAACTAGACACCATGTGCTACAAAAGCCTCAATAACGCAGCCCCCGATTACCTGTCAAGCCTACTTGAGATCTATGTTCCCTCACGTACCCTCCGCTCTGCCTCCGATCCTCTGACTTTTCGCTTTCCACGCACTAAGCTCAATACCTATGGTCCACGAGCCTTCTCTGTTTCTGGTCCACTCTCCTGGAACAAACTTCCTCTCTCAGTCCGTCAGCAACCTACTTTTGTCTCCTTCAAGTCCGCTCTCAAAACTCACCTTTTCTCCTCTGCATAAAATCCTAACCTCACTCAACCCCCTCTGCAGCCTGTCTCCGCTCGGAGGGGAATCACTTTGTTTTAATATATAATTGTATATGATATGCTCTCTATTATTTTCCATTGCTTTTATTCTTGCTTTTATTGCTTTTATTCTTTCTCCCCATTTATAGCCATACGTGTGTGTGTGTGTGTGTGTGTGTGTGTGTGTGTGTGTGTGTGTGTGTGTGTGCGTGTGTGTGCGTGCGTGCGTGTGTGTCTGTTTCAGCGCTTAGATTTGATTTTGTCGAGATTTTGCGCTATATAAATATTGTAATTATTATTATTATTATTAAATAGAAAGCAAAAATAAAGGGCTGAAGCTAAGGAGGGAGAAGACTGAAGTCATGGTAATCAGTAAAAAACAAGAAATCCCCTCATGCAGAATAATAGCAAACGGCACAACATTGAGACAAATTGATAAGTTTAAATATCTGGGAACAGTCGTCTAACCAGAGGGCAGATGCACAGTAGAAATAGCCAATAGAACCGGCCAGGCTGAAACAACATTGAAGAAAATGAAAAGCGTTCTTACCAACAAATATGTATCAGTTCACATCAGAAAGAGAAGTCTTCAATGTTTTATAGAACCGATATTGTTGTATGGATGTGAAGCGTGGACTGTCAACACGCAAAGTCAGAACAAGATTGAGGTAGCTGAAATCTGGTTTCTAAGGAGAATGTCAAGAGTTCCATGGACAGCAAAACAAACAAACAAACAAACAAACAAACAAACAAGACGGTCTTGAAGGAGGCAGGCACAAAAAGAACATTAATTAATGAAGAAGATTAGGAAAAGACAAGCAACATTTATAGGACATTTTATGAGGCAAGAGAAATTAGAGCGCCTGGTCACAACAGGAAAGCTGGAGGGAAAACAGCAGGTAGACCCAGGGAGTAAATGTTGGACGGACTTGCACAGTGGATGAAGACAGACAGGGTGGGAGAAGTACTAGCAGCAACGAAGGATATATTCACATGGAGGGGCATGACCGCCAACACCATGCAGCAGGGCACATGATGATGACGAAAAAACTCAATGGGTAGATATTTGACAGGAAGAATAGCTGGCAGCTTTGCAAGCTAGCGGCTGGGTAGACTGCCCACAAAAGAGATGAAGGCCCAGGGTAAGGTGAGAAAGGACTCTTATAATAATAATAATAATATATTTTATTTATATAGCGCAAAATCTTGATAAAATCAAATCTAAGCGCTGAGCGTATACATGCATACATACCTACATACATATGAGCGTATACATGCATACATACATGCTTACATACTTACATACATAAATCTAAGCTGAGCGTATACATGCATACATACATACATACATAAATCTAAGCGTATACATACATACATACATACATACATACATACATACATACATACATACGTACGCACATGCATACATAATAATTACAATATTTATATAGCGCAAATCTCGACAAAATCAAATCCAAGCGCCGAAAAGACACACACGCACACACGCACGCACGCACGCACGCACACACACACACACACACACACACACACACACACACACACACACACACACACACACACACACATGCATGGCCACAAATGGGGAGAAAAGAATAAAAGCAATAAAAGCAAGAATAAAACCAATGGAAAACCACAGAGAGCACATCATATACAATTATATATTAAAACAAAGTGATTCCCCTCCGAGCGGAGACAGGCTGCAGAGGGGGGTTGAGTGAGGTTAGGAATTTATGCAGAGGAGAAAAGGTGAGTTTTGAGAGCGGACTTGAAGGAGGCAAAAGTAGGTTGCTGACGGACTGAGAGAGGAAGTTTGTTCCAGGAGAGTGGACCAGAAACAGAGAAGGCTCGTGGACCATAGGTATTGAGCTTAGTGCGTGGAAAGCGAAAAGTCAGAGGATCGGAGGCAGAGCGGAGGGTACGTGAGGGAACATAGATCTCAAATAGGCTTGACAGGTAATCGGGGGCTGCGTTATTGAGGCTTTTGTAGCACATGGTGTCTAGTTTGTA
>JAPXFY010000012.1:2602373-2612373 GCA_030674185.1 Monoplex corrugatus
CTGGTTCAGCATCCTGTTTGTGTGTACGTGTGTTTTGTGTGTGTGTGTGTACATGTGTTCGTGTGAGAGAGAGAGAAAGAGAGAGAGAGAGAGAGAGAGAGAGAGAGAGAGGGAGAGATTGGGAAAGAGAGAGGGGGGAGAGAGAGAGAGGGAGAGGGAGAGAGAGAGGGAGGGAGAGGATGACAGCTTGGGTCAAGGATTACACACCTAGAAAGTAGTGTATCTTAGTTCAGCATCGTGTGTGTGTGTGTGTGTGTGTGTGTGTGTGTGTGCATGTGTGTGTGTGTGTGTGTGTGTGTGTGTGTGTGTGTGTGTGTGTGTGTGTGTGTGTGTGTGTGTGTGTGTGTGTGTGTGTGTGTGTGTTGTTTGTTCTATTCCCGCAAAGCGAAACAAATATGCTTTTGACATGAACTCTAAAAGTGAAACTATTATTATCAATAAAACCAAACTATTATTATCAATATAACCAGATAACGTACATGTATGGCACGTGTAGTAAAATGTTGTCATTGTTTTATTGAATTATGCATGTATGGCACGTGTAGTAAAATGTTGTCATTGTTTCATTGAATTATGCATGTATGGCACGTGTAGTAAAATGTTGTCATTGTTTTATTGAATTATGCATGTATGGCACGTGTAGTAAAATGTTGTCATTGTTTTATTGAATTATGCATGTATGGCACGTGTAGTAAAATGTTGTCATTGTTTTATTGAATTATACATGTATGGCACGTGTAGTAAAATGTTGTCATTGTTTTATTGAATTATACATGTATGGCACGTGTAGTAAAATGTTGTCATTGTTTTATTGAATTATACATGTATGGCACGTGTAGTAAAATGTTGTCATTGTTTTATTGAATTATACAAACCAAAAACATGACAATAGAATGAAACGTGTATATCAGAAGTGATGAAACATGACATCACAAGTCTGTGGCCATCTGCCTTTATCAAACATATGCCACAGACAGCATAGAAACAAAATCACTACATTAAGGATAGAAACAGATCAAATAATAGTCCTGATATTTTTAGAGTTGGAGAAAATGGCTCGGTGTCCCACCTGGTCTCACTGATGTTGCATTCTACTGTCGTCAAGCAATGCTGAAGCTACCTCTCAAATCCATAGTAGAGGAATACAAAGTTGGAAAAGCAAGACTGTTGAGCATGCTGGAGGAATCGGAAGACAATATCGTGAGATCAGTTCATCCAAAGCTGAGAACTGGCAGAAAGTGGAAAGTCCAAGAGGCTGTAAACAATGCCAAGAGAAACCTCAGCATCAAAGAAATAATTGGACACACGCAAACCAACAGACAGGGACTGGGAGCAACAAAAATGCAGTGGTGGTCCAAAGCCAAAGGGAAGGAAAAAAGAGACATGATCATACAGGAGTTGAAGGAAGAAGAAGATGTCAAAAGAGTGCAGAAGGCAGTCCAGCAAGGTCAACAGGGGCAATGGACAACATGGGACAGTGCACTCCAAAGAAGTCTCAGCTGGAACGATATGTGGCACATGGCTCCTCTAAGGATAAGCTTCCTCCTCAGATCTGTATATGACCTGCTCCCCTCGAATGCAAACTTAGTGAAATGGGGGAAAGCAGACGACCCAGCATGTCCGCTCTGTCAGAAGAAACAAACAGTGGAACATGTCCTAAGCTCTTGCAAAGTAGCGCTAGCCCAAGGAAGGTATACATGGAGGCACAACCAAGTTCTGAAAGTGATCACAGATGTGGTTAGCGAAAAAACCATGACCCCAAACGCACCAATTGCTATGACAACGTTCTACAAAGCAGGAGGGAAACAGGTCTGGCCCGAAAGTGCTATGACAACCAGCACATTGCCAAAGGGTCTTCTGGATGGAGCAGTCGACTGGGAGTGTACAGCAGACCTCCCAGAGTGGAGAAATTACCCAGATGTCATCAGCAAGACAGGCATGAGACCAGACATCGCTCTCCACTCTGACTCCTCGAAACAAGTGATTCTGATAGAACTCACTGTGCCATACGAAAGCAGAATGGAAGAAGCACATATCTACAAGACCGAAAAATACGCCGGTCTTGCCAGCACCCTGAAGAAAGCAGGTCTGCGGGTCAAAATCTTCGCCATAGAGGTCGGGGCAAGAGGGTTTGTGGGCAGCTCCGCTTATGATCTCATGAAACAACTCGCCATTTCTGGGAAGAAGAGGACTAGAGCCCTTAAAGCGATGGCAGAGGCAGCAGAAAGGAGCTCAAGCTGGATCTGGGCAAGGAGGAACGAAAAAAGTGAACTTCATAAGGATTAAATTCCCAACAGATGATGTGTGCCCCGTTAGCACATTGGTAAAACCGCGTACCGCAGTTCTGAAGCGCAGAATCGCCCAGGTTCGATCCCAGGCGTGGGAAAAAAAAAAAAAAAAAATAGACAACAGCAGAAGGGCATCCAGGAGTCATGACCTGGATGTGGCCCGGCCCCCCGAGAGTGTAAGGAATTCAGGGCCGAAACACTTGTCTAAAGGGGGTTACTTCTCTGAAGACCTTCTGTTGTCTAGCTCTCCCTAGAGTTTCTTTCTACCTACAAATGATCAGATCACGTGCATGTATGCCCTATGTCATATGACTGTATTGCACATGACACTACTTGTATAGCAAGAAGAGAACCTTCCTTGTAAATGTATGTTATTGAAGTAAAACTGCAACATAGTTCTTTTTTGGAAAGACACTTAGCTTATTTATTATATATTCATTCATCTATTTACTCATTGATGTGAAAATTGGAAAAAAAATAGAATTCAGCATTGTCCAGACTGACGTCATGATAAGAAGAAGGGGGTCACGTGCAGTGACTACTTTGTGTCACGTGTTGATGTCACTGGCAAACAGACGATAGACGTACAGCCACCTATGGAACAGTAAGTATGGTGGAGATATCACTTATGTACATCATGGTGTCGGATTTAGTATATCTATTTTACATCCCAAAGGTCATATTTAGCAAATAGTATTTTTAGATCAATAATGTCATTTGATTAAAAGATGGCGGAAAATATTTAACAGTTCGTTGCTCCAGTTTCAGTTAAACTAAATCCAAGTGATGGTTCATAATTTATGTTGTGTAATATGTCCCTAATGGTCTACATCTGGGCAAAGCACAAGAGTCGTGGAAACATTCCTATTGATGCTGATATCATGTTGTGATTTGTGGAATGAGTAACTGTCCATCTTTGGTAACCACTGTTTACAACAAATTATGTCTGACGTCCCTACTCCTGTACTTATGATAAGCAGATTATTCGCTGAGTCCTTAAGTCTTATCTGTTTATAAGCAACATTCAAGTCTGACAAGAATGAAATCATTCAGTAAACAGTTATACACATCTTCAGATAGATTGATACAGTTATATAAGCTGTTATAAAAGTAATAATATGGATTCCATTACAGATCCAAAATATACTTGATAATGTTTTACTTCTCTATCACAAAATGTACACATTTCCTTGTGTACGTTTTTTCGCTTCCTTTAAAAATATTCATTACAATAATTCTACTTAGAGTTCAAATCTGAAACCATTTTGGTTTAATATCTTGTTTTTTTTTTTTTCTTTTTTTGTTGTAACTTAAAGAAAAACAAATTCCACTTTTAAAACTTATCCAGTCTATTCTTCCACTGTGGTACCAAAATAATTAGATTTTTGACGACATATAGTCTGTAGAAAGTTTGGCACCTTCGTGTATAAAGTACCATCATACGACGGGCCTTAGACTGAAACCCACGTGGAAAACGGCAAATGGGAAGACAGTGACAGACATAATGCTGAAGTACTGATGCAGAAGTGAAGATGGCTGGAATGACATAAGCACTATTGAAGACGATCTCCCAGAACTGTTGCCTCAATTCTACGTTCTCTTGGGAATTTAGAGACTTAAAGAAGGGGGTGGGTGGAGGAGGGCAATACTACAACGCCTATAGGGCCATGCATTGACCTCTTTCAGCATTACTGTTAACAGTTATGCTGTTTCGTGCGCGTATTTGTCTGTGGCAAATTTGCATTCTCAGTTTATGATAAACCCTACATTCACGTTCAACTTTCTGATGAACTGTGTTTGATGCAAAAAGTTCCTGTGTTCTTTCGTAAAATGTGTCCTATGGTGGAATCGTTTTCTTGCCCATTTAAGATGTAACAGCATTTTGTTATCCGCTTTTATTCACTCACTAAAAACAACTAGTTTGGACAATCCGCTGGGCAGCTCTTTAAATTCTGCTTTGTTATACAAGTCTTCACATACTTTGAAAACAATGACTCCATAATTTGTTAACTTGAGTTTATTGTAAAGTGTTGTTAAGTGTTGTCATTACTGGATGTATGTTGCTGACAGTTGCTTCATTTGTGTGTTGCCTATTACCAGATGTGTGTTGGTGCTATGGCCGTCATTTGTTTGCTGTCATTAGTAGATATGATTATATGTGTTGGTGTCAACGTCTTCTTTTATGTCTGTGTTGCTGCTAACTTGTTCCCTTCAGCTCTAATTGTGCGCCATCAGCATCATCATGGCCATCATCAACACCGTGTACTGATCATTTGGCCCACAACAAGCCATGCCAGGCGGCCATTGCAGCAGGGTCATTACGTCACTTTACACACCAGACCCCGTCCATTACCACCGTGTCTGACGCCAACAACGTCACCCAGTTAATTTAACGAGCAGCCCCAGACACAAATTAATTGAACGAGCAGCCAACTTAAAGAGCCATCTTGTGGAGCGGATGAAGACGAGGCCTGTCGTCAGCGAGACAAAGACAGAAATAATGCGAGAGTTGTACGGGGAATGGCCCCGCCAACCAATCACTGGCCTCTCCTTGTCTGAATGGCTGATGCTAGGCGCCCCTGGAATGGCGATCATTGGGAGATGCTAAAACAAAGCACCCTGTTAGCACCACGCTAACGAAGGCCAACTTGTCGGCACTAAGGTGTCCACGACAAGACAGGATGTGGGAGAGAGAGAATAAGGGGACACAGGCAGGTAAGGAGGTGAGGGAGACAGCGTCGGATGACACAGTCAAGTGGGCACTAAATGCCTGACACCAGGGCCGCCTTAACAAGGCGAGAAACCAGAAGACAGCCAAACAGCCATACAGCCATACAGAATACAGAGAGGGGGAGACAGAGAGAGAGAGAGAGAGAGAGATGACACAGAACTTAGGCGTACAGAGAGAGTGTTGAATGGTGAGTGAGGGAGGTAGGGGGATAGAGGGAGAGAGGTAGGTATACAGCTGTGGGAGGACAAGTGGCGGCAGTATGGATGTGCATCGATGAGTCCCACACCCACACGTATCAGTGACTGCCAGTGACGTCAGTACCCCTGCTGTCTGACACACATCACGTCACCTCCAGCGCTGCACACAATCAGTCAGGCCAGGAGGGGTGGGGGTGGGGTGGGGGATGGGGAGGGGGTGTATGACTGAGGAAAGAGTTGACTTGTGGGGGTGGTGATGGAGAGGGAGGAGGGAGGTGGTGGCTGCAGAATGGTGCAGGATTGATTGGTGGGATGGTCAGTGACCAGGATGGGGATTGGAGTGTTGGTCAGCTGGTGTTAGGATGTTGGTCAGCTGGTGTTAGGATGTTGGTCAGCTGGTGTTAGGATGTTGGTCAGCTGGTGTTAGGATGTTGGTCAGCTGCTGTTAGTTAACTGGTGTCATGTGTAAGTTAACTGGTGTTATGGTGTTAGTTAACTGGTGTTAGGGTGTTAGTTAACTGGTGTTATGGTGTTAGTTAACTGGTGTCAGGGTGTAAGTTAACTGGTGTTAGGGTGTTAGTTATCTGGTGTTATGGTGTTAGTTAACTGGTTTTAGGGTGTTAGTTGACTGGTGTTAGGGTGTTAGTTAACTGGTGTCATGGTGTTAACTGGTGTTAGGGTGTTAGTTAACAAGTGTTAGTTAACTGGTGTCGTGCTGTTAATTAACTGGTGTTGATTAACTGGTGTTAGGGTGTTAATTATTTGGTGTTAGGGTGCTAGTTATTTAGTGTTAGTTAACTGGTGTCATGATGTTAGTTAACTGGTGTTAGTTAACTGGTGTTAGGTGTTAGTTAATTAGTGTTAGTTAACTGGTGTTATGGTGTTAGTTAACTGTGTTAGTTAACTGGTGTTAGGTGTTAGTTAACTAGTGTTAGTTAACTGGTGTCATGATGTTAGTTAACTGGTGTTAGGATGTTAGTTAACTTGTGTTAGTTAACTGGTCTTAAGGTGTTAGTTAACTGGTGTTAGGGTGTTAGTTAACTTGTGTTAGTTAACTGGTGTCATGATGTTAGTTAACTGGTGTCATGATGTTAGTTAACTGGTGTTAGCTAACTGGTCTTAAGGTGTTAGTTAACTGGTGTTAGTTAACTGGTCTTAAGGTGTTAGTTAACTGTTGTCATGATGTTAGTTAACTGGTGTTAGTTAACTGGTCTTAAGGTGTTAGTTAACTGGTGTTAGTTAACTGGTCTTAAGGTGTTAGTTAACTGGTGTCATGATGTTAGTTAACTGGTCTTAAGGTGTTAGTTAACTGGTGTTAGTTAACTGGTCTTAAGGTGTTAGTTAACTGGTGTTAGTTAACTGGTCTTAAGGTGTTAGTTAACTGGTGTTAGTTAACTGGTCTTAAGGTGTTAGTTAACTGGTGTTAGTTAACTGGTCTTAAGGTGTTAGTTAACTGGTGTTAGTTAACTGGTCTAAAGGTGTTAGTTAACTGGTGTTAGTTAACTGGTCTTAAGGTGTTAGTTAACTGGTGTTAGGGTGTTAGAGACTCAATGTCGATGGAAAGGATCTGCGAAATGGTCGGGAATATGTACTGGGAACGAACAGCTGCAATGAGAGTGGAGGACAATATAGGCTCTTTTCGGGGCATCGAGAGAGGAGTCGGACAGGGTTGTGTTTTGTCACCAGATCTGTTTTCACTATACAGCGAAAACATCATGAGAAGCCTAGAGGAAGACCCTGGATTAAAGGTTGGAGGGAAGATGAATGACAACATTCGGTACGCAGATGACACCGTGCTCATTGCAGAAAATGAAAGGGACCTACAAAACCTTGTGAATACACTAGAAACAGAGGGCGGAGTTGAGGGGTTGGAACTGGGCAGCAGGAAGACTGAGGTCATGGTGATCGTTGGAAGGCATGGAATCCCCTCATGCAAAGTGACAGCAAATGGCACAACCTTGACACAGGTTAATAAGTTCAAATACCTGGGAACGGTCATTTCATCAGACGGCAGATGCACGTCGGAAATAGCTGGCAGAATCGGCCAAGCCAAAACAGCATTCAAGAAGATGACAGGCATTCTTACCAACAAATGCCTATCAATTAACATCAGAAAGAGAGTCCTTGAATGTTATATAGAACCAATACTGTTGTACGGATGCGAGGCGTGGACAGTCAGCAAGCAAAGCCAGAGCAGGATCGAGGCAGCCGAGATGTGGTTTCTCAGAAGAATGTTGAGAGTTCCATGGACAGCAAAGAAAACAAATGAGACAGTCTTGATGGAGGCAGACACAAGTAGATCACTCATAAGGAAGATTAGGAAAAGATAGGCAACATTTATAGGACATTTTATGAGGAAGGGGGATTTGGAGCACCTGGTCACAACGGGAAAGCTGGAGGGAAAGAGAGCACCGGGTAGACCCAGGGAGAGAATGCTGGACGGACTTGCAGAGTGGCTGGGGATGAAGAGGGTGGGGGAGATGCTGGGTGCAACGAGAGATAGAGATGGTTGGAAGTCCATGGTCGCCAACGCCATGCGGCAGGGCACCTGATGATGTGTTAATGGTGTTAGTTAACTGGTGTTATGGTGTTAGTTTAACAGTGTGTTATGGTGTTAGTTAACTGGTGTTATGTAGTATGGGGTTAGGTTTAACTGTGTTGTGTTAGTATGTGTTAGTTAACTGGTGTTAGATGTTAGTTAACTGGTGTTTGAGTGTTAGTTAACTGGTGTTATGGTGTTAGTTAACTGGTGTTAGGTGTTAGTTAACTGGTGTTAGGGCTTAGTTAACTGGTGTTAGGGTGTTAGTTAACTGGTGTTAGGATGTTAGTTAACTGGTGTTATGATGTTAGTTAACTGGTGTTAGGTGTTAGTTAACTGGTGTTAGGGTGTTAGTTAACTGGTGTTAGGGTGTTAGTTAACTGGTGTTAGGGTGTTAGTTAACTGGTGTTAGTTAACTGGTGTTAGAGTTATTAACTGGTGTTAGGTGTTAGTTAACTGGTGTTAGGTGTTAGTTAACTGGTGTTAGGGTGTTAGTAACTGGTGTTAGGGTGTTAGTTAACTGGTGTTAGGGTGTTAGTTAACTGGTGTTAGAGTGTTAGTTAACTGGTGTTAGGGTGTTAGTAACTGGTGTTAGGGTGTTAGTTAACTGGTGTTAGGGTGTTTAGTTAACTGGTGTTAGAGTGTTAGTTAACTGTGTAGTTGTTAAGGGTGTTAGTTAACTGGTGTTAGGGTGTTAATAGTTAACTGGTGTTAGCTAACTGGTGTTATTAACGGTGTGTTAATGTGTTAAGTGTTAGCTAATGGTGTTAATGTTATTAACTGGTGTTATAAGTGTGTTAAGGTGTTACTAACGGTGTTAATTAACTGGTGTTAGTTTAGTTAACTTTGATTTTTTAAGGTGTTAGTTAACTGGTGTTAGGTGTGTTAACTGGTGTTAGGGTAATGTGTTAGGGTGTTAGTTAACTGGTGTTATGTTGTTAGTTAACTGGTGTCAGTTAACTGGTGTTAGGGTGTTCTTGAGTTGGTGTTAGGATGTTAGTTAACTGTGTTAGGGTGTTAGTTAACTGGTGTTATGGTGTTAGTTAACTGGTGTCATGGTTGTTAATTAACTGGTGTTAAGGTATTAGTTAACTGGTGTTAATGAGTCATTGAGCTGGTGTTAAGTGTTAGTTAGCTGGTGTTAGTTAGCTGGTGTTAGTGTTAGGTGGTGTTATGGTATTGGTTTAACTGGTGTTGGGGTGTTAGTTACTTGGTGTTATGATGTTAGTTAACTGGTGTTTTGGTGTGAGGTAACTGGTGTTGGGTGTAAGTTAATTGGTGTTAGTGTGTTAGTTAACCAGTGTAAGGGTGTTAGAAATGTGGTGGTGCTATACTTTCATACATATAAATCTTGATTTCTTTAATACCTATCTAGTATCATCATGTATGTAATGACGATGAGGATCAAGAACAATGCGAAGATTCCTATACAAAATGTTCATACCTAACTATACAAACTGTTCATACCTGTCTATACAAAATGTTCATAATATCTATACAACATCTTCATACCTATCTACACAACATGTTCATACATATGTATACGGAATGTTCATATCTATCTATACAAACTGTTCATACGTATCTGTACAAAATGTTCAAACCTATTTATACAACATCTTCATACTTATCTATACAACATGTTCATACCTATTTATACAAAATATTCATACCTATCTATACAATATGTTCCTACTATCTATTCACAATATTCATACCTATCGATACAACATGTTCACACCTACCTATACAAAATATTCATACCTATCTACACAAAATATTCATACCTATCTATTTAAAATATTCATACCTATCTATACGTGTTCATACCTATCTATATAAAAATGTTCATACCTATTTATACATGTTCATACCTATCTATACAAAATCTTTGTATTTATGTAAAATCGTCATTTCAATGTCTACATAAAATCATTTTATAAATTTATAAAAGGTATACACCTAGATAACTTCATCATTTATATACCTACATAAATCATCATATTGATACCTATGTATAATAATCCTTTTCCAATATCTACATGAAATCCTCATTTAGAGATTCTTTCAGACTTATAAACTGTTATTATTCCGAAATGTACGTGTACATACTGTTTTCCACTTTTTGTCCATACAAACAATAACTAAAAGTGTAGATGTCATAGATCTAAGTCTTTATGCTCAAGGACAACTACAGCAGTGACACACGTCATCGTTTTCTTTAGATATAATCTATAAGACCAAT
>JAPXFY010000012.1:2622373-2632373 GCA_030674185.1 Monoplex corrugatus
TGTTGGGTCGTTGTTGTGTGGTGCTTCATGCCTTGGGGTGTTGGTCGTTGTTGTGTGTGCTTCATGCCTTGGGGTGTTGGTCGTTGTTGTGTGTGCTTCATGCCTTGGGGTGTTGGCGTTGTTGTGTGTGCTTCATGCCTTGGGGTGTTGGTCGTTGTTGTGTGTGCTTCATGCCTTGGGGTGTTGGTCGTTGTTGTGTGTGCTTCATGCCTTGGGTGTTGGTCGTTGTTGTGTGTGCTTCATGCCTTGGGGTGTTGGTCGTTGTTGTGTGTGCTTCATGCCTTGGGGTGTTGGTCGTTGTTGTGTGTGCTTCATGCCTTGGGGTGTTGGTCGTTGTTGTGTGTGCTTCTGCCTTGGGGTGTTGGTCGTTGTTGTGTGTGCTTCATGCCTTGGGTGTGTTTGGTTTTCGGTGGTGTTGTTGTGTGTGCTTCCTTGCTTGGGTGTGTTGGTCGTTGTTGTGTGTGTTTGCTTGCCTTGGGGTGTTGGTCGTTGTTGTGTGTGCTTCATGCCTTGGGGTGTTGGTCGTTGTTGTGTGTGCTTCATGCCTTGGGGTGTTGGTCGTTGTTGTGTGTGCTTCATGCCTTGGGGTGTTGGTCGTTGTTGTGTGTGCTTCATGCCTTGGGGTTGGCGTTGTTGTGTGTGCTTCATGCTTGGGTGTGTTGGTCTTGTTGTGTGTGCTTCATGCCTTGGGTGTTGGTCGTTGTTGTGTGTGCTTCATGCCTTGGGGTGTTGGTCGTTGTTTGTGTGCTTCATGCCTTGGGGTGTTGGTCGTTGTTGTGTGTGCTTCATGCCTTGGGGTGTTGGTCGTTGTTGTGTGTGCTTCATGCCTTGGGGTGTTGGTCGTTGTTGTGTGTGCTTCATGCCTTGGGGTGTTGGTCGTTGTTGTGTGTGCTTCATGCCTTGGGGTGTTGGTCGTTGTTGTGTGTGCTTCATGCCTTGGGGTGTTGGTCGTTGTTGTGTGTGCTTCATGCCTTGGGTGTTGGTCGTTGTTGTGTGTGCTTCATGCCTTGGGGTGTTGGTCGTTGTTGTGTGTGCTTCATGCCTTGGGGTGTTGGTCGTTGTTTTGTGGTGGTGCTTCTTCTTGCCTTGGGTGTTGGTCGTTGTTGTGTGTGCTTCATGCCTTGGGGTGTTGGTCGTTGTTGTGTGTGCTTCATGCCTTGGGGTTGGTTTTGGTCCGTGTTGTTGTGTGTGCTTCTTGCCTTGGGGTGTTGGTCGTTGTTGTGTGTGCTTCATGCCTTGGGGTGTTGGTCGTTGTTGTGTGTGCTTCATGCCTTGGGGTGTTGGTCGTTGTTGTGTGTGCTTCATGCCTTGGGGTGTTGGTCGTTGTTGTGTGTGCTTCTGCCTTGGGGTGTTGGTCGTTGTTGTGTGTGCTTCATGCCTGGGGTGTTGGTCGTTGTTGTGTGTGCTTCTTGCCTTGGGGTGTTGGTCGTTGTTGTGTGTGCTTCATGCCTTGGGGTGTTGGTCGTTGTTGTGTGTGCTTCATGCCTTGGGGTGTTGGTCGTTGTTGTGTGTGCTTCATGCCTTGGGGTGTTGGTCGTTGTTGTGTGTGCTTCTTGACTTGGGGTGTTGGTCGTTGTTGTGTGTGCTTCATGCCTTGGGGTGCTGGTCGTTGTTGTGTGTGCTTCATGCCTTGGGGTGTTGGTCGTTGTTGTGTGTGCTTCATACCTTGGGGTGTTGGTCGTTGTTGTGTATGCTTCATGCCTTGGGGTGTTGGTCGTTGTTGTGTGTGCTTCATGCTTTGGGGTGTTGGTCGTTGTTGTGTGTGCTTCATGCCTTGGGGTGTTGGTCGTTGTTGTGTGTGTGCTTCATGCCTTGGGGTTTGGTCGTTGTTGTGTGTGCTTCTTGCCTTGGGGTGTTGGTCGTTGTTGTGTGTGCTTCATGCCTTGGGGTGTTGGTCGTTGTTTGTGTGCTTCATGCCTTGGGGTGTTGGTCGTTGTTGTGTGTGCTTCATGCCTTGGGTGTTGGTCGTTATTGTGTGTGCTTCATGCCTTGGGGTGTTGGTCGTTGTTGTGTGTGCTTCTTGCCTTGGGGTGTTGGTCGTTGTTGTGTGTGGCTTCATGCCTTGGGGTGTAGGTCGTTGTTGTGTGTGCTTCATGCCTGGGGTGTTGGTCGTTGTTGTGTGTGCTTCATGCCTTGGGGTGTTGGTCGTTGTTGTGTGTGCTTCATGCCTTGGGGTGTTGGTCGTTGTTGTGTGTGCTTCATGCCTTGGGGTGTGTTGGTCGTTGTTGTGTGTGCTTCATGCCTTGGTGTGTTGGTCGTTGTTGTGTGTGCTTCTTGCCTTGGGGTGTTGGTCGTTGTTGTGTGTGCTTCATGCCTTGGGGTGTTGGTCGTTGTTGTGTGTGCTTCATGCCTTGGGGTGTTGGTCGTTGTTGTGTGTGCTTCATACCTTGGGGTGTTGGTCGTTGTTGTGTTGCTTCATGCCTTGGGGTTGCTGGTCGTTGTTGTTGTGTGTGCTTCATGCCTTGGGGTGTTGGTCGTTGTTGTGTGTTGTGCTTCATGCCTTGGGGTGTTGGTCGTTGTTGTGTGTGCTTCATGCCTTGGGGTGTTGGTCGTTGTTGTGTGTGCTTCATGCCTTGGGGTGTTGGTCGTTGTTGTGTGTGCTTCATGCCTTGGGGTGTTGGTCGTTGTTGTGTGTGCTTCATGCCTTGGGGTGGTTGGTCGTTGTTGTTGTGTGTGCTTCATGCCTTGGGGTGTTGGTCGTTGTTATGTGTGCTTCATGCCTTGGGGTGTTGGTCGTTGTTGTGTGTGCTTCATGCCTTGGGGTGTTGGTCGTTGTTGTGTGTGCTTCATGCCTTGGGATGTTTGTCGTTGTTGTGTGTGCTTCATGCCTTGGGGTGCTGGTCGTTGTTGTGTGTGTGCTTCGTGCCTTGGGGTGTTGGTCGTTGTTGTGTGTGCTTCATGCCTTGGGGTGTTGGTCGTTGTTGTGTGTGCTTCATGCCTTGGGTGTTGGCCGTTGTTGTGTGTGCTTCATGCCTTGGGGTGTTGGCCGTTGTTGTGTGTCTTCATGCCTTGGGGTGTTGGTCGTTGTTGTGTGTGCTTCATGCCTTGGGGTGTTGGTCGTTGTTGTGTGTGCTTCATGCCTTGGGGTGTTGGTCGTTGTTGTGTGTGTGCTTCATGCCTTGGGGTGTTGGTCGTTGTTGTGTGTGCTTCATGTCTTGGGGTGTTGGTCGTTGTTGTGTGTGCTTCATGCCTTGGGGTGTTGGTCGTTGTTGTGTGTGCTTCATGTCTTGGGGTGTTGGTCGTTGTTGTGTGTGTTCATGCCTTGGGGTGTTGGTCGTTGTTGTGTGTGCTTCATGTCTTGGGGTGTTGGTCGTTGTTGTGTGTGTGCTTCATGCCTTGGGGTGTTGGTCGTTGTTGTGTGTGCTTCATGCCTTGGGGTGTTGTTCGTTGTTGTGTGTGCTTCATGCCTTGGGGTGTTGGTCGTTATTGTGTGTGCTTCTTGCCTTGTGGTGTTGGTCGTTGTTGTGTGTGCTTCTTGCCTTGGGTGTTGGTCGTTGTTGTGTGTGCTTCATGCCTTGGGGTGTTGGTCGTTGTTGTGTGTGCTTCTTGCCTTGTGGTGTTGGTCGTTGTTGTTGTGTGCTTCTTGCCTTGGGGTGTTGGTCGTTGTTGTGTGTGCTTCATGCCTTGGGGTGTTGGTCGTTGTTGTGTGTGCTTTATGCCTTGAGGTGTTGGTCGTTGTTGTGTGTGCTTCTTGCCTTGGGGTGTTGGTCGTTGTTGTGTTTGCTTCATGCCTTGGGGTGTTGGTCGTTGTTGGGTGATTGCTTTGGTAAATGGTGAGAGTGCGTGCTTTGGTTTGCATCTTGTATCAAGATTTGGCGCCTTCTAAATGTCATCACATTCTTCTTCTTCTTGTTATAATTATAACAAGAATAGTAATAATAAAAATTATTATTATTATTATTATAACATTAATATCATCATTATTGCTGTTGTTATTAATACATTTAAAACAGTAAATGGGTAATTGTACCTTCATTTTAATGAGACGGATTTTGTAAACAATCA
Organism: Monoplex corrugatus; assembly: GCA_030674185.1. NCBI lineage: Eukaryota > Metazoa > Mollusca > Gastropoda > Littorinimorpha > Ranellidae > Monoplex > Monoplex corrugatus. The sequence continues at coordinate 2,626,379 of JAPXFY010000012.1, forward strand.
TACCTCCATCTTGCTGTGTCTAACACTTGTTGTGAACAATCATACCTCCAGCTTGCTGTGTCTAACACTTGTTGTGAACAATCATACCTCCATCTTGCTGTGTCTAACACTTGTTGTGAACAATCATACCTCCAACTTGCTGTGTCTAACACTTGCTGTGAACAATCATACCTCCATCTTGCTGTGTCTAACACTTGTGTGAACAATCATACCTCCACCTTGCTGTGTCTAACACATGGTGTAAACAATCATACCTCCATCTTGCTGTGTCTAACACATGGTGTAAACAATCATACCTCCATCTTGCTGTATCTAACACATGGTGTAAACAATTATACCTCCATCTTGATGTGTCTAACACATGGTGTAAACAATCATACCTCATCTTGCTGTATCTAACACATGGTGTAAACAATTATACCTCCATCTTGATGTGTCTAACACATGGTGTAAACAATCATACCTCCATCTTACTGTGTCTAAAACATGGTGTGAACAATCATACCTCCATCTTGATGTGTCTAACACATGGTGTGAACAATCATACCTCCATCTTACTGTGTCTAAAACATGGTGTGAACAATCATACCTCCATCTTGATGTGTCTAACACATGGTGTAAACAATTATACCTCCATCTTGATGTGTCTAACACATGGTGTAAACAATCATACCTCCATCTTACTGTGTCTAAAACATGGTGTGAACAATCATACCTCCATCTTGATGTGTCTAACACATGGTGTGAACAATCATACCTCCATCTTGATGTGTCTAAAACATGGTGTGAACAATCATACCTCCATCTTGATGTGTCTAAAACATGGTGTGAACAATCATACCTCCATCTTGATGTGTCTAAAACATGGTGTAAACAATCATACCTCCATCTTGATGTGTCTAAAACATGGTGTGAACAATCATACCTCCATCTTGATGTGTCTAAACATGGTGTGAACAATCATACCTCATCTTGCTGTATCTAAAACATGGTGTAAACATTTATACCTCATCTTGATGTGTCTAACACATGGTGTAAACAATCATACCTCCATCTTGATGTGTCTAACACATGGTGTAAACAATTATACCTCCATCTTGATGTGTCTAACACATGGTGTAAACAATCATACCTCCACCTTGCTGTGTCTAACACATGATGTAAACAATCATACCTCCATCTTGATGTGTCTAACACATGGTGTAAACAATCATACCTCCACCTTGCTGTGTCTAACACATGGTGTAAACAATCATACCTCCATCTTGATGTGTCTAACACATGGTGTAAACAATCATACCTCCATCTTGCTGTGTCTAACACATGGTGTGAACAATATACCTCCATCTTGCTGTGTCTAAAACATGGTGTAAACAATTATACCTCCATCTTGATGTGTCTAACACATGGTGTAAACAATCATACCTCCATCTTGATGTGTCTAACACATGGTGTAAACAATCATACCTCCATCTTGATGTGTCTAACACATGGTGTAAACAATCATACCTCCATCTTGCTGTATCTAACACATGGTGTGAACAATCATACCTCCATCTTGCTGTGTCTAACACATGGTGTAAACAATCATACCTCCATCTTGCTGTGTCTAAAACATGGTGTGAACAATCATACCTCCATCTTGATGTGTCTAACACATGGTGTAAACAATCATACCTCCATCTTGATGTGTCTAACACATGGTGTAAACAATCATACCTCATCTTGCTGTGTCTAACACATGGTATAAACAATCATACCTCCATCTTGCTGTGTCTAACACATGGTGTAAACAATCATACCTCCATCTTGATGTGTCTAACACATGGTGTAAACAATCATACCTCCATCTTGATGTGTCTAACACATGGTGTAAACAATCATACCTCCATCTTGCTGTGTCTAACACATGGTGTAAACAATCATACCTCCACCTTGCTGTGTCTAACACATGGTGTAAACAATCATACCTCCATCTTGCTGTGTCTAACACATGATGTGAACAATATACCTCCATCTTGCTGTGTCTAACACATGGTGTAAACAATCATACCTCCATCTTGCTGTGTCTAACACATGGTGTAAACAATCATACCTCCACCTTGCTGTGTCTAACACATGGTGTGAACAATATACCTCCATCTTGCTGTGTCTAACACATGGTGTAAACAATCATACCTCCATCTTGCTGTGTCTAACACATGATGTGAACAATATACCTCCATCTTGCTGTGTCTAACACATGGTGTAAACAATCATACCTCCATCTTGCTGTGTCTAACACATGGTGTAAACAATCATACCTCCACCTTGCTGTGTCTAACACATGGTGTAAACAATCATACCTCCATCTTGCTGTGTCAAACACATGGTGTAAACAATCATACCTCCACCTTGCTGTGTCTAACACATGGTGTAAACAATCATACCTCCACCTTGCTGTGTCTAACACATGGTGTAAACAATCATACCTCCACCTTGCTGTGTCTAACACTGGTGTAAACAATCATACCTCCATCTTGCTGTGTCTAACACATGGTGTAAACAATCATACATGAACATGGACACTATCAATAGACATGGACACTATCAATAGACATGGACACTATCAATAGACATGGACACTATCAATAGACATGGACACTATCAATAGACATGGACACTATCAATAGACATGGACACTATCAATAGACATGGACACTATCAATAGACACTATCAATAGACATGGACACGATCAATAGACATGGACACGATCAGTAGACACGATCAATAGACATGGACACGATCAGTAGACACGATCAACAGACATGGACACGATCAACAGAAATGGACACGATCAATAGACATGGACACGATCAGTAGACACGATCAATAGATATGGACACGATCAGTAGACACGATCAATAGACATGAACACGATCAACAGATATGGACACGATCAATAGACATGGACACGATTAGTAGACACGATCAATAGACATGGACACGATTAGTAGACACTATCAATAGACATGGACACTATTCAAAGACACGATCAATTGACATGGACACTATTAAAAGACACGATCAATAGACATGGATACGATCAACAGATATGGACACTATCAATAGACATGGACACTATCAATAGACATGGACACTATCAATAGACATGGACACTATCAATAGACATGGACACTATCAATAGACATGATCAATAGACATGGACACTATCAATAGACATGGACACTATCAATAGACATGGACACTATCAATAGACATGGACACTATCAGTAGACATGGACACTATCAATAGACATGGACACTATCAATAGACATGATCAATAGACATGGACACTATCAATAGACATGGACACTATCAATAGACATGGACACTATCAATAGACATGGACACTATCAATAGATATGGACACTATCAATAGACATGGACACTATCAATAGACATGGACACTATCCATAGACATGGACACTATCAATAGATATGGACACTATCAATAGACATGGACACTATCAATAGATATGGACACTATCAATAGATATGGACACTATCAATAGATATGGACACTATCAATAGATATGGACACTATCAATAGACATGGACACTATCAATAGATATGGACACTATCAATAGATATGGACACTATCAATAGACATGGACACTATCAATAGATATGGACACTATCAATAGACATGGACACTATCAATAGATATGGACACTATCAATAGACATGGACACTATCAATAGACATGGACACTATCCATAGACATGGACACTATCAATAGATATGGACACTATCAATAGACATGGACACTATCAATAGACATGGACACTATCAATAGACATGGACACTATCAATAGACATGATCAATAGACATGGACACTATCAATAGACATGGACACTATCAATAGACATGGACACTATCAATAGACATGGACACTATCAATAGACATGGACACTATCAATAGACATGATCAATAGACATGGACACTATCAATAGACATGGACACTATCAATAGACATGGACACTATCAATAGACATGGACACTATCAATAGACATGGACACTATCAATAGACATGAACACTATCAATAGACATGATCAATAGACATGATCAATAGACATGATCAATAGACATGGACACTATCAATAGACATGAACACTATCAATAGACATGGACACTATCAATAGACATGGACACTATCAATAGACATGGACACTATCAATAGACATGGACACTATCAATAGACATGGACACTATCAATAGACATGGACACTATCAATAGACATGGACACTATCAATAGACATGGACACTATCAATAGACATGGACACTATCAATAGACACTATCAATAGACATGAACACTATCAATAGACATGGACACTATCAATAGACATGGACACTATCAATAGACATGGACACTATCAATAGACATGATCAATAGACATGGACACTATCAATAGACATGGACACTATCAATAGACATGGACACTATCAGTAGACATGGACACTATCAATAGACATGGACACTATCAATAGACATGGACACTATCAATAGACATGGACACTATCAATAGACATGGACACTATCAATAGACATGGACACTATCAATAGACATGGACACTATCAATAGACACTATCAATAGACATGGACACTATCAATAGACATGGACACTATCAATAGACATGGACACTATCAATAGACATGGACACTATCAATAGACATGGACACTATCAATAGACATGATCAATAGACATGGACACTATCAATAGACATGGACACTATCAATAGACATGGACACTATCAATAGACATGGACACTATCAATAGACATGGACACTATCAATAGACATGGACACTATCAATAGACATGGACACTATCAATAGACATGGTCACTATCAATAGACATGGACACTATCAATAGACATGGACACTATCAATAGACATGATCAATAGACATGGACACTATCCATAGACATGGACACTATCAATAGACATGGACACTATCAATAGACATGGACACTATCAATAGACATGGACACTATCCATAGACATGGACACTATCCATAGACATGGACACGATCAATAATAATAATAATAATAATAATAATAATAATAATGATAATAATAATAATAATAATAATAATAATAATAATAATAATAATAATAATAATAATTACAATATTTATATAGCGCAAAATCTTGATAAAATCAAATCTAAGCGCTGAAACAGACACACACACACACGCATGCACGCACACACACGCACGCACGCACGCACACACACGCACGCACGCACACACACACACATCATACTTTTGGAATCTCTGACATTGCTCTCTCCTGGTTCACTTCATATCTATCAAACAGAAAACAAACTGTTCTCATCAATGGCACTTACTCTCAACCTGCATACCTGACCTGTGGTGTTCCACAAGGATCTGTCCTTGGCCCTGTTCTTTTCACTCTTTATACCTCCCCCCTGTCCACCATCATCAACTCCCACTCTATAAAACACCACTTCTATGCTGATGACACCCAACTTCTAGACAGTGACACATCAGACAATAAGCAGCGCATCTTGACTCGCACCACTGAGTGTTACTCGGACATTAAGAACTGGATGACGTTCAACAAACTTCAGCTTAATGATGACAAGACAGAAGCTATCCTCATTGGCACCCGTCAGAAACTTTCTCAGCTGCCTCCTCTTTCTCTCCTATTATGTAACACATCAGTCCCAATTTCTGATTCAGCTAAAAACCTTGGTGTCTGCATTGACTCTACCCTCTCCATGAACAACTTTGTTTCTCAAACTGCCAGATCTTGCTACTATCACCTCCATCGTATAAGCCTGATCAGGAAGTATCTCTCTGTGGAAACAACTGCAAAACTCGTTCTCTCCTTCATAATGTCTCGCATTGACTATTGCAATTCACTCCTGTCTGGTCTTCCTGCCTCCACCATTCACATCCTGCAGCGCATTCAAAAC
>JAPXFY010000012.1:2637373-2647373 GCA_030674185.1 Monoplex corrugatus
AGGCGACATGTGCTTGATGTCACTACGCTTACCTTACCATTGCGTGTTGAGGGCATGGCATTACCACTTACGCTCTTCTGATCATTGTCTGTGTAACCACGCACTTCTTTCTGCTGGCATGTCTGTCTGTCTACCTTGTCTGTGTGTCTGTCTGTCTGTGTGTCTGTGTGTCTGTCTTTTTTCTCTTTCTCTCCCCCTTCTCTCTGTAAAGGAAAGTGAGAGACAGATGGGCAGGGAAACACAGAGAAAGGGAAGAAGAAGAAGTAGAAGGAGGAGGAGAAGGAGACGAAAAAGGAGCAGGAGAAGAATATGAAAAAAAAAAGATGAAGAAGAAAGAGAAGAAGAAGAAGAAGAAAAAGGAGGAGGAGGTGGAGAATGATAGTAATAATGATAAGAAGAAGAAGAAGAAAAAGAAGAAGAAGAAGAAGAAGAAGAAGAAGAAGAAGAAGAAGAAGAAGAAGAAGAAGAAGAAGAAGAAGAAGAAGAAGAAGAAGAAGAAGAAGAAGAAGAAGAAGAAGAAAGAAGAAGAAGAAGAAGAGAAGAAGAAGAGAAGAAGAAGAAGAAGAAGAAGAAGAAGAAGAAGAAGAAGAAGGAGAAGAAGAAGGAAGAAAGAAGAAGAAGAAGAAGAAGAGAAGAGAAGAAGAAGAGAGAAATGAGAAGAAAGATAGAGAGAAGAGAAGAAGAAGATGAGAAGCTAGAAAAGATATGATTGTCTGATGAGTGATAAAGATACGGAGAGAGGAGGAGAGAAGAAGAAGAAAAAGCCAGGGAGAGAGAAAAAAATAAACAATGATTAGTTTTGTGTTCATGTCAAATACGAGTGTGTGGCATACATTTAAAATATAATACATGTTTATACATCCTGCTGTCTTCCATGTAGGGCTACACTTACATTGATGTATTAATGACATCCAGTTTAATACATGTTTATAACATCACAGCTGTCTTCCACGTAGGGCTACACTTACATTGATGTATTATGACATCAGATAATACATGTTTATACATCCTGCTGTCTTCCATGTAGGGCTACACTTACATTGATGTATTATGAAAATCAGATAATACATGTTTATAACATCCTGCTGTCTTCCATGTAGGGCTACACTTACATTGATGTATTATGACATCAGATAATACATGTTTATAACATCCTAGCTGTCTTCCAGTAGGGCTACACTTACATTGATGTATTATGACATCAGATAATACATGTTTATAACATCCAGCTTCTCCTGCTCTTCATGTAGGGATAACTACACTTACATTGATGTATATGAACATAGATAATACATGTTTATAACATTCCAGCTCTCTTCCAGTCGGGCTACACTTCCCAATGAATGTATTAGACGTCAGATAATACAACAATTTCATTATCAATGTAGTCAAATTGATAGCGATTCAAGAGGTTCGAAGGAGACATTAGGCCGACAACATCAGTACTGTCTGTTGTCTGTCGTGTTGTTGCTGTCTGTTGTGCTAACGTCACAAAGCACTGTATCACGTTAGGCGTAGTCACATCATTGTAATACATGTCAAGAAGGATAAATAAGATAAAAACACAAACTGGCAGGACAAGTAAACAAGACAAGACAGAAAGGACAAAGACAAGCAAGCTGTTGTGACCAGTACATTTGCCATACATCCACAAGTGACCCCAAGTGCATATGTTGTGTGTATGGTGATGTGATGGTGATGACATGATATGTGATTGAAGTTGATGTATGATGATGAATATGACTATGTTGTACATCGTTCTTTTAGCACTATCCTTCATTCAACTATTTGGACTCAATAGTTTGATAACACAAAGTGTAATTATTTTAGTGGAGCACAGTGAACGCAAGCTGTTAGATGAGCTGTCCACACTGCACTATGTTGTTGTACAGTCTGTTCTGTTAGGTGAGCTGACCACACTGCACTATGTTGTTGTACAGTCTGTTCTGTTAGGTGAGCTGACCACACTGCACTATGTTGTTGTACAGTTTGTATCTGTTAGGTGAGCTGACCACACTGCACTATGTTGTTGTACAGTTCTGTGTCTGTTAGGTGAGCTGACCACACTGCACTATGTTGTTGTACAGTCTGTCTGTTAGATGAGCTGACCACACTGCACTATGTTGTTGTACAGTCTGTATCTGTTAGGTGAGCTGACCACACTGCACTATGTTGTTGTACAGTCTGTATCTGTTAGGTGAGCTGACCACACTGCACTATGTTGTTGTACAGTCTGTATCTGTTAGTGAGCTGACCACACTGCACTATGTTGTTGTACAGTCTGTCTGTTAGGTGAGCTGACCACACTGCACTATGTTGTTGTACAGTCTGTTCTGTTAGGTGAGCTGACCACACTGCACTATGTTGTTGTACAGTCTGTATCTGTTAGGTGAGTTTGACCCCACTGTACTATGTTGTTGTACAGTCTGTTCTGTTAGATGAGCTGACCACACTGCACTATGTTGTTGTACAGTCTGGTATCTGTTAGGGAGCTGACCACACTGCACTATGTTGTTGTACAGTCTGTATCTGTTAGGTGAGCTGACCACACTGCACTATGTTGTTGTACAGTCTGTATCTGTTAGGTGAGCTGACCACACTCCACTATGTTGTTGTACAGTCTGTATCTGTTAGGTGAGCTGACCACACTGTACTATGTTGTTGTACAGTCTGTATCTTTGGTGGGCGTGCATGCTGGGTGTTTTACCGTTTCCATAAGCCAGACACTGACATGACTTACAGGATCTTTAACCTGCATGCTGGGTGTTTTACTGTTTCCATAAGCAGCCACTGACATGACTTACAGGATCTTTAACCTGCATGCTGAGTGTTTTACTGTTTCCATAAGCCATGACACTGACTTGACTTACGTAGCGATCTAGAGGACTTTAACCTGCATGCTGGGTGTTTTCCCGTTTCCATAAGTCAGCCACTGACATGACTTACAGGATCTTTAAACTGCATATTTGATATAAATAATAATAATAATAATAATAATATATTTTATTTATATAGCGCAAAATCTTGATAAAATCAAATCTAAGCGCTGAGCGTATACATGCATACATACCTACATACATATAATAATAATAATAATAATGAAGCATTTGTATAGCGCACTCCTCCAACAAGATGCCAGAGCTCTGTGCACTTAACAGACGTTATCATAAGCAGCAATCCATGATAGACAAGCAACAGTGATGTACAAATCAAGTCAAAATTAAAAATAGTGATAGATAACACATTGGTAACTTGTTATAAAAAACCTAAGCAACATTAAGTTAAGGATAAAGAATCACACACACACACATACATACACACACACACACACACACACACACACACACACACACACACACACACACACACACACGCGCGCGCGCGCGCGCGCGCATAGACACAGACACACATACACACGCACTGATTCAATCACTCACTCACTCACATACACACATACAAACCTGAACACAGATATACATACACAAGAGATTAATTATACAATCATTACTAAATAACATGTCACTTAATAAACAACACGAAGCAGCACACGAGACAGCCAAATAAGCTAGACATTAAAGGGTAGGCCAGAAGAATTTAAAGGTTATAGTATTTCTTGAAAAGGTGAGTTTTCAGAGCTTTTTTGAAAGACGGAGTTGATGAGATTTCTCTAATTTCACGTGGAAGGGAATTCCATGTTTTGGGGGCTGCAAAGGAGAAAGAACGTTGTCCAAAGGTAGCAGTTCTGACATGAGGAACGTTAAGTATTTTTGAATCAGAAGAGGAACGAAGTTGACGTGATGGTGTGTATACAGAGAGAAGGTTTGAGAGGTAGAGAGGTGCAGTTCCAGAGAAAAAGGAATGGCAGAGAGTTGAAAGTTTGTAATCAATCCTTGCTTGGATAGGAAGCCAATGCAGATTTTTGAGGAGAGGTTGTACATGATCATATTTGGATGCCTTCAGTACCATTCTTGCAGCAGAATTCTGAACTTTCTGAAGCTTATCAAGATAATGTTTGGAGCAGCCTGATAGAATTGAATTACAGTAATCTAATTTTGACAAGACAAGGGCAGATACCAGAGTTTTTTTGGTATTAGCTGAGGTGAGATGACGAATTGAACTAATGCGACGTAGTTCAAGATATGAGCGTATACATGCATACATACATGCATACATACTTACATACATAAATCTAAGCTGAGCGTATACATGCATACATACATACATACATAAATCTAAGCGTATACATACATACATACATACATACATACATACATACATACATACATACATACATACATACATACATACATACATACGTACGCACATGCATACATAATAATTACAATATTTATATAGCGCAAAATCTCGACAAAATCAAATCCAAGCGCCGAAAAGACACACACGCACGCACGCACGCATGCATGCACGCACGCACACACACGCACACACACACACACACACACACACACACACACACACACACACACACACGCATGGCCACAAATGGGGAGAAAGAATAAAAGCAATAAAAGCAAGAATAAAAGCAATGGAAAACCACAGAGAGCACATCATATACAATTATATATTCTGCATGCGTATAGACATGAAAGAGGTTTGAGCACTGGCAGGTCTGCACACACGTTGACCAGTGAAACAGGAACAGTCTCACTTTACCCAGCAGTAGAAGTGTTTAGGAGGATCGAACCCAGGATCTTCCGACGTGTATCCTCTGGACTATTGCATTTGTTGGTAAGGCTGTAAGACACAAACTGCTTGTATTAAACTGACATAAATAATAATAATACTTTCACATTTCATACTATCATACAAGCAACTAATTCTCTCTCAGTTTTCATAAAGATATATATTTCAACATTACAAATTGTCTTCCTTAATTAACTCTTTGAGTCGCGTACCCTATCCACCAACTGCTAGTGGATATGGTATGGGAGTCAAAGGGTTAAGTTTTTGCTTTGCTAACATGGTCGACATTGCAAGATGCCGGTAAATAGGGTGCGGGAGTTAAGTAAGTCATTTGGATTTAGCAGAATGGTTTCGTTGAAGATATATACATATGTTTGTTGAATATTGTTCATGGATTTGAATGGTGTTGTTTTGTACATAACAATTCTCCAGGTGATGAAGTCCATCTGTAATCACACCACACACTGTGCACTTTCCGTCTTCTCTTGGAATGTGTATGTATCTGCATCTTTCATCATGTCAGTGACACAGCTGAATGCACAAGTTGTCAGTGACACAGCTGAATGCACAAGTTGTCAGTGACACAGCTTAATGCACACAAGTTGTCAGTGACACAGCTTAATGCACACAAGTTGTCAGTGACACAGCTTAATGCACACAAGTTGTCAGTGACACAGCTTAATGCACACAAGTTGTCAGTGACACAGCTGAATGCACACAAGTTGTCAGTGACACAGCTTAATGCACACAAGTTGTCAGTGACACAGCTTAATGCACACAAGTTGTCAGTGACACAGCTGAATGCACACAAGTTGTCAGTGACACAGCTTAATGCACACAAGTTGTCAGTGACACAGCTTAATGCACACAAGTTGTCAGTGACACAGCTTAATGCACACAAGTTGTCAGTGACACAGCTGAATGCAAAAGTTGTCAGTGACACAGCTTAATGCACAATTTGTCAGTGACACAGCTTAATGCACACAAGTTGTCAGTGACACAGCTTAATGCACAAGTTGTCAGTGACACAGCTTAATGCACAAGTTGTCAGTGACACAGCTGAATGCACAAGTTGTCAGTGGATATTCACAAATTTTATCAGTCATCTCCGTTTACACCGTCTCTCGGGATCCGACCAGAGCGCATATGGCTCTGTCTACAGAAGACGAGGCCCTCTTGCTGTAGCACACATTGCACGTGCAGGGTCTAATTGCTTGCTGCCGGCAGTGACGTGGCGGGTCAAAGGTGAACCAGGGGGGTGAGAGAGAGCGAGTCTTAGGTCAGGGATTTAAGCGATCCTCCCGACACCCTCCCTCCCTCCCTCATTACTGCCTTTGATACGGCCATTAGCGCTATTGTCTCCCTTTGTTCAGCGCCATTGTCTCCCTTCGTTCACTGCCACACCTCGTGTTGAGGCCACCGTCAGTGACAGAGCTTGTGTGTGTGGTGTGTGTGTGTGTGTGGTGTGTGTGTGTGTGTGTTGTGTGTGTGTGTGTGTGTGTGTGTGTGTGCTGTTTGTGTGTGTGCGTGTTGTGTGTGTGTGTGTTGTTTGTGCGCGCGTGCTTGTGCTGTGCTGATTGTGCGACCTTGTGTGTGTGTGTGTGCGTCGTGTGTTGTGTGTGTGTGTGTGTGAAGGGGTGGAAGGTGGTGAGGTGTAGGGTGTTGAGGATGTGGGATGATAAGGTGTGAGGCTGTAAGGACGGGGTGAGGAGTGGAGGATTTAAGTGAGGGACGGAGGGGACAGGGGGGGGACGGAGGGGACAGGGGGACAGGGGAGGGGGACAGGGGAGGACAGAGGGGGACAGGGGAGGGGGGACAGGGGGACCGGGGGACGGGGGGGGACAAGGGTTGTGGAGGATGGAGAAGACGTTTCCAGTCTTAATTGCCAAGAGAAAGCCAGTGTAAGGAAGCAGCAGCTAGCATTCCCCCCTCCTCCCTCTCCACCACCCTGACCCTGATTGTGAAAGCCAAGAGGAAGACTGTGAGCAGTGAGACCAGAGTGAGGGAACCCCTCTCCCACTCTCCCCCACCCCTACACTTTTTAACCCCTCAGTCTTTAACCCTCAGAGTCTCTCACCCTCTACGCAAGATTCCTGCACCAGGGTGAGGGGTGAAAGGGTTAAGTCAGAGGCGAACCAAACCCCGCTGCCTGACCCATTCAGCTCGCACTGCAGGCCACAGCGCCACCTAGTGAGAGGGTAAGAAGGCGAAGGGTGAGCAGCAGGGGGCGGGCACTCTTCAGCCTTGGAGGAGGTAAAATGGGGCCGGTAATTACCCGAGAAACCCTCACCGGTTATTTGGATTGGCGGTTGGAGGGGACTGGGAGAGGCTGGAGGTGGACGGGGAGAGGTGTGAACAGTCTTCAGCAGGACAAGGAGGCCATTAAAGACAGCTCTCATCCTGACTCCACACCACGACCTCTTAGACCCCCCCCCCCTCCTTTGATATCCCCCCTCTCTCCTCGCTACTGGCGTTAGCGTAAAGATGAGACACAATTAGCATCGCTTCAAACTGAGAGAGAGAGAGAGAGAGAGGGAGGCGAGAGGCATGTCAGATGTGTAAGTGGTTGTGTCACAGCCCATTGGTCAAGTCACTCAACGCTTGTTGTCCCGTGACCAGATGTGCACGTCACTGACATCACAACGTGAACAGAAGATGAAGTTCAGGTTTGAGGAAACAGTAAAACTTCTGATGGCACTGTCAGCCGATGAGTCTTTATCTAATGAACGTTTGGAACGCAGAAATCTGTGATCTAATGAAATAGTTTGGCTCTCTTCTGGAACAAAACTTCTTTTTTCGTTCTCTTCTTTGTTAATTGCCTTTGGCCTTTGACCACTGATCCAGTTTTGTTAAACAAAATTATTCCAGTGATAGATCTAAACAGATACGATACTAGTATGAAAAATATAGACTAGGTAAAACATAGTCTAGGTAGGGCCAGCTCATGGGTTTATGTGCAGGCTTAAGGTTTGTGCCATGATCACCATACATGTGGCAGTTGTACGTTAGTGCATATGGAATTTATTCCGAGCGCGGAGACGTCATCTTGAGAAACTGAAACTGAAACAAACTCACATTGTTGGAAAATGATATATCATTGTCATTGTCAGTGTCGTTGTCTCTCGCTGTATGACCATTCCTACTTCATGAATCACGGTCTTTACAGTTTTTGGCCTCATGCACATAAAGAACTTACATATACATATACATTCATATACATATCTGTTGTATTTATAGCGTGATACATAAGCCTGTCTGTATGCATACATTATTTATGTCAGACATTTATACAAGCAGACATTTCGTCCTGAATTGTCACTGCTCACCCCAACCCTCTATTTTTTTTTAATTGAAATTACTTCATTTATTGCCTTTTTTATATTTGTTTCCGTGTCTGTAATTTACGTTTTAGCAATTTGCTTGTGTTTCATTACTTTTTCAGTAAGTAATAAATTTCATTTATTTATGTTTATGTTACATGTGTAAAATAGCAAAGACTTGTGTAAGACAGGTCCAGTGGGACTTTATGCTACTGTTCATGAGCAATAAAGTTTTGGACATTTGCAGTGAAGTGTCCATGTAGTCACGTGTAATGTGCTGATGTGTTATGTGACACACAATGTGTTATATGTGACACAGTGTGCTGATATGTTAGTGACACGTGTGCTGATGTGTTATTGTGACACAGTGTACTGATGTGTTATGGTGACACAGTGTGCTGATTGTTATGTGTGACACAGTGTACTGATGTGTTATGTGTGACACAGTGTGCTGATGTGTTATGTGTGACACATGTGTTATGTGTGCACAATGTGTTATGTGTGACACACAGTTTATGTTGACACAGTGTGATGTTATGTGATGTTATGTGTATGTGACACAGTGTCTGATGTGTTATATGTGACCAGTGTGCTGATGGTAGTTAACGTGATGTGTATGTGACACATGTGCTGATGTGTTATGTGTGACACAGTGTGCTGATGTGTTATGTGTGACACAGCGTGATGTGTTATGTGTGACACAGTGTGAATGTTTATGTGTGACATAGTTTGTGTGTTATGTGTGACACAGTGCTGATGTGTTATGTTGACACAGTGTCGATGTGTTATGTGTGACACTGTCTGATGTGTTATGTGTGACAAGTGTGCTGAGTGTTATTGTGACACACGATTGAGTTGCAGTCTGATGTGTTAGTGTGCACATGTGTTATGTGTGACACAAGTGTTATGTGTGACACATGTGTTATGTGTGACACAAGTGTTATGTGTGACACAGTGTCTGATGTGTTATGTGTGACACAGTGTGCTGATGTGTTATGTGTGACACAGTGTGCTGATGTGTTATGTGTGACAGTGTGCTGATGTGTTATGTGTGACATAGTGTGCTGATGTGTTATGTGTGACACAGTGCGCTGATGTGTTATGTGTGACACAATGTGTTATGTGTGACACAATGTGTTATGTGTGACACAGTGTGCTGATGTGTTATGTGTGACACATGTGTGATGTGTATGTGTGACACAGTGTGCTGATGTGTTATGTGTGACAGTGTGCTGATGTGTTATGTGTGACATAGTGTGCTGATGTGTTATGTGTGACACAGTGCGCTTGATGTGGTTATGTGTGACACAATGTGTTATGTGTGACACAATGTGTTTATGTGTGACACAATGTGTTATGTGTGACACAATGTGTTATGTGTGACACAGTTGATGTGTTATGTGTGACACAGTGTGCTGATGTGTTATGTGTGACACAGTGTGCTGATGTGTTATGTGTGACACAGTTGTGACGATGTGTATGTGTGGACACAGTGTGCTGATGTGTTATGTGTGACAAGTGTGCTGATGTGTTATGTGTGACACAGTGTGCTGATGTGTTAGTGTGACACAGTGTGCTGATGTGTTATTGTGACAGTGTGCTGATGTGTTATGTGACAAGTGTGCTGATGTGTTATTGTGACACAGTGTGATGTATGTGTGACCAATGTGTATGTGTGACACAATGTTATGTGGACACAGTGTGTTGATGTGTTATGTGTGTGACATATGTGCTGATGTGTTATGTTGACACAGTGTGCTGATGTGTTGTGTGTCACAATAGTGTTATATGTGACACAGTGTGTGATGTGTTGTGTGACACACAATGTTATATGTGACACAGTGTGCTGATGTGTTATGTGACACACAATGTGTTATATGTGACACAGTGTGACGATGTGTTTGTGTTGATATAATGTGTATATGTGACACAATGTGTGATGTGTTGTGTGTGACATAATATATGTGACACAGTGT
>JAPXFY010000012.1:2649873-2657373 GCA_030674185.1 Monoplex corrugatus
TACTTTAAAGAAGACAACTCCACACAGAGCGCAGAATTACATCAGGAAGTTGTATCAATCTGATCTTGATAATCTTGGAAACTATGTGTTAGAAAATGGTCTGTCTTTGTCAGCAGAAAAAACTAACATGATGCTATTTAATCCTGGTGGTACTTTAAGTAGCTTGCTCATTTTCACACTGCATGGTGAAGTGATACATTACAAACGGGTTGTAAAATTTCTGGGAGTCTTTATAACATCGAAATTAATGTGGATTGTCAATTTTGATTATATTTCAACAAAAGCAAGAAAAGCCTTAAATTTTCTAAAGATAATAAGCAGATTATCTTGAGGAATGGATACAAACATACTACTTCATCTATCAACAGCACTTGTACGATCTAAATTACCCTATGCGCAAGAAGTGTTCTTCAGTGCACCAAAATATTTACTAAAGAAGATTCAAAGCTTGGACTGCAAAAGTCTTAACATTGCACTAGATGGACCAACTCATGCTTCTAATCTGGAAACGTACAAAGTTGCTGGAATTGTGCCTCTGAACAACTTTCGTGAGCTAGCGACAGCAAAATTTGCAGTTAGAACTACTTCACAAACGGACAATTTTGTGAGCAAGGAAATTAAAATCCGGTCTGATGTTGACTTTCCAAAGCGAGCAAACAGCATTTCATCACAAATGATTGTAGCAACTTACATATCTGACTTGGTCAAACAATTGCTTTTATTCTTTTTCCCCATTTATAGCCATGTGTGCGTGTGTGTGTGCGTGTGTGTGCGCGCGTGCGTAAGTGTATGTTCAGCGCTTAGATTTGATTTTTATCGAGATTTTGCGCTATATAAATATTGTAATTATTATTATTAATTATAAACAATCTAACATAAATATGGATGAAATAGCTGAGACACCATCTGCAACGCCTATCCTTACATGGGAAATGCTAAAAGCCACTTTTGATATTGATTATACAGATGCTGAGAAATGTGAAAACGTCAACATTTTGATATGCACAGCAAGAGAACACGTCGATGAAAAATACCGTACCCACCTTCATATTTTTACCGATGAATCAGTCTTGGAGAATAAATGTGCTGGAGCAGCATTTTATGTTCCAAACTTTAAGATGAAAAAGTCATTGGGGCTAATATATCTATATTTACAGCGGAATTAGTCGCTATTATACAAGCATTGCATTATCTAGTAAATCTTAAACCCGTGTCTTTCAAAGTAGTTCTCTTTGTTGACTCAAAATCTGTATTATATGCCTTACAGTCTTTTGATACAGACACAAGATCTGATTAAATTACTGAGGCTAATCATCTTATACATCGTTTAAGGACAAAAGGTACAGATATCAGTTTATGCTGGGTGCCTTCTCACGTTGGTCTTCACTGCAACGAAGTAGTTGACAGAGCAGCTAAGCAAAGGTTCACACAATTCTGATAATTCTGTAGAATGACATATTGACACTTGTGTAAAAGAAGCTTGCAACTTGCTAGAATCAGTCACATGGATTCGATTTCATGAACATTTAAATGAAACGTTTGTTTCACAACAAATGATGAAACTTTCCGTTCAAAATTTATGTAAAAAATTGCAGTATTCTTCATATTTGAGATCGATGGTTACTGTTCATTTTCGTATTCAGCTAAAGGCATTGAAAACAAAAATGTAAAAAATTCAAGTGCAATTTACGGCGAACAATTCACACTGTTTCACTGCTTATTTTACTGCAAAATACTAAGTTCCTTTTTTTTTTTTTACCAAAAATGTTAGCACAAGAAAACTATTGTGAAACTCATTAAAACTGTTTAAAGAAGTAACATCAGATCAACCTTTATTGGTTAAAAATTTAGAATCGGTTCACAGTCCTATTAATGTATTACTTTGAATTTATGGAAGTATGTATTTTAGTTTTAAATTTTCCCTTCACATTGTTGATGTTAATTGTTAGTGTTAAGTTCTTGTTCCATTTTTCTATTTTCCCACCTACGTATGTCTCTTACTCTGTCTCCCCTCTGCCCCCAATCCAATCCGTCCAGCTATCGTCCTCCATTTTTCCCCGTCTAATATCACTGATAGTGAAAAGACGTTAAATCAAAGAACGAACAAAACACACACACACACACACACACACACACACACACACACACATACACATACCACACACACACACACACACACACACACACTTGCACGCACATACATTGTACGCACACATATATATATATATATATATATATATATATATATATATATAGAGAGAGAAGAGAGAGAGAGAGAGAGAGAGAGAGAGACACACACACACACACATACACACACGCGTGCGCGCGCGCGCGCACACACACACACACGCATACAATGACAACTGTCACTTGTGATTTAATTACAAAGTCCTAGATAACTATGAATGACAGCTGAAAGCCACAGTTGATATTGATTACAAAGACGCTGAAACGATGAAAATGTCAACATTATAAGTACAGCAAGACACGTTATCGATGAAAAATATCTTAACCATCGCCATCTTTGTACAACTGTAACCATCACCATCTTTGTACAACTGGATTGATATCTTAACCATCACCATCTTTGTACAACTGGATTGATATCTTAACCATCACCATCTTTGTACAACTGGATTGATATCTTAACCATCACCATCTTTGTACAACTGGATTGATATCTTAACCATCACCATCTTTGTACAACTGGATTGATATCTTAACCATCACCATCTTTGTACAACTGGATTGATATCTTAACCATCACCATCTTTGTACAACTGGATTGATATCTTAACCATCACCATCTTTGTACAACTGGATTGATATCTTAACCATCACCATCTTTGTACAACTGGATTGGTTCTTGGTAATAGAAGTGCAGGTATGGCATTTCTGTTTGGCGCATTCAAAGTAGAAAAGTCATATTCTGTTGGAAAAATACGTCCATGATTATAACTAAATTTGTGGCCATCAAGAAACGTCATGATTTAGTGACTGAAGCAATTCATGTAGTACATTGTTTAAGGATAACAGACAGGGATGTCAGTGTCGTCTGCGTGTCTCCTCACGTTGGTCTTCACGCAATGAAGTAGTTGACAGAGCAGAAACAATTCTGAAAAATCAATGAAAATGCATGTTGGCACTTCAGTGAAAGAAGCTTACAATTCTCTAGTATAGATCTAAGTGTTATGGATTCCATTTCATGAACATGTCATCGAAAATTTTGTGTCAGAAAAATAGTCAGAACTTTCTTCATGAATTATGCCAGAAAAAAAGACAAAAGTCGAAATCGATTCCTGCTGCTTGCTTTCGTCTTCGACTAAATGTAAAACCAAATATTGTAAAATTGTTACGTGTATCTGCGGTGAACAATTCACACTGCATCACTGGTTTGACAGCCAGAAACTGCCTTCCTTTGTACATGTCTTTGATATCACACACACAGACACAAATTCCTGGAGCATCTTTCAAGCAGATAATGTCACATCAGGTTAACTGGCATTTCCGAATCATCGGTACAAGTCGTGTTTGTGCATTACTCATGTTGATAAAGTTTGTGCATGAATGAAAACCTTTCCTTCACAGTCACTGCTAAATTTCAATGTTGTTTTTTTCCCTCCGTCTTTCTTCCGAATCTTGTCTCTGTGGCGGCCTTTTAAACAAGAAGTGCACCGTCAGCATTATCAATCTATGCACAAGGTAACTGAGTTACTCTCTAAAGCGAAAACTGATTACTTTTCCTCACAAAATGTTGAAGCCAAAGACACAGACATTCTGTTCTCCGCCATGTCTGATTTACTTGGCACTGAGGTCAACTCCCCTGCCATCAAAGATTAGTCCAGATGGTCTCCCTTCTGACTTTTCCACATTTTTCTCCACGAAGATTTTTAATTTGCATACCGAAATTGACTCAACTCCCTTCCCCCCAACACTTCCAGACCGTCCATTTACTGGCACTCCTCTCCTCTCCCTCCATTCAGTATCTGAGGTGAGATCATAATGATCCTCAAAGAAATGTGTTTCAAATTTTGCGAACTTGACCCCATTCCGGACTCTCTCTTTTCACAAATTTACCAGCAACTTCTTCCATTAATAACCTCCATCGTCATTTCTTCTTTGGTCTCAGGGATCTTCCTTTCTGGTTTCAAAACTTGTCTCATCCAGCCACTTCTGAAGAAAAATGAATTCTATCCCAATGATCCGAAAAATTGTAGGCCTGTATCAAATCTCCCATTTCTCGTCAAGCTCTTTGAAAAAAGTGGCACTAAAACAATTAAATGAGCATGTAGACTTAAGTCATCTCCACCATCCTTACCATTCTGCCTGTCGAGCAAACCACAGTACACAAACAGCTCTTGTTCACATAGTCAGTGTACTTCTTCTTGCTTCTGATGCTGGTAAAAAGTCTGTTAAAACACTCCTCGATCTGTCTGCTGCCTTTGATACATTGACCACTCTATGCTCTCTCTCGTCTTGAACAAACGGTTGGAAGTCACGATACAGCTCTTTCTTGGTTCTCCTCCTGTCTAGATACGCTGATCGCTTTCAGTCAGCAGAAATCAGCCTGAACCTGTTGAGCTTTCTTGCGGAGTTCCTCAGGGTTCTGTGCTAGGGCTTGTCCTGTTCACCCTTTATGCCTCCCCCCTAGCCAACACCATCAACCAGCATGACGTAAAACATCCTTTTTACACAAATGACTCACAACGTCAGAATAGCACCACCCTGAAAACATCACCTTCCTTATCTCAGAAGCATCGGGCTGCTGCATTAGTGATATCCAGAACTGGATGACACAGAATAAACTACAGATAAATGGTGATAAAACTGAAGCCATGCCTGTAGGCAGCAAAAAACAAACTTGCTTCTATTTCACTGAATACTATCCAGCTAGGAGACAACATCATCCCTCTCTCTGATTTTGTCAAGAACATGGATGTGACCTTGGACAACACTCTTTCTGTGCAGAAGTTTCTGACCCAGACCTGCCAATCGTGCTAATATCAGATTCGGTGCATTGGTTACACTCAAAGATATATTTCAGCTGAGGCTGTATCTAAGCTTGTGACATCTCTCATTTTGTCTCGTCTTGATTACTGTAATGCTCTCCTTACTGGACTACCAGCTTTTTCTCTCCTGTGTCTATGCTGCATACAAAACTCAGCTGCTCGTCTTGTCCTCAGAAAGAACAAAATTATCATGTCAGTCCTCTCCTACTCTCTCTGCACTGGTTGCCTGTTTTGAACAGAACTGAATGTCAGCTGGATACCTTGTGTTACAAATCTATTCACCAGTCTGCTCCATCATATCTTTTCGATAAATATTTATACGCCAACTCGAACCTTGCGCTCAGCTTCAAATACTCTTTCCCTTCATGTTCATAGATTGCAAACTATCAACTGTCGGCCAGCGTTTTTTTGCTGTTTCGGGACTATCTGCCTGGAATAAACTTCCATTCTCCCATCGTCTGTCATCTACCATTTCTGCTTTTAAATCCAATTTAAAAACCCACATCTTTTCCCGACAATGAATTCTGTGTCAAGATTTGGCGCCATATAAATATTAATATTATTAAAAACATAGTTATCTTTGTCATCATCAACATTATTATTATTATTATTATTGTTGTTGTTGCTATCATTATTATCATTATTATTATTGTTATTATTGTTGTCATTGTTTATGGATAATAACCAAGAACTGTACTGTTTGTAGATGATACCAACAAAGAACTTACTGTTTGGGGATGACGTCAACAATGAACTGTGGGTAATTGTTGCAGAACTATTTTCACCAGTTACCAACTGGAAGAACTGGAGAAAGCCTTCAAAGACGCCCACTACCCGGACCTGTATGCCCGCGAACTGCTGGCCCTCAAAATCGACCTGCCCGAAGACAGAATACAGGTACCTGATTGCTTGATTAATTGACTGAGTTATTGATTGGTTGGTTGGTTGATTGGTTGGTTGGTTTGTTGGGTGGGGGTGGGTGGGTGGTTGGTGGATGAATGGATGGATGGATGGATGGATGGATGGATTGGTTCTGAGTGAGTGAGTGAGTGAGTGAGTGATCATCGATCGATTGATTGAGTGATTGATTGATTGATTGATTGATCGATTTCTGTTGTTCAACGGTAAAGACAGTGACACAATACAATAATACTAGGTCAATTTTCCATGTCTGTCATTTCTGAAATGTTTGGTACACGTTAAAGATCCCATGTCAACCAACGTGTTGTCCACAGCAAAATTCTGTTGGAAAAAGTTCACTTGTACAGGTAAAGACAAACACGTGTACAGGTAAAGACAAACACACGTGTACAGGTAAAGACAAACACGTGTACAGGTAAAGACAAACACACGTGTACAGGTAAAGACAAACACACGTGTACAGGTAAAGACAAACACGTGTACAGGTAAAGACAAACACAGTGTACAGGTACAGACAAACACACGTGTACAGGTAAAGACAAACACGTGTACAGGTAAGACAAACACAGTGTACAGGTAAAGACAAACACGTGTACAGGTAAAGACAAACACACTGTACAGGTAAAGACAAACACACGTGTACAGGTAAAGACAAACACCGTGTACAGGTAAGACAAACACGTGTACAGGTAAAGACAAACACTGTACAGGTAAAGACAAACACGTGTACAGGTAAAGACAAACACACGTGTACAGGTAAAGACAAACACACGTGTACAGGTAAAGACAAACACGTGTACAGGTAAGACAAACACACGTGTACAGGTAAAGACAAACACGTGTACAGGTAAAGACAAACACCGTGTACAGGTAAAGACAAACATGTGTACAGGTAAAGACAAACACGTGTACAGGTAAAGACAAACACGTGTACAGGTAAAGACAAACACGTGTACAGGTAAAGACAAACACACGTGTACAGGTAAAGACAAACACGTGTACAGGTACAGACAAACACGTGTACAGGTAAAGACAAACACGTGTACAGGTACAGACAAACACGTGTACAGGTAAAGACAAACACGTGTACAGGTACAGACAAACACGTGTACAGGTAAAGACAAACACGTGTACAGGTAAAGACAAACACGTGTACAGGTAAAGACAAACACACGTGTACAGGTAAAGACAAACATGTGTACAGGTAAAGACAAACAGTGTACAGGTAAAGACAAACACGTGTACAGGTACAGACAAACATGTACAGGTAAAGACAAACACGTGTACAGGTAAAGACAAACACGTGTACAGGTAAAGACAAACACGTGTACAGGTACAGACAAACATGTGTACAGGTACAGACAAACACGTGTACAGGTAAAGACAAACACGTGTACAGGTAAAGACAAACACATGTACAGGTAAAAGACAAACACTGTACAGGTAAAGACAAACACTGTACAGGTAAAGACAAACACTGTACAGGTAAAGACAAACAAGTGTACAGGTAAAGACAAACACGTGTACAGGTAAAGACAATCACAGTGTACAGGTAAAGACAAACACGTGT
>JAPXFY010000012.1:2662373-2684873 GCA_030674185.1 Monoplex corrugatus
ACTCTTTAGTGTGACTATGTAATTATTGCACACTGTAGTGTGACTATGTAATTATTGCACTCTTTAGCGTGACTATGTAATTATTGCACTCTTTAGGTGACTATGTAATTATTGACTCTTTAGTGTGACTATGTAATTATTGTACTTTTAGTGACTATTAATATTGACTCTTTAGTGTGACTATGTAATTATTGCACTCTTTAGGTGACTAATTATTACTTTTAGGTATTTGTAATTATGGACTCTTAGTGTGACTATGTAATTATTGCACTCTTTAGCGTGACTAGTAATTATTGCACTCTTTAGTGTGACTATGTAATTATTGCACTCTTTAGTCGTGACTATGTAATTATTGGACTCTTTAGTGTGACTATGTAATTATTGGACTCTTTAGTGTGACTATGTAATTATTGCACTCTTTAGTGTGACTATGTAATTATTGCACTCTTTAGGTGACTATGTAATTATTGACTCTTTAGCGTGACTATGTAATTAATTGACTCTTTAGTGTGACTATGTAATTATTGACTCTTTAGTGTGACTATGTAATTATTGACTCTTTAGTGTGACTATGTAATTATTGCACCTTTAGTGACTATGTATTATTACTTAGTGTGACTATGTAATTATTGCACTCTTTAGCGTGACTAATGTAATTATTGGACTCTTTAGTGTGACTATGTAATTATTGGACTCTTTAGTGTGACTATGTAATTATTGGACTCTTTAGTGTGACTATGTAATTATTGTACTCTTTAGTGTGACTATGTAATTATTGCACACTTTAGCGTGACTAAGTAATTATTGACTCTTTAGCTGTGACTATGTAAATTATTGGACTCTTTAGTGGTTGACTATGTAATTATTGGACTCTATTAGTGTGACTATGTAATTATTGGACTCTGTGTGACTAGTATATTGACACTATGGACTATAATTATTGCACTCTTTAGTGTGACTATGTAATTATTGGACTCTTTAGTGTGACTATGTAATTATTGCACTCTTTAGTGTGACTATGTAATTATTGACTCTTTAGCGTGACTATGTAATTATTGACTCTTTAGCGTGACTATGTAATTATTGTACTCTTTAGCGTGACTATGTAATTATTGGACTCTTTAGTGTGACTATTAATTATTGGACTCTTTAGTGTGACTATGTAATTATATGACTTTTTAGTGTGACTATGTAATTATTGGACTCTTTAGTGTGACTATGTAATTATTGACCTGTTAGTGTGACTATGTAATTATTGGACTCTTTAGCGTGATTGTAATTATTGTACTTTTAGTCTGACTATGTAAATGATCTTAGGATTTTAGCTAGTGACTAATGTATTATTGCATCTCTAGCGTGACTATGTAATTATTGCATTCTCTAGCGTGACTATGTAATTATTGCATTCTTTAGCGTGACTATGTAATTATTGCACTCTTTAGCGTGACTATGTAATTATTGCACTCTTAAGCTGACTATGTAATTATTGCATTCTCTAGCGTGACTATGTAATTATTGCATTCTCTAGCGTGATATGTAATTATTGCATTCTCTAGCGTGACTATGTAATTATTGCATTCTTTAGCGTGACTATGTAATTATTGCACTCTTTAGCGTGATCCGGTGGCCAACAACCTGTCCAGGTCTCTTACCAAGGGCAGATACTGCTGCTGTCTTCTTCAAAATTTTCATCCGCGATTATCTCCCTTAGTCCGGAGGTTCACACACGGCGAGGACGTGGAGGGCGTGGCTGTGTGCCGCATGACTGGCTGTCTATCATTGCTGCACGCGCACTCTGCCCCGCCCCTGTCCGCAGCCAGAGATATTGATCGGCAGAATGTCGCTAGCTTTTGCTCCACACAGACTGAGGGCGAGAGACAGAGAGAGAGAGAGAGAGAGAAAGAGCGCTGCAGCGGTGACCGACCTTTTCCTTGACAGAGCAGGAAGAAGACAGAGGAAGCTGACGGTTGAAGCTGTGCACACTGTGTCCGGAACAAGCCGCGATGCTGTCTGTTGGTGCCATGTAGTGCCTGTCACACGTTGTTTGGACTGAAGCTAGGAACTGGTCCACAATTCATTTTCATGCAATTCCATGATTAACAATCAGAGATCCACACCAGAAATCTTGTCAAGGGCAGCAGGGACAAGATCCGCACTGTTCAGATTGAATGTTGTGTGGAAGGTCAAGAACATCTCCATGATGCAGAAGATCAGGTCTAACGTGCGCTAGTGTATTCCAACTTTATAAGCTACGCACAAAAAGTTAAGGATCACTTGCACAAAAATTCATAACTTTCAAAATAAGAAAGCCAATGCGTTGAAGTTTGGCAAACATTTAATTCCATGCTTTAGTGATAACGATGCACAATTGCCTTCAATTTCGAGCAATCGTTTGGTGTGTACATTTGATCAAAGTGGGTACGTATCGAAATTTGATTTCCCAAAGTCATTGAAATCACAAGACAGGGCATTCTGATGCTCCCAAAAGTTCAGTAATGCGTGTAACCGCCATGGCTGTTCTGGCACTCGACGCAGCGAGTCCTCATCGAGTTGACCAGGTTGGTGAAGATCCTCTGTGGAAGCGCCTGCCACTCAGCCTGCAGCATCTGGTAGAGGTGTTGGGCATCCCTGGGAGGGGGGTGGTTGCTCCTCACTTTGCGATCCAGCTCATCCCAGAGGTTCTCAATCGGGTTGAGATCGGGACTGCATGCTGGCCACTCCATTCTGTTGACTCCAGACTGCTGCAGGAAGTCATTGACCACCCTTGCCCTGTGGGGGCGAGCGTTGTCATCCTGGTAGACAGCCGTCGGTCCCATCTGCTGCAGTGTAGGCACAGCCAGTGGTCGAAGGATCTCATCCCGGTATCGGAGGCCAGTCAGGTTACCCTGTACATGATACAAGGGTGTTCTGTGGTGAAGGCTGAAGGCCCCCCAGACCATTACAGAACCTCCACCAAAGGCCACTTTTCTTGGACAGTGGTGTCAATAAAGCGTTGCCCTGGGCGACTCCAGACCCTCAGTCGGCCGTCGTTGTGGTTCATGGTGAAGCGTGATTCATCAATGAACAGGACCTGGGACCATTGCTGACGTGTCCACCTCACGTGACGTCTGCAGAAGGCGCGGTGTGCTGCCCTATGGGCTGGAGTTAAGCGTGGCCGTACAGCTGGGCGACGAGAACGGAGGTTAAACCCATGAAGGCGGTTCCGTATGGTCTGCTGGCTGATGTTGATGTTAGTAGCCACCCTCAGCTGCCTTCGAATGATGCTGGAAGAGGCTGTTCTTGTCTGCAGGGCTTGTCGTTCAATGAGACGATCTTCACGTGGGTTTGTCTTCTTCGGTCGACCAGATCTGCGTCTTTCATGGACCCTCCCAGTGGCTGTGAAGCGTTGAATCAGTCTGACAATGACCGAGATGGACACCTGAAGTCGCCTGGCCACTTCTCGCTTGGGAACACCATCTTGGAACCATGCAACAGCTCGTCCCCTCTCAAACTCGCTCAATTTTCGTCGTGGAGGCATTGTCAGATCAGGCCTACTACTGGTGGAATGTCTTCTTATAAAGCCAAGCAAGAGACAGCATCTCACACATAAACAGCAGTGCTTGCACGTGCATAATGGTTTTTCCATCTGGCTTGTGCAATGTGTTCAGGTAGAACGGTCCAAAACAAGGTCCTTTTTCGCAAGTTTCCGCTTTTCCGTTTGCGGCCAAGCTCAGTAGTAGAGAATCCCGTCCAATTTTCGCACTAACACAACATCGCCCACTTACAGCTGAACAAGAATTCATAACAATTTGGCTGGACTGAGAAATAAATAACAGTAGCGAACTGAGTTTATTACGCACCTGTTTTCTCATAGTGATCCTTAACTTTTTGTGCGTAGCTTATATGCATGCGAGGTTACTGTTCCTGTTATTTTGCTTAAAGCCCAGCCGACTGCGTAGAGCCACATCAGGGCTGTAACCGTTTCAACACATACACAATAATTCCCAGGGATGGGGAAAATAAAAAACGAAAAGAAAATTAAGTACACATAACAGTACACATAACAGTACACATAGCAGTACACATAACAGTACACATAACAATGCATTCGCTCACATAATCTAAGGAGATGGCCCTGGCGTTGACCACTCCGTCCAATTTATCATACAGGGGATTTTAAAAACAAACTTGAATACAAATTTAAACATAACTAAAGACACCAAAACATACATCAAAACAGGCCTACATTATCTAAAACTGCTTCTGCATCTCATTTCCCCAGAACCAAAAATACACTTGAATACACATGCCCAGTTATCAATCCTAGGACAAAGTACGGAACACTTTATCAAACACTCACAGGTGAATGGACCAGCACAGGAAGAAATGGCAGAAAGCAAAGGAACAAGGCAGAAACAAAGAGAGTGACAGAATAGAGGAAATTTAGAGCACAGAATTTCCAGAAGGTGGGGATACTGTTTATACTGAAAGAGCCCCCAGTATCCCCACAGGGGGATATATGTGAGGCATGGACCCTCACAGTGGATTTGGAAAGACGATTGGAAGCCATGGAAATGACGTCATTACAAGAGAGTAAACATCAGACATACATCATATCACCACTACACAGTGTAAACATCAGACACACATCATATCACCACTACACAGTGTAAACATCAGACACATGATCATATCACCACTACACAGTGTAAACATCAGACACACATCATATCACCACTCCACAGTGTAAACATCACACACATGATCATATCACCACTACACAGTGTAAACATCACACACACTGATCATATCACCACTACACAGTGTAAACATCAGACACACATCATATCATCACTATACAGTGTAAACATCAGACACACATCATATCACCACTATACAGTGTAAACATCAGACACACATCATATCACCATTTACACAGTGTAAACATCAGACACACTCATATCACACTACACAGTGTAACATCAGACACACATCATATCACCACCTCACAGTGTAAACATCAGACACACATCATATCACCACTACACAGTGTAAACATCAGCACACTCATTCACCACTACAGTGTAAACATCAGACACACATCATATCACCACTACACAGTGTAAACATCAGACACACATCATATCACCACTACACAGTGTAAACATCACACACACTGATCATATCACCACTACACAGTGTAAACATCAGACACACATCATATCACCACTATACAGTGTAAACATCAGACACACATCATATCACCACTAACAGTGTAAACATCAACACACTGATCATTCACCACTATACAGTGTAAACATCAGCACATCATCATATCACCACTATACAGTGTAAACATCAGACACACTATCATATCACCACTACACAGTGTAAACATCAGACACACATCATATCACCACTATACAGTGTAAACATCAGACACACATCATATCACCACTAACAGTGTAAACATCAGACACACATCATATCACCACTATACAGTGTTAAACATCAGACACACATCATATCACCACTACACAGTGTAAACATCAGACACACATCATATCACCACTACACGTGTAAACATCAGACACACTGATCATATCACCACTACACAGTGTAAACATCAGACACACATCATATCACCACTACACAGTGTAAACATCAGACACACATCATTCACCACTAACAGTGTAAACATCGACACACATCATATCACCACTACACGTGTAAACATCAGACAACATCATATCACCACTATACAGTGTAAACATCAGACACACATCATATCACCACTACACAGTGTAAACATCAGACACACATCATATCACCACTAACAAGTGTAAACATCAGACACACATCATATCACCACTACACAGTGTAAACATCAGACCACATTCATATCACCACTACACTGTGTAAACATCACACACACATATCATATCACCACTCACAGTGTAACTATGACACATCATTATCCATTTACAGTGTAAACACACACACTGATCATATCACCATACACAGTGTAAACATCAGACACACATCATATCACCACTATGCAGTGTAAAATCAGACACACATCATATCACCACTACACAGTGTAACATAACAGACACACATCATATCACCACTATACAGTGTAAACATCAGACACACATCATATCACCACTACACAGTGGTAAACATCTGCACATCATATCACCCTAACATGGTAAAACATCAACTACACTCAATTAACACTACTAACATTGTAAACATCAGACACACATATCATCACCACTACCAGTGTAACATAACACACTTCATATCATCCACTACACAGTGTAACAACAGACACACTCTATCACACTACAGTGTAACATCAGACACAATGCATAATCACACTAACGTGTAAAACAACACAAGAATACACATACAGTGAAATTAGACACAATTTCAAGTATCTGTGTAAACATAAGACACACGAATATTCACCCTACACAGTGTAAACATCGACACATGAAATACTCATACAATAGGTAAACATCAGACTACATCATATCACCACTACACGTGTAAACATCAGACACACATCATATCACCATACACAGTGTAAACATCAGACACATCATATCACCATACACAGTGTAAACATCAGACACACATCATATCACCACTACACAGTGTAAACATCAACACACTGATCATATCACCACTACACAGTGTAAACTCACACACACATCATATCACCACTACACAGTGTAACATCAGACACACATCATTATCACACTTACAGTGTAAACATCAGACATACATCATATCACCACTACACAGTGTAAACATCAGACACAGTCATATCACCACTATACAGTGTAAACATCGACAACATCATATCACCACTACACAGTGTAAACATCACACACATGATCATTCACACTCAAGTGTAAACATCAGACATACATCATATCACCACTACACAGTGTAAACATCACACACATCATATCACCACTAACAGTGTAAACATCAACACACGATCATATCACCACTACACAGTGTAAACATCAACACACATCATATCACCACTACACAGTGTAAACATCACACACACTGATCATATCACCACTACACAGTGGTAAACATCAGACACACATCATATCACCACTTACAGTGTAAACATCAGACACACATCATATCACCCTAACAGTGTAAACATCAGACACACATCATATCACCACTATACAGTGTAAACATCAGACAACATCATATCACCACTATACAGTGTAAACATCAGACACCATAATCACCACTACACTGTGTAAACATCAGACACACATCATATCACCACTATACAGTGTAAACATCAGACACACATCATATCACACTAACAGTGTAAACATCAGACACACATCATATCACCACTACACAGTGTAAACATCAGACACACTCATATCACCACTACACAGTGTAAACATCAGACACACTATCATATCACCACTACACATGTGTAAACATCACACACACTGATCATTATCACCACTACACAGTGTAAACATCAGACACATCATATCACCACTACACGTGTAAACATCAGACACACATCATATCACCACTAACAGTGTAAACATCGACACACATCATATCACCACTACACAGTGTAAACATCAGACACACATCATATCACCACTATACAGTGTAAACATCAGACACACATCATATCACCACTACACAGTGTAAACATCAGACACACATCATATCACCACTAACAGTGTAAACATCAGACACACATCATATCACCACTACACAGTGTAAACATCAGACACACATCATATCACCACTATACAGTGTAAACATCAGACACACATCATATCACCACTACACAGTGTAAACATCAGACACACATCATATCACACTAACAGTGTAAACATCAGACACACATCATATCACACACTACACAGTGTAAACATCAGACACACTATCATATCACCACTAACAGTGTAAACATCAGACACACATCATATCGACCACTACACAGTGTAAACATCAGACACACATCATATCACCACTATACAGTGTAAACATCAGACACACATCATATCACCACTACACAGTGTAAACATCAGACACACATCATATCACCACTACACAGTGTAAACATCAGACACACATCTATATCACCACTACACGTGTAAACATCAGACACACATCATATCACCACTACACAGTGTAAACATCACACACATTCATATCACCACTACACAGTGTAAACATCAGACACACATCATATCACCACTATACAGTGTAAACATCAGACACACTCATATCACCACTACACAGTGTAAACATCAACACACATCATATCACCACTACACAGTGTAAACATCAGACACACATCATATCACCACTATACAGTGTAAACATCAGACACACATCATATCACCACTACACAGTGTAAACATCAGACACACATCATATCACCACTATACAGTGTAAACATCAGACACACATCATATCACCATACACAGTGTAAACATCAGACACACATCATATCACCACTAACAGTGTAAACATCAGACACACATCATATCACCACTACACAGTGTAAACATCAGACACACATCATATCACCACTACACAGTGTAAACATCAGACACACATCATATCACCACTACACAGTGTAAACATCACACACACATCATATCACCACTACACAGTGTAACTCAGACACACATCATATCACCACTACACAGTGTAAACATCAGACACAACATCATATCACCACTACACAGTGTAAACATCAGACACACACATATCACCACTATACAGTGTAAACATCAGACACACATCATATCACCACTACACAGTGTAAACATCAGACACACATCATATCACCACTACACAGTGTAAACATCAGACACACATCATATCACCACTACACAGTGTAAACATCAGACACACATCATATCACCACTACACTGTGTAAACATCACACACACTATCATATCACCACTACACAGTGTAAACATCAGACACACATCATATCACCACTACACAGTGTAAAATCAACACACTGATCATATCACCACTACACAGTGTAAACATCAGACACACATCATATCACACTATGCAGTGTAAACATCAGACACACTCATATCACCACTACACAGTGTAAACATCAGACACAACTCATATCACCACTACACAGTGTAAACATCAGACACACATCATATCACCACTACACAGTGTAAACATCAGACACACATCATATCACCACTACACTGTGTAAACATCAGACACACATCATATCACCACTACACAGTGTAAACATCAGACACACATCATATCACCACTACACAGTGTAAACATCAGACACACATCATATCACCACTACACAGTGTAAACATCAGACACACATCATATCACCACTACACAGTGTAAACATCAGACACACATCATATCACCACTACACAGTGTAAACATCAGACACACATCATATCACCACTACACTGCATCATACCATCAAACAGCACACTTTGACTTTACGAAGATCTGCTGACAAATCCTTCTGTAGCGAAGCCGGTGACTGTTTCTGTATAAATAAACTCTATCATCTTTTGGACATTCTCTGCTAGATCTAGATAGTTCCTCTCCTCTGTTACTCTGTTTCTCTCTTGCTCCTTTCTGTCATTTTCTTCCTTACTGATCCAGTCATCTGTATGTTTTCTGTAAAGTCTTATAGCTACAACTTTCACTTAGATCAAGTAATGAGATAACTGGGCACATGTATTAAGTGTGGTGTTGGCTGTAAGAAAGGTGATCTGCAGAAGCAGTTTGGGGCAATATTACCAAGCAGTCAGGTCCACAGTCACAGTCGTATTCTTTGATTATGTGCGGGAATGCAGTGACGTGAATTCAATTTTCTTTTCCACGCTTTTTTTTTTTCATTTCATTTTTTGTTTGCACTGAACGCCGTGTTGTGTTCAGTTTGAGATGGTTTAGCTCTGATATGGCTCTGCCCTGTCGGCTGGGCTTCAAACACCTATAACAACAGTTCAGAAAAGAAAAAAAAAACTACGTTGGCATGGCCATGTGACAAGATCCAGTGGCCTTGCTACATTCGTCCTTCCTGGGAACTGTTGACAGGGGTAGGGGAAGAAGGAAGAAGAACAAACAGCAGAAGCAGAAGACGTTTTTGTCTATTTCATTTACTTTCTGTGTCTATTTCATTTTATTTCATTTTTTGTTTCATTTCAATTTATTCTATTTCATTTCATTCTTATCTGTTTATTTATGTGTTCATTGATTGATTGATTGATTGATTGATTAATTCATGCATTAATTCATCTATATATTTATTTATTTAATAACTGCCCATGATGAGATCTAATCAGTCAGGTGGTTTTCAGACAGTTGGTCTGTTCACTGTCCATGGTGATATCAGTCACATGGTGTGTTCACTGTCGATGGTGATATCAGTCACATGGTGTGTACACTGTCCATGGTGATATCAGTCACATGGTGTGTTCACTGTCCATGGTGATATCAGTCACATGGTGTGTTCACTGTCCATGGTGATATCAGTCACATGGTGTGTTCACTGTCCTTGGTGATATCAGTCACATGGTGTGTTCACTATCCATGGTGATATCAGTCACATGGTGTGTTCACTGTCCATGGTGATATCAGTCACATGGTGTTGGTCTGTTCACTGTCCATGGTGATATCAGTCACATGGTGTGTTCACTGTCCATGGTGATATCAGTCAATGGTTGTGTTCACTGTCCATGGTGATATCAGTCACATGGTATGTTCACTGTCCATGGTGATATCAGTCACATGGTGTGTTCACTGTCCATGGTGATGTCAGTCACATGGTGTGTTCACTGTCCATGGTGATATCAGTCACATGGTGTGTTCACTGTCCATGGTGATATCAGTCACATGGTGTGTTCACTGTCCATGGTGATATCAGTCACATGGTCTGTTCACTGTCCATGGTGATATCAGTCACATGGTGTGTTCACTGTCCATGATGATATCAGTCACATGGTGTGTTCACTGTCCATGGTGATATCAGTCACATGGTGTGTTCACTGACCATGGTGATATCAGTCACATGGTGTGTTCACTGACCATGGTGATATCAGTCACATGATGTGTTCACTGTCCATGGTGATGTCAGTCACATGGTGTGTTCACTGTCCATGGTGATATCAGTTACATGGTGTGTTCACTGAACATGGTGATATCAGTCACATGGTGTTGGTCTGTTCACTGTCCATGGTGATATCAGTCACATGGTGTGTTCACTGTCCATGGTGATATCAGTCACATGGTGTGTTCACTGTCCATGGTGATATCAGTCACATGGTGTGTTCACTGTCCATGGTGATATCAGTCACATGGTCTGTTCACTGTCCATGGTGATATCAGTCACATGGCGTGTTCACTGTCCATGGTGATATCAGTCACACGGTGTGTTCACTGTCCATGGTGATATCAGTCACATGGTGTTGGTCTGTTCATTGTCCATGGTGATATCAGTCACACGGTGTGTTCACTGTCCATGGTGATATCAGTCACATGGTGTTGGTCTGTTCACTGTCCATGGTGATATCAGTCACATGGTGTGTTCACTGAACATGGTGATATCAGTCACATGGTGTGTTCACTGTCCATGGTGATATCAGTCACATGGTGTTGGTCTGTTCACTGTCCATGGTGATATCAGTCACATGGTGTGTTCACTGTCCATGGTGATATCAGTCACATGGTGTGTTCACTGTCCATGGTGATATCAGTCACATGGTGTGTTCACTGTCCATGGTGATATCAGTCACATGGTGTGTTCACTGTCCATGGTGATATCAGTCACATGGTGTGTTCACTGTCCATGGTGATATCAGTCACATGGTGTGTTCACTGTCCATGGTGATATCAGTCACATGGTGTGTTCACTGTCATGGTGATATCAGTCACATGGTGTTGGTCTGTTCACTGTCCATGGTGATATCAGTCACATGGTGTGTTCACTGTCCATGGTGATATCAGTCACATGGTGTTGGTCTGTTCACTGTCCATGGTGATATCAGTCACATGGTGTGTTCACTGTCCATGGTGATATCAGTCACATGTGTTTCACTGTCCATGGTGATATCAGTCACATGGTGTGTTCACTGTCCATGGTGATATCAGTCACATGGTGTGTTCACTGTCCATGGTGATATCAGTCACATGGTGTGTTCACTGTCCATGGTGATATCAGTCACATGGTGTGTTCACTGTCCATGGTGATATCAGTCGCATGGTGTTGGTCTGTTCACTGTCCATGGTGATATCAGTCACATGGTGTGTTCACTGTCCATGGTGATATCAGTCACATGGTGTGTTCACTGTCCATGGTGATATCAGTCACATGGTGTTGGTCTGTTCACTGTCCATGGTGATATCAGTCGCATGGTGTGTGGTTTGTTCACTGTCCATGGTGATATCAGTCACATGGTGTGTTCACTGTCCATGGTGATATCAGTCACAT
This sequence comes from Monoplex corrugatus, assembly GCA_030674185.1. NCBI lineage: Eukaryota > Metazoa > Mollusca > Gastropoda > Littorinimorpha > Ranellidae > Monoplex > Monoplex corrugatus. The sequence goes on from JAPXFY010000012.1 coordinate 2,674,864, forward strand.
GGTGTGTTCACTGTCCATGGTGATATCAGTCACATGGTGTTGGTCTGTTCACTGTCCATGGTGATATCAGTCACATGGTGTGTTCACTGTCCATGGTGATATCAGTCACATGGTGTGTTCACTGTCCATGGTGATATCAGTCACATGGTGTGTTCACTGTCCATGGTGATATCAGTCACATGGTGTGTTCAATGACCATGGTGATATCAGTCACATGATGTGTTTCACTGTCCATGGTGATGTCAGTCACATGGTGTGTTCACTGTCCATGGTGATATCAGTTACATGGTGTGTTCACTGAACATGGTGATATCAGTCACATGGTGTTTGTCTGTTCACTGTCCATGGTGATATCAGTCACATGGTGTGTTCACTGTCCATGGTGATATCAGTCACATGGTGTGTTCACTGTCCATGGTGATATCAGTCACATGGTGTGTTCACTGTCCATGGTGATATCAGTCACATGGTCTGTTCACTGTCGATGGTGATATCAGTCACATGGCGTGTTCACTGTCCATGGTGATATCAGTCACACAGGTGTGTTCACTGTCCATGGTGATATCAGTCACATGGTGTTGGTCTGTTCACTGTCCATGGTGATATCAGTCACACGGTGTGTTCACTGTCCATGGTGATATCAGTCACATGGTGTTGGTCTGTCACTGTCCATGGTGATATCAGTCACATGGTGTGTTCACTGAACATGGTGATATCAGTCACATGGTGTGTTCACTGTCCATGGTGATATCAGTCACATGGTGTTGGTCTGTTCACTGTCCATGGTGATGTCAGTCACATGGTGTGTTCACTGTCCATGGTGATATCAGTCACATGGTGTGTTTACTGAACATGGTGATATCAGTCACATGGTGTGTTCACTGTCCATGGTGATATCAGTCACATGGTGTGTTCACTGTCCATGGTGATATCAGTCACATGGTGTGTTCACTGTCCATGGTGATATCAGTCACATGGTGTGTTCACTGAACATGGTGATATCAGTCACATGGTGTTGGTCTGTTCACTGTCCATGGTGATATCAGTCACATGGTGTGTTCACTGTCCATGGTGATATCAGTCACATGGTGTTGGTCTGTTCACTGTCCATGGTGATATCAGTCACATGGTGTGTTCACTGTCCATGGTGATATCAGTCACATGGTGTGTTCACTGTCCATGGTGATATCAGTCACATGGTGTGTTCACTGTCCATGGTGATATCAGTCACATGGTGTGTTCACTGTCCATGGTGATATCAGTCACATGGTGTGTTCACTGTCCATGGTGATATCAGTCACATGGTGTGTTCACTGTCCATGGTGATATCAGTCACAGGGTGTTGGTTGTTCACTGTCCATGGTGATATCAGTCACATGGTGTGTTCACTGTCCATGGTGATATCAGTCACATGGTGTGGTTCACTGTCCATGGTGATATCAGTCACATGGTGTGTTCACTGTCCATGGTGATATCAGTCACATGGTGTGTTCACTGTCCATGGTGATATCAGTCACATGGTGTGTTCACTGTCCATGGTGATATCAGTCACATGGTGTGTTCACTGAACATGGTGATATCAGTCACATGGTGTTGGTCTGTTCACTGTCCATGGTGATATCAGTCACATGGTGTGTTCACTGTCCATGGTGATATCAGTCACATGGTGTTGGTCTGTTCACTGTCCATGGTGATATCAGTCACATGGTGTGTTCACTGTCCATGGTGATATCAGTCACATGGTGTGTTGTCACTGTCCATGGTGATATCAGTCACATGGTGTGTTCACTGTCCATGGTGATATCAGTCACATTGTTCACTGTCCATGGTGATATCAGTCACATGGTGTGTTCACTGTCCATGGTGATATCATCACATGGTGTTAGTGGTTCATGTCCTGTGATATCAGTCACATGGTGTCACCTTGGTGGTTCATACATTTGACTTTTCCATGTCCACGTTAATGCTCCAGTCATGTGGTGACGTCAGCTTACTGTTCCATGTTCACGTTAATGCTCCAGTCATGTGGTGACGTCAGCTTACTGTTCCATGTCCACGTTAATGCTCCAGTCATGTGGTGACGTCAGCTTACTGGTCCATGTCCACGTTAATGCTCCAGTCATGTGGTGACGTCAGCTTACTGTTCCATGTCCACTTTAATGCTCCAGTCATGTGGTGACGTCAGCTTACTGGTCATGTCTACGTTAATGCTCCAGTCATGTGGTGACGTCAGTTTATTGGTCCATGTCGACGTTAATGCTCCAGTCATTTGGTGACGTCAGTTTACTGATCCATGTCCATGTTAATGCTCCAGTCATGTGGTGACGTCAGCTTACTATTCCATGTCCACTTTAATGCTCCAGTCATGTGGTGACGTCAGCTTACTTGTCCATGGGCCCTCATGGTGCTTGTCTCCCTGAGTTCAGCACTTTGCCTGCACATAGGGATGGTTGCACTGACTCAAGGAGTCCTGTCTGACACTGTAATTACTGGTGTATCACTAGTTCATTATTTCTTGTTAACTTTGACTTGTGCTTTGACCACTGACTTAAGGGAATCAGGTCTGATGACTGCAGGGAAAAACCTGCTGGCTGCTCGGAAAGACGGCAAACTTGGGATCCCCTTAGGAGTATGTGAGATTTTGCTAAACAGCAAAATGGGCTGTGACTGGAGCACCATGCCTGGCCACTTTTGCGCCCGTTCGAACACCCATCTGGTCGCAGTAAAGCAATAGTGGGAGCTTCCGACTGCTAGCCGTCGAGATTATAGCAGGAGAACAGGGCTGGCAGCTATGCGATCTTGCGGCAGGGCGGGCTGCCCGACAGATAGATAAAGACCCTGAATGGAGCGAGTGAGGGATCTTCCTTTCTCTCTTGGTACGGAGGCTGGGCTGGACCTGGTTGGTGCTCGTTGTGTGGCTATGTCCCGGGGTTTGTCATTTCCAAACCTTGCCATTCGGTTTGCTCACAAGGTAACTGATGACTGGGTGCGAATGGGTCATGCAAAGTATGGACGCCCCCCCCCCCCCCCCCCCATTTGCTTACGATAGCAGAACACAAATCCTTCCTGGTACAAATGATGGACCCTATTCCTTCTTGCGATAATACCAGTGTCGGACCCAGTGTGAAGGCAGATTCCGTCCTTTAACTGCTCTGAAGGCGTACGACAGTATGAGAGAGAAGATTCTGAACAGTGTTGGGGCGAGAATACATTGTATATCCCAGCTTCAAGTTGGGTACAGTGCGTATGGAGCTGCCCGGATACGATGATCCCTCTTGAATAAACAACAAAATGCAAATGACTGCAAACAGTAATTTGTTTTGTTGTTTATTTAATGTTTACAATTGACTACAAACAGTGTTTTGTTTTGTTGTTTATTTAATGTTTACAATTGACTACAAACAGTAATTTGTTTTGTCGTTTATTTAATTTTTACAATTGACTACAAACAGTAATTTGTTTTGTTGTTTATTTAATGTTTACAATTGATTACAAACAGTGTTTTGTTGTTTATTTAATGTTTACAATTGACTACAAACAGTAATTTGTTTTGTTGTTTATTTAATGTTTACAATTGATTACAAACAGTGTTTTTGTTGTTTATTTAATGTTTACAATTGACTACAAACAGTGTTTTATTTTGTTGTTTATTTAATGTTTACAATTGATTACAAACAGTGTTTTGTTGTTTATTTAATGTTTACAATTGACTACAAACAGTGTTTTGTTGTTTATTTAATGTTTACAATTGACTACAAACAGTGTTTTGTTGTTTATTTAATGTTTACAATTGACTACAAACAGTGTTTTGTTGTTTATTTAATGTTTACAATTGACTACAAACAGTAATTTGTTTTGTTGTTTATTTAATGTTTACAATTGACTACAAACAGTATTTTGTTGTTTATTTAATGTTTACAATTGACTACAAGCAGTAATTATATTTTGTTTTGTTGTTTATTTAATGTTTTCTGCCCTAAAATACGTTGCGCACATGTGATAATGTATTTCCATGATATTTGATTATGTTGATGTATATGTATGCGTAATGCATATATCCTTGTGTTGCTGTATTTTGAAATACAAAAAAATGACATTAAAAAATCTATGAAAATAGAATGGAACTACTGTCAGAGGTTGCTGTTCACACATCTGTCTCGAAAAACGCTGATACTTGGCAGTTTTTAGGTCTTTGTGGCCTTGACCTTGAGGCCTCACCTTGCAAACTTTTCCTTTTGCAATTCCTTGACGGTCCAACATCTTTGACCAAACTGTAGGAAGATCCACTTATACAGAGCTCAGGAAACAGCGTCCTACGCAGACAGACAGAAAGACAGACAGACAGGCAGACAGACAGACAGGCAGACAGGCAGGCAGGCAGACAGACAGACAGACAGACAGACAGGCAGGTACACAGAGAGACAGACAGGCAGACAGGCAGGCAGACAGAGCGACAGACAGACAGACAGGCAGACAGGCAGGCAGACAGACAGACAGGCAGACAGGCAGACAGACAGACAGACAGACAGACAGATAAAACATCTCTCTGGTTTTACTTGAATTTATCACCCTTGAATTTTTTTTTAGAAAACGTGTATCAATGTTCCTTGGAATCGCAAAAATGTCGTTTTCTTTGTTCACCGCCCCTCCCCCATCCTTTCCCCCACCCCCACCCTTTCCCCCCACCCCACTGTGGGGACACTGGGGGTTCTTTCAGTATAAACAATATCTCCACATATTGACAATTCTATGCTAAAAATAGTTTCCTTTTTTCTGTCACTCTGTTTTTGCCTTGTTCTTTAGCTTTTTGTCATCTCTTCCTTCCATTTTCTGCCTTGCTTGTCCATTGGCCTGTATGTGTATGTGTTCTATAAAGTCTTACATACTTTCTCCTCGGGTTGATACTTGAGTTCTTGTGTAAAGTGCATTTTTGGCTGTAAGGAAAGGTCATGTGCTGAAGCAATTTCAGGTGATTTATGCCCGTGTTATATTATATACTTTAGTATCCTTAATTATGATTGTGTTGATCTTTTTAGAAATCAGCTATGTGAAAAATTGATCGGCGTGGTCAACCCCAAGGGGGATATCCTGAGATTGTTTTATCGAATGCACTGATATGTGTACTTAATTTTCTTTTCCAATTTTTTTTCTGTTGAAGTTTCGTGTATGATTTGAAACGGTTTTAGACCTGATATGGTAATAATAATAATAATAATTACAATATTTATATAGCGCAAAATCTCGACAAAATCAAATCTAAGCGCTGAAACAGACACACACGCACGCACGCACGCACGCACGCACGCACGTACGCACGCACACACACGCACACACACACACACACACACACACACACACACTCACACACACACACACACACACACACGCGCGCGCGCATGGCTATAAATAGGGAGAAAGAATAAAAGCAATAAAAGCAAGAATAAAAGCAATGGAAAATTATAGAGAGCATATCATATACAATTATATATTATAACAAAGTGATTCCCCTCCGAGCGGAGACAGGCTGCAGAGGGGGGTTGAGTGAGGTTAGGATTTTATGCAGAGGAGAAAAGGTGAGTTTTGAGAGCGGACTTGAAGAAGACAAAAGTAGGTTGCTGACGGACTGAGAGAGGAAGTTTGTTCCAGGAGAGCGGACCAGAAACAGAGAAGGCTCGTGGACCATAGGTATTGAGCTTAGTGCGTGGAAAGCGAAAAGTTAGAGGATCGGAGGCAGAGCGGAGGGTACGTAAGGGAGCATAGATCTCAACTATGGTGCTACACAGTCGGCAGGGCTTTAAGCAAAATAACGGTAACAGTTGTTTTTTTTATAGGAAGACTAAAAAACTGCTTATCTCTGTTATTTATGAGTTGAGATCGGAAGGGCATCTACGAGTCATGACCTGGATGTGGCCCGGCCCCCTTAGAGTGTCAGGAGATAAGAGCCGTAACACTTGTTGACTGAGGACCTTCTGCTGTCTGGCTCTCCCCAGTGTTTCTGGCTACTAAGCTGAGATTTCAGTGGAAAAACTCATCGCTAAAACTTGATTTGATATCAGTTGATTTTCAAGGTCAGTGTTGTGCAAAACATGTTTGTTTATGAACTGTTGGCCAGCGTTGTCTTGCTGTTTGAGGACCGTCTGCCTGGAATACACTTCCATTCTCCTTTCAGCTAACAGCAACCTTTTCTGCTTTTAAATACAATTTTAAAAAATCCACCTCTTTTCCCGACAATGAATTCTACAACTACCTCTTTCCCTTAGCTTGTGCGTGTGTGTATATATGTTTTTTTTATATTTGTTTTGATTTTTGTTTATGTATGTGGCATGGAGTCTGTTTATGTATATTGCATGGAGTCTGTTTATGTATGTGGTATGGAGTCTGTTTATGTATGTGGTATGGAGTATGTTTATGTATATGGTATGGAGTCTGTTTATGTATATGGTATGGAGTCTGTTTATGTATATGGTATGGAGTCTGTTTATGTATATGGTATGGAGTCTGTTTATGTATGTGGTATGGAGTCTGTTTATGTATGTGGTATGGAGTCTGTTTATGTATGTGGTATGGAGTCTGTTTATGTATGTGGTATGGAGTCTGTTTTGTATGTGTATGAGTCTGTTTATGTATATGGTATGGAGTCTGTTTATGTATATGGTATGGAGTCTGTTTATGTATGTGAATGGAGTTGTTTATGTATGTGTATGGAGTCATGTTTATTGTATTGGTATGGAGTCTGTTTAGTATGTGTATGGAGTATGTAGGTATGGTAGTTGTTTTATTGTATGTGAGTATGTAGTAGTTGGTATTGGATGTATATGTATTGTAGGAGTCTGTTTATGTATGTGGTATGGAGTCTGTTTATGTATGATGAGTATGGAGTCTGTTTATGTATGTTATGGAGTCTGTTTATGTATGTGATGTATGTTTATTATTGGTATGGAGTCTGTTTATGTATATGGTATGGAGTCTGTTTATGTATGTGATATGGAGATCTGTTTATGTATGGTGATGAGTTGTTATTAGTGATGTGGTATGGAGTCTGTTTATGTATGTGGTATGGAGTCTGTTTAGTATGTGGTATGGAGTCTGTTTATGTATGATGGTATGGAGTCTGTTTATGTTATGTGTATGGAGTCTGTTTTAAGTATGTGGATATGGAGTCTGTTTATGTATGATGGTATGGAGTCTGTTTATGTATGTGGTATGGAGTCTGTTATGTATGTGTATGGAGTCTGTTTATGTATGTGGTATGGAGTTGTTTATGTATGTGGTATGGAGTTTTTTATGTATTGGTATGGAGTTATAGTTATGTATGTTGGTATGGAGAGTCTGTTTATGTATGTGGTATGGAGTCTGTTTATGTATGTGGTATGGAGTCTGTTTATGTATGTGGTATGGAGTCTGTTTATGTATGTGGTATGGAGTCGTTTATGTATGTGAGAGTCGTTATGTATGGTATGGAGTCTGTTTATGTATGTGGTATGTATGGAGTCTGTTTATGTATATGGTATGGAGTCTGTTTATGTATGTGGTATGGAGTCTGTTTATGTATGTGGTATGGAGTCTGTTTATGTATGTGGTATGGAGTCTGTTTATGTATGGTATGGAGTCTGTTTATGTATAGGTATGATCTGTTTATGTATGGTATGGAGTCTGTTTATGTATGTGGTATGGAGTCTGTTTATGTATGGTGGTATGGAGTCTGTTTATGTATGTGGTATGGAGTCTGTTTATGTATGTGGTATGGAGTCTGTTTATGTATTGGTATGGAGTCGTTTATGTATTGGTATGGAGTCTGTTTATGTATATGTATGAGTCTGTTTATGTATGTGTATGGAGTCTGTTTATGTATGTGGTATGGAGTCTGTTTATGTATGTGGTATGGAGTCTGTTTATGTATGGTATGGAGTCTGTTTATGTATGTGGTATGGAGTCTGTTTATGTATGTGGTATGGAGTCTGTTTATGTATTGGTATGGAGTCTGTTTATGTATGTGGTATGGAGTCTGTTTATGTATGTGGTATATTGATTCTGTTTATGTATGTTGGTATGGAGTCTGTTATGTATGGGTATGGAGTCTGTTTATGTATGTGGTATGGGTATGGAGTCTGTTTATGTATGTGGTATGGAGTCTGTTTATGTATGTGTATGGAGTCTGTTTATGTATGTGGTATGAGTCTGTTTATGTATGTGGTATGGAGTCTGTTTATGTATTGGTATGGAGTCTGTTTATGTATGTGTATGGAGTCTGTTTATGTATTGGTATGGAGTCTGTTTATGTATGTGGTATGTAGTCTGTTTATGTATGTGTATGGAGTTTTTTATGTATGTGGTATGGAGTCTGTTTATGTATGTGGTATGGAGTCTGTTTATGTATGTGTATGGAGTCTGTTTATGTATGTGGTATGGAGTCTGTTTATGTATTGGTATGGAGTCTGTTTATGTATATGGTATGGAGTCTGTTTATGTATGTGGTATGGAGTCTGTTTATGTATGTGTATGGAGTCTGTTTATGTATTGGTATGGAGTATGTTTATGTATGTGGTATGGAGTCTGTTTATGTATTGGTATGGAGTCTGTTTATGTATGTGGTATGGAGTCTGTTTATGTATGTGGTATGGAGTCTGTTTATGTATGTGGTATGGAGTCTGTTATGTATGTGGTATGGAGTCTGTTTATGTATGTAGGATCTGTTTATGTATATGGTATGGAGTCTGTTTATGTATATGGTATGGAGTCTGTTTATGTATTGTGATATGGAGTCTGTTTATGTATGTGGTATGGAGTCTGTTTATGTATTGGTATGGAGTCTGTTTATGTATGTGGTATGGAGTCTGTTTATGTATGTGGTATGGAGTCTGTTTATGTATGTGGTATGGAGTCTGTTTATGTATGTGGTATGGAGTTGTTTATGTATGTGTATGAGTCTGTTTATGTATGATGGTATGGAGTCTGTTTATGTATGGTATAGTCTGTTTATGTATATGGTATGGAGTCTGTTTATGTATGTGGTATGGAGTCTGTTTATGTATGTGATATGGAGTCTGTTTATGTATATTGGTATGGAGTCTGTTTATGTATGTGTATGGAGTCTGTTTATGTATGTGGTATGGAGTCTGTTTATGTATTGGTATGGAGTCTGTTTATGTATGTGGTATGGAGTTGTTTATGTATGTGGTATGGAGTCTGTTTATGTATTGGTATGGAGTCTGTTTATGTATGTTATGGAGTCTGTTTATGTATGTGGTATGGAGTCTGTTTATGTATGTGGTATGGAGTCTGTTTATGTATGTGATATGGAGTCTGTTTATGTATATGGTATGGAGTCTGTTTATGTATGTGGTATGGAGTCTGTTTATGTATGTGATATGGAGTCTGTTTATGTATATGGTATGGAGTTGTTATGTATGTGGTATGGAGTCTGTTTATGTATTGGTATGGAGTCTGTTTATGATAGGATGACTGTTATTTATATGGTATGGAGTCTGTTTATGTATATGGTATGGAGTCTGTTTATGTATTGGTATGGAGTCTGTTTATGTATGTGTATGGAGTCTGTTTATGTATGTGGTATGGAGTCTGTTTATGTATGTGGTATGGAGTCTGTTTATGTATTGGTATGGAGTCTGTTTATGTATGTGGTATGGAGTCTGTTTATGTATATGGTATGGAGTCTGTTTATGTATGTGGTATGGAGTCTGTTTATGTATGTGGTATGGAGTCTGTTTATGTATATGGTATGGAGTCTGTTTATGTATGTGGTATGGAGTCTGTTTATGTATATGGTATGGAGTCTGTTTATGTATATGGTATGGAGTCTGTTTATGTATGTGGTATGGAGTCTGTTTATGTATTGGTATGGAGTCTGTTTATGTATGTGGTATGGAGTCTGTTTATGTATGTGGTATGGAGTCTGTTTATGTATGTGGTATGGAGTCTGTTTATGTATATGGTATGGAGTCTGTTTATGTATGTGGTATGAGTCTGTTTATGTATATGTGTATGGAGTC
>JAPXFY010000012.1:2692373-2697373 GCA_030674185.1 Monoplex corrugatus
TCATTGTATTATTGTATCATTGTATCGTTGTATCATTGTATTATTGTATCATTGTATTATTGTATCATTGTATCATTGTATCATTGTATTATTGTATCATTGTATTATTGTATTATTGTATCATTGTATCATTGTATCATTGTATCATTGTATTATTGTATTATTGTATCATTGTATCATTGTATTATTGTATCATTGTATCATTGTATTATTGTATCGTTGTATCGTTGTATCGTTGTATTATTGTATCATTGTATCATTGTATCATTGTATCATTGTATTATTGTATTATTGTATCATTGTATCATTGTATCATTGTATCATTGTATCATTGTATCATTGTATTATTGTATCATTGTATTATTGTATCATTGTATCATTGTATTACTGTATTATTGTATCATTGTATCATTGTATCATTGTATCATTGTATCATTGTATTATTGTATCATTGTATTATTGTATCATTGTATTATTGTATCATTGTATTATTGTATCATTGTATTATTGTATCATTGTATTATTGTATTATTGTATCATTATATTATTGTATCATTGTATCATTGTATTATTGTATCATTGTATTATTGTATCATTGTATTATTGTATCATTGTATTATTGTATCATTGTATCATTGTATCATTGTATTATTGTATCATTGTATTATTGTATCATTGTATCATTGTATCATTGTATTATTGTATCATTGTATTATTGTATCATTGTATCATTGTATTATTGTATCATTGTATTATTGTATCATTGTATTATTGTATCATTGTATTATTGTATTATTGTATTATTGTATCATTGTATTATTGTATCATTGTATTATTGTATCATTGCAATATTCATGTTGATTCCTGTATCATTAGTCAGTGGTGTTGATCCATTTTGTGCGAGGGCTGAATGTATAAAAGTATATACATTGGTTATGTCACATTCTTGTAAGTCGTGTTGGTTCCTGTTCTCTCTTAATCAATGTCTTGACACAGAAAGCAGGAGATCATCTACCCACTGAACGGTTAGATATATAACTGTGTGGTACGACTGATCTTGAGGTCAAATTGCTTACATGAATAAATGAATGAATGAATGAATAAATGAATGAATGAGTCGTAAAATGAATGAACGAATGGATCTTTGAATGAATGAATGAATGAATGAATGAATGAATGAATGAATGAATGAATGAATGAACGAACGAATGAATGAATGAATAAAGAAATATTCTTATTTCCAGACGGTAACGACAATGACACAATACGAAGAATGTGACTTAGCGCACGCGCGAGCGAGAGAGAGAGAGAGAGAGAGAGAGAGAGAGAGAGAGAGAGAGAGAGAGAGACAGACAGACAGACAGACAGACAGACAGACAGAGATTGTACAGGGGATGATGGAGCTTGCTTTTGGACACAGAGAGAGAGAACAGTTATGTTTATGATTACGCATGCTCACACTCATGCGTGCGAGCACACACACACACACAGACACACACACACACACACACACACAGACACACACACACACACACACACACATACACACACACACACACACACACACACACACACACACACACACACACACACACACACACACACACTACAGATGGCCAGCGCCACCTCAACATCAAGAGGTCATTGGTTGCTGCACATTGTACATGTACTGCCCACCTGTACAGTCTGTCCACACTCTCCTCGTCTCCTGGTTGTTGTGTCAACTGGAGGTGTGAAGCGCCAGACACCTGATATGGTGTTGGCTGAAACATAATCTGTCTTGTTGGGGCAAATCGTAAGGCCACAGAAATAGGTCAGTCATGCACTGGATGTCCCAGTGGGTGCGTGTTGCCAGTGCACAATCATCTATGAAGAGGAAAACCCCACAGGGCGGCTTTGAACACTTTGGTGTTGGCTTGGATTGTGTGCCTGTCGAACAGTTTTCTGTCTTAGCGGCAATGTTGATAGGTACACCCTTGTCAAAGTCTCTGACTGCATCAGTTCACATTACCGCCAAGAGGAAGGAGAAGAGCTTGGGCACTAGAACGTATCCCTGTGTCATTGTATTTTGCACTAGGAAGGTTCGGGTGACTGGCGTCTTGACCACTGTGCCTTTGTGGAAGGAAGCAGTCAGTGAGACAAGTTTCTGAAGGCAACCAACCTGTCGTATCTCCGGCCACCCACAGCCACTGACCCTTCCAGTGTCACACACTTTGGTCAGACGTACAAACACCATGTGGAGGTCCCGGGGTTTGTCTGTGACACTTGTCTTGCTGCTGACGTATGGCAAACATCATGTCACTACAACCTCTTCCATCAGGACAGCTGACATTGAATGCCACCCCTGCGATTACATTTGTGTCGTGCGACTAGTGTGTTATATGATATATGTGTTGTGTGACATATGTGTTGTGTGACATATGTGTTGTGTGACAGTGTGTTATATGACATATGAGTTGTGTGACATGTGTCGTGTGACAAGTGTGTTGTGTGACAAGTGTGTTATATGACATGTGTTGTGTGACATATGTGTTGTGTGACATATGTGTTGTGTGACATATGTGTTGTGTGACGTATGTGTTGTGTGACATATGTGTTGTGTGACAAGTGTGTTATATGACATGTGTGTTATATGACATATGTGTTGTGTGACAGGTGTGTTGTATGACATATGTGTTGTGTGACATATGTGTTGTGTGACAGGTGTGTTATATGACATATGTGTTGTGTGACAAGTGTGTTATATGACATGTGTTGTGTGACATATGTGTTGTGTGACAAGTGTGTTATATGACATGTGTTGTGTGACAAGTGTGTTATATGACATATGTGTTGTGTGACATATGTGTTTTGTGACAAGTGTGTTATATGACATATGTGTTGTGTGACAAGTGTGTTATATGACATATGTGTTGTGTGACAGGTGTGTAATGTGACAGGTGTGTAGTGTGACAAGTGTGTTGTGTGACAGGTGTGTTGTGTGAGAGGTGTGTTGTGTGAGAGGTGTGTTGTGAGACAGGTGTGTAGTGTGACAGGTGTGTTGTGTGAGAGGTGTGTTGTGTGACAGGTGTGTTGTGTGACAGGTGTGTTGTGTGACAGGTGTGTTGTGTGACAGGTGTGTTGTGTGACAGGTGTGTTGTGTGACAGGTGTGTTGTGTGACAGGTGTGTTGTGTGATACGTGTGTTGTGTGATAGGTGTGTTGTGTAACAGGTGTGTTGTGTGACAGGTGTGTTGTGTGACAGGTGTGTTGTGTGAAAAGTGTGTTGTGTGACAGGTGTGTTGTGTGACAAGTGTGTTGTGTGACAGGTGTGTTGTGTGATACGTGTTTTATGTGATAAGTGTGTTGTGTGATAGGTATGTTGTGTGACATATGTTGTGTGATACGTTTTGTGTGACAGGTATGTTGTGTGACAGGTGTGTTGTGTGACAGGTTGTTGTGTGATATGTTTTGTGTGATAGGTGTGTTGTGTGACAGGTGTGTTGTGTGATAGGTGTGTTGTGTCAGTGGTGTCATGTTATGTCATACAGGTGTGCTGTCTTACAGGTGTGGTTCCAGAACCGCCGTGCCAAATGGCGCAAGACAGAAAAGACGTGGGGCAAGAGCAGCATCATGGCGGAGTACGGGCTGTATGGCGCAATGGTGAGACACGCTCTGCCCCTACCCGAGTCTATCATCAAGACGGCAGAGCACGGCATTGAAAACTCCGCGGCTCCATGGCTGTTGGGTAAGATCTTGCTGATGTCAGTGGCTTACGTCATAAAGACATAGTGTGTGTTTACTAGGTGAGACCTTTGGTGGCCTCATTAGCTTTCTTCATAAAGGCACAGTGTGTATTTATTGGGTAAGACCGTGCTGACGTCATTGGCTTATGTCATAAACACATAGGCCGTAACTCTTAGGTAAAGCTCCCAACGATGTCATTGGGCTTACATCATACAGACATAATGTGTAACTCCTGGGTAAGACCCCTGCTGATGTCTATGGCTTACGTCATTAAAAATATAGTATATAACTCATAGGTAAGAAATCTGCTGACGCCATTGGCTTACATCATAAAGATCTAGTGTATAACTCCTAGGTAAGACTCCTGCTGATGTCATAGACATACGTTGTAAGAACATAGTCTGGATCTGACAAGTAATACCTCTGCTGACGTCATAGACATACGTCATAAAGACAATTGTGAATCTAACAAGTAAGACCCCTGCTGATGTCACTGACATACATCTTAAAGACATAGTCTGGATCTGACAAGTAACACCCCTCTGTGTGTGTGTGTGTGTGTGTGTGTGTGTGTGGTGTGTGTGTGTGTGTGTGTGTGTGTGTGTGTGTGTGTGTGTGTGTGTGTGTGTGTGTATGTGTGTGTGTCCCCAGGCATGCACAAGAAGAGTCTGGAAGCCTCCAAGAAGATGAACGAGGAAGACGAGGACACCAGCAATGAAGGGAAGACAACTCGTGGCCGTGAGGAATTCAAGTCAGAGAGCATCGCCTCCCTTCGTGCCAAAGCACAGGAACACAGCGCGCGTGTGCTGCAGGCCCTCAACAAGGATTCAGTCTGTGAAACCAGCTGTGAGACCGGTTGTGAGACCGGCTGTGAGACCAGCTGTGAGACCGGCTGTGAGAGCAGTTTTCAGCCCTCCCTGCACCTGGCGGCTTTTCATGGGAGTCAGGATTCGGGTACAGAGTCTGGCATAGGGTCTGGTATGGAGGGCACACGGGCAGAGTTAGAAAGGGGCTGTCACTGAAGGCCGGTCATGGTGACCTCACGTCAGGTCACAACGATCAAGGTCAGAGTTAGACAGAGGTTGTCACTGATGACCCGGTCATAATGACCTCACGTCAGGAGGTCACAATGACCAAGGTCAGAGTTGGACAGGGGTTATCACTGAAGGTCGGTCATGCTGACCTCACGTCAGGTCACATTGACCAAGGTCAGTGTTTGAGAGGGGTTGTTACTGAAGGTCGGTCATGCTGACCTCACGTCAGGTCACAACGACC
>JAPXFY010000012.1:2702373-2704873 GCA_030674185.1 Monoplex corrugatus
TGGACAGCAGAAGGTCAAGGACGACGTCCCCTTTCTGCCTGATACCGTGAATACTACAGAACGATGTTGCCAACGCTCCATGATAGGGAAGAGAAACAATTCTATCAGCAACTACATACGTAACAGTAGGTAGAAGGGAGATAAATGTAAAGGGATAGAGAAATCAGTGTTATAATTCTACTGTTTTCATTATGACATAATCATGCGCGTGTGTATACATGTATCGCGCGCGCGCACGTGTGTGTGTGTGTGTGTGTGTGTGTG
The DNA here is from genome assembly GCA_030674185.1 of Monoplex corrugatus. Lineage (NCBI taxonomy): Eukaryota > Metazoa > Mollusca > Gastropoda > Littorinimorpha > Ranellidae > Monoplex > Monoplex corrugatus. The sequence goes on from JAPXFY010000012.1 coordinate 2,702,638, forward strand.
TGTGTGTGTGTGTGTGTCTGTGTGTGTGTGTGTGTGTGTGTGTGTGTGTGTGTGTGTGTGTGTGTGTGTGGAGAGAGAGAGAGAGAGACAGACAGACAGACAGACAGACAGACAGACAGACAGAGGAAAAGCCATTGTTTCAAAGAAAACGAACAACTTGGTTTCAGTATTGCATAAGTCTGTATTGCAGAGATAAACAGATGAAGAACGAAATCAGTATTATACATCAGTTTACATGTTGTATAGAGTGATTTACACAAATTGTACTGAGTACACATTTCATGTAATTATAGATACTGATTTATGTAATGATCATATATTAGTATATTTTGTACAATTATGTATACTGATTTACATAAATATCATACATTATTTTACAGAAGTATTTGACATTAGCTTTAGATCGCTATGAGTTATCTTGAAGGGAATTTGATCACAAAGAACATCTGACTGTACAGACTGTACACAGAATAACACTTGATTTTACACAGAACAACACCAGACTGTACAGACTGTACACAGAACAACACCTGACTGTACAGACTGTACACAGAACAACACTTGATTTTACACAGAACAATACCTGACTGTACAGACTGTACGCAGCACAACACCTGACTGTACAGACTGTACACAGAACAACACCTGACTGTACAAACTGTACACAGAACAACACTTGATTTTACACAGAACAACACCTGACTGTACAGACTGTACACAGAACAACACCAGACTGTACAGACTGTACACAGAACAACACCTGACTGTACACACTGTACACAGAACAACACCTGACTGTACAGACTGTACACAGAACAACACCTGACTGTACAGACTGTACACAGAACAACACCTGACTGTACAGACTGAACACAGAACAATACTTGATTTTACACAGAACAAGACCTGACTGTACAGACTGTACACAGAACAACACCAGACTGTACAGACTGTACACAGAACAACACCTGACTGTACAGACTGTACACAGAACAACACTTGATTTTACACAGAACAACACCTGACTGTACAGACTGTACACAGAACAAGACCTGACTGTACAGACTGTACACAGAACAACACCTGACTGTACAGACTGTACACAGAACAACACCTGACTGTACTCAGAACAACACCTGACAGTACACAGAACAAGACCTGACTGTACAGACTGTACACAGAACAACACCTGACTGTCCAGACTGTACACAGAACAACACCTGACTGTCCAGACTGTACACAGAACAACACCTGACTGTACAGACTGTACACATAACAACACCTGACTGTACATACTGTACACAGAACAACACCTGACTGTACACAGAACAACACCTGACTGTACACAGAACAACACCTGACTACACAGAACAACACCTGACTACACAGAACAACACCTGACTACACAGAACAACACCTGACTACACAGAACAACACCTGACTATACAGACTGTACACAGAAAAACACCTGACTGTACAGACTGTACACAGAACAACACCTGGCTACACAGAACAACACCTGACTGTACAGACTGTACACAGAAAAACACCTGACTGTACAGACTGTACACAGAACAACACCTGACTGTACACAGAACAACACCTGACTGTACACAGAAAAACACCTGACTGTACAGACTGTACACAGAACAACACCTCACTGTACACAGAACAACACCTGACTACACAAGAACAACACCTGACTACACAGAACAACACCTGACTGTACAGACTGTACACAGAACAACACCATGACTGTACAGACTGTACACAGAACAACACCTGACTGTACAGACTGTACACAGAACAACACCTGACTACAACAGAACAACACCTGACTGTACAGACTGTACACAGAACAACACCTGACTGTACACAGAGCAATACCTGACTGTTCACAAACAACACCTGACTGTACAGACTGTACACAGAACAACACCTGACTGTACAGACTGTACACAAACAACACTGACTGTACAGACTGTACATAGAACAACACCTGACGTGTACACACTGTATACAGAACAACACCTGAGTGTACACAGATCAACACCTGACTGTACACAGAACAACACCTGACTGTACACCACAAAACAACACCTGAACTGTACAGACATGTACACAGAACAACACCTGACTGTACACACGACACAACAACCTGACTGTCGACACAAAACTACACCTGACTGTACAGACTGTACACAGAACAACACCTGACTGTACACAGAACAACCTG
>JAPXFY010000012.1:2712373-2717373 GCA_030674185.1 Monoplex corrugatus
ATAAGTTAACCTTGGTGGTGAGGGTTTTGTCATCCATCTAGCCATAAGTTAACCTTGTTGGGTGAGGGTTTTTGTCCATACTAGCATAAGTTAACCTTGGTGGTGAGGGTTTTGTCATCATCCTACATAAGTTAACCTTGGTGTGAGGGTTTTGTCACCATCTAGCCATAAGTTAACCTTGGTGGTGAGGGTTTTTATCCATACTAGCCATAAGTTAACCTTGGTGGTGAGGGTTTTTGTCACATACTAGCCATAAGGTTAACCTTGGTGGTGAGGGTTTTTGTCATCATCTAGCCATAAGTTAACCTTGGTGGTGAGGGTTTTGTATCATCCTAACCATAAGTTAACCTTGGTGGTGAGGGTTTTATCATCATCCTAACCATAAGTTAACCTTGGTGGTGAGGATTTTATCATCATCCTAACTATAAGTTAACCTTGGTGGTGAGGGTTTTATCATCATCCTAGCCATAAGTTAACCTTGGTGGTGAGGGTTTTGTCACCATCCTAACCATAGGTTAACCTTGGTGGTGAGGATTTTATCATCATCCTAACCATAAGTTAACCTTGGTGGTGAGGGTTTTATCATCATCCTAACCATAAGTTAACCTTGGTGGTAAGGGTTTTTGTTTCCATACTAGCCATAGGTTAACCTTGTTGGTGAGGGTTTTTTCATCATCCTAACCATAAGTTAACCTTGGTGGTGAGGATTTTTGTCATCATCCTAGCTGTAAGTTAACCTTGGTGGTGAGGGTTTTTGTCATCATCCTAACCATAAGTTAACCTTGGTGGTGAGGATTTTATCATCATCCTAACCATAAGTTAACCTTGGTGGTGAGGGTTTTATCATCATCCTAACCATAAGTTAACCTTGGTGGTGAGGGTTTTTGTTACCATACTAGCCATAAGTTAACCTTGGTGGTGAGGGTTTTTGTTACCATACTAGCCATAAGTTAACCTTGGTGGTGAGGGCTTTTGTCATCATCCTAGCCATAAGTTAACCTTGGTGGTGAGGGTTTTTGTTACCATACAAGCCATAAGTTAACCTTGGTGGTAAGGGTTTTTGTTACCATACTAGCCATAAGTTAACCTTGGTGGTAAGGGTTTTGTCATCATACTAGCCATAAGGTAACCTTGGTGGTGAGGGTTTTTGTTACCATACTAGCCATAAGTTAACCTTTGGTGATGAGGGTTTTTGTTACCATACTAGCCATAAGTTAACCTTGGTGGTGAGGGTTTATGTCACCATACTAGCCATAAGTTAACCTTTGGTGATGAGGGTTTTTGTTACCATACTAGCCATAAGTTAACCTTGGTGGTGAGGGTTTATGTCACCATACTAGCCATAAGTTAACCTTGGTGGTGAGGGTTTTTCTTACCATACTAGCCATAAGTTAACCTTGGTAATGAGGGTTTTGTCATCATACATAGCCATAAGTTAACATTGGTGGTGAGGGTTTTTGTTACCATACTAGCCATAAGTTAACCTTGGTGGTGAGGATTGTTGTCACCATCCTAGCTGTAAGTTAACCTTGGTGGTGAGGGTTTTATCATCATCCTAACCATAAGTTAACCTTGGTGGTGAGGTTTTGTCATCATCCTAGCTGTAAGTTAACCTTGGTGGTGAGGGTTTTTGTCATCATCCTAGCTGTAAGTTAACCTTGGTTGTGAGGGTTTTGTCATCATCCTAGCTGTAAGTTAACCTTGGTGGTGAGGGTTTTGTCATCATCCTAACCATAAGTTAACCTGTTGGTGAGGGTTTTTATCATCATCCTAGCCATACGTTAACCTTGGTTATTGAGGATTTTTGTCATCATACTAGCCATAGGTTAACCTTGGTGGTGAGGGTTTTGTCACCATACTAGCCATAAGTTAACCTTGGTGTGAGGGTTTTTGTCATCATCCTAACCATAAGTTAACCTTGGTGGTGAGGATTTTATCATCATCCTAACCATAAGTTAACCTTGGTGGTGAGGGTTTTATCATCATCCTAACCATAAGTTATCCTTGGTGGTAAGGGTTTTTGTTACCATACTAGCCATAGGTTAACCTTGGTGGTGAATGTTTTGTCACCATACTAGCCATAAGTTAACCTTGGTGGTGAGGGTTTTTTCATCATCCTAACCACAAGTTAACCTTGGTTGTGATGATTTTGTCATCATCCTAGCTGTAAGTTAACCTTGGTGGTGAGGGTTTTGTCATCATCCTAACCATAAGTTAACCTTGGTGGTGAGGGTTTTATCTTCATCCTAACCATAAGTTAACCTTGGTGGTGAGGGTTTTTGTCATCATCCTAACCATAAGTTAACTTTGGTGGTGAGGATTTTTGTCATAATCCTAGCTGTAAGTTAACCTTGGTGGTGAGGATTTTTGTCATCATCCTAGCTGTAAGTTAACCTTGGTGGTGAGGGTTTTGTCATCATCCTAACCATAAGTTAACCTTGGTGGTGAGGATTTTTGTCATCATCCTAGCTGTAAGTTAACCTTGGTGGTGAGGGTTTTGTCATCATCCTAACCATAAGTTAACCTTGGTGGTGAGGGTTTTTGTAACCATACTAGCCATAAGTTAACCTTGGTGGTGAGGGTTTTTGTTACCATACTAGCCATTAGTTAACCTTGGTGGTGAGGGTTTTTGTCATCATCCTAGCCATAAGTTAACCTTGGTGGTGAGGGTTTTTGTTACCATACAAGCCATAAGTTAACCTGGGTGGTGAGGGTTTTTGTTACCATACTAGCCATAAGTTAACCTTGGTGGTGAGGGTTTTGTCATCATACTAGCCATAAGTTAACCTTGGTGGTGAGGGTTTTTGTTACCATACTAGCCATAAGTTAACCTTTGGTGGTGAGGGTTTTTGTTACCATACTAGCCATAAGTTAACCTTGGTGGTGAGGGTTTATGTCACCATACTAGCCATAAGTTAACCTTGGTGGTGAGGGATTTTGTTACCATACTAGCCATAAGTTAACCTTGCTGGTGAGGGTTTTGTCATCATACTAGCCATAAGTTAACATTGGTGGTGAGGGTTTTTGTTACCAAACTAGCCATAAGTTAACCTTGGTGGTGAGGGTTTTTGTTACCATACTAGCCATAAGTTAACCTTGGTGGTGAGAGTTTTGTCATCATACTAGCCATAAGTTAACCTTGGTGGTGAAGATTTTTGTCACCACCCTAGCTGTAAGTTAACCTTGGTGGTGAGGGTTTTGTCATTATCCTAACCATAAGTTAACCTTGGTGGTGAGGGTTTTGTCATTATCCTAGCTATAAGTTAACCTTGGTAGTGAGGGTTTTGTCATCATCCTAGCTATAAGTTAACCTTGGTGGTGAGGGTTTTTGTCATCATCCTAGCTATAAGTTAACCTTGGTAGTGAGGGTTTTGTCATCATCCTAGCTATAAGTTAACCTTGTTGGTGAGGGTTTTGTCATCATCCTAGCCATACGTTAACCTTGGTGGTGAGGGTTTTTGTTACCATACTAGCCATAGGTTAACCTTGGTGGTGAGGGTTTTGTCATCATCCTAGCTATAAGTTAACCTTGGTGGTGAGGATTTTTGTCCTCATCCTAGCTGTAAGTTAACCTTGGTGGTGAGGGTTTTTGTCATCATCCTAGCTATAAGTTAACCTTGGTGGTGAGGGTTTTGTCATCATCCTAGCCATAAGTTAACCTTGGTGGTGAGGGTTTTTGTTACCATAATAGCCATAGGTTAATCTTGGTGGTGAGTGTTTTTGTTACCATACTAGCCATAAGTTAACCTTGGTGGTGAGGGTTTTATCATCATACTAGCCATAAGTTAACCTTGGTGGTGAGGGTTTTTGTTACCATACTAGCCATAAGTTAACCTTGGTGGTGAGGGTTTTTGTTACCATACTAGCCATAAGTTAACCTTGGTGGTGAGGGTTTTTGTTACCATACTAGCCATAAGTTAACCTTGGTGGTGAGGGTTTTTGTTACCATACTAGCCATAGGTTAACCTTGGTGGTGAGGGTTTTTGTTACCATACTAGCCATAAGTTAACCTTGGTGGTGAGGGTTTTTGTTACCATACTAGCCATAAGTTAACCTTGGTGGTGAGGGTTTTGTCATCATCCTAACCATAAGTTAACCTTGGTGGTGAGGGTTTTTGTCACCATACTAGCCATAAGTTAACCTTGGTGGTGAGGGTTTCTGTTACCATACTAGCCATAAGTTAACCTTGGTAGTGAGGGTTTTTGTCACCATACTAGCTGTAAGTTAACCTTGGTGGTGAGGGTGTTTGTCACCATACTAGCCATAAGTTAACCTTGGTGATGAGGGTTTTGTCACCATACTAGCCATAAGTTAACCTTGGTCATGAGGTTTTTGTCACCATACTAGCCATAAGTTAACCTTGGTGGTGAGGGTTTTGTCATCATCCTAGCCATAAGTTAACCTTGGTGGTGAGGGTTTTGTCATCATCTGCCTGGCCATAAATCAACCCTTGCTTAATGAATTCATTTGCTGGCTGACAGACAAGTGGGTTGCTAACTTCAATGTTGCCGTTTTTGTTGATGATATCAGTTTCCAAACGCTGGTCTCTGGGAGAATAAATATCTGATTTATCATGTTATGTGTTGAATCGATTTCGCTGAATATGTGTGCACATTTTAAGAGAACATCTTTAATTTTGTATGTTGGCAATTTTTCCCGTCCAAATGTATTGGGGACAGCGATGTGGGATGGCCGGGAAAACTGGGCAATAAAATGTGCCCGTCACAAACGAGTGATTAGACAAGGCGTGAGAGAACCAATCAGCAAGTAGACTTGGCGTCCTAACGCTCCCTTGTGACGTCATTACCCACAAGGCACCGTGATGCAGGCAGCCAATCAGCTAATGGCGCGCGCCGCTCTGCTCGCTCGCACAATCACTGGAGCGCACTCGCTTTTCCTCTCGCTCCGCTCTTGAGAGTGAAAGCCCTTGGGTTGCTCCCCTGACCCCCGGAGGGAGGGAGAGGGAGGGGAGAGCAGACGGCAGAGGGAGCGGAAAAGAC
>JAPXFY010000012.1:2719873-2844873 GCA_030674185.1 Monoplex corrugatus
GTCGATTTTAAGAAGGCAATCGACAGAGTCTGGAATGAAGCCTTGTGGGCAACCATAAGCTGTACAACATCAACGCCAACTTAATCAGAGTCATAGAGAACCTCTACACTAAAGCCAACAGCGCAGTCTTCTTCAACAACAATATTGGAGAATGGTTCCGGACGACAGTTGGAGTACGCCAAGGCTGTCTATTCTCCCCTACTCTCTTCAACATCTTCCTAGAAAGAACAATGACGGAGGCACTCGAGGAACATGAAGGAACAGTCAGCATTGGAGGTAGAAACATCACTAACCTACGTTTTGCAGACGACATTGACGGCCTTGCCGGAAAAGAACAAGAGTTAATCAACCTAGTGGACCGTCTTGGAAAGACCTCCTCTGATTATGGCATGGAAATCAGCGCCGAGAAAACGAAAATAATGACCAATCGCAACAACCACTTTACGGCTGATGTAATGGTCAATAACCAAAAACTCCAAAGTGTGCCCAGTTTCAAATACCTGGGATCAGTCGTGTCAGATGAGGGATCTAAGCCCAAAATACTCTCCAAAATAGCCCAGACCACATCCGCAATGACCAAGCTCAGAACCATATGGAACAACAGTAACATCGCCACCAGCTCAAAGATCAGACTGATGCGTTCCCTGGTCATGTCAATATTCTTATACGCTTGCGAATCATGGACCTTAACAGCGGATACGGAAAGAAGAATCAGGGGGCTGAAATGGGATGCTTTCGTAAACTTCTCGGCGTCACATACAGAGATCGCATCACGAATGACGAAGTCAAAAGAATTCAAATTGAAATCGGGCCTTACACTGACCTCCTGACCTTAGTAAGACGACGCAAACTAACATGGTATGGACACATCACTCGACCATCCGGCCTTGCCAAGACAATCCTGCAAGGCACAGTCTCGGGAGGAAGGAAAAGAGGCAGACAAAAGAAGAGATGGGAAGATAATATTCGAGAGTGGACGGGCCTGGAGCTGAGGGATACCCGAAGGAAAGCGGAGAGCAGGGAGGAGTGGAGAAAGATTGTTGTCTATCTCTGGTTGTGATGTATCTTTCTCACAAACTGTTAAAAATCTTGACTTCTACCTAGATGAAACAATGTCTATGGAAGCCCATGTCAAACAGTTGTGCCGTACTCTGTACTATCAGCTACGCAGAATAGGTAAGATTCGCTCCTTCCTTTCCACTGATGCTACCAACAAGCTTGCTGTCTCTTTCATATTGTCTAGACTGGACTATTGTAACTCTCCATTCGCAGGTCTCCATGACAATCAACTATATAAACTTCAGTGCATACAGAACCACGCGGCTCGCCTTGTTCTCCGCAAGCCCAGGCGTGAGAGTGCAAAATCTCTGCTTAGAACACTTCATTGGCTCCCGGTAAAGGCTAGGATTCAATATAAAGTTGCCTGTCTCTGCTTTCAGTGTATCTATCATGAGAACATGCCATCCTATCTTGCCAACCTCCTGCAGAGTTACAAACCTTCTCGAACGCTCCGCTCTTCTGACACCTCACTGCTGACTGTTCCTCGTTTCTCTCTAGACACCTTTGGTAAAAAGTCTTTCTCTGTCTTTGACCCAAATGTATGGAACTCTCTACCACTGTCTCTCAGAAAAACTAAGTGTTTCTCAACCTTCAAACAGCACCTGAAAACCCACCTTTTCAAACTCATCTAACCTGAAGAGCCTTAGTTTGCAAGTCTGTCATCAGACTAATCTCTCCTGCCTGTATAACAGTATTTTGCATAAGGGCCTGTAGAGCGAGGTGTGTGTGTGCGTGCATGTGTGTGTGTGTGCGTGTGTGTGTGTGTGTGTGTGTGTGTGTGTGTGTGTGTGTGTGTGTGTTGTGTGTGTGTGTGCATGGTGAGCATATGTGTGCATCTGAGGAGGGGATAGGGGAGAAATTGAGTGGGAAAGAGACTGAAATACTTTAAGAAATTACTTAATCTTTATTTGTATGTAAATTGTGATATATGATATGCGAACAGATTATAATTTGTGAGGTAATTTTGATTGTCAAGGTGTTAATGCTGTAATACTGAAGTTACAATGTTTTTCCTGTATATGAATTAGAATTTTTCTGTGTTTTTATCGTCATTCAAAATATTGATTATAATTTTATGTACAATTACTGCATGCACAAACACACACACACGCGTATGAAAACATAGCACACACACGCACACACACACACATCACACACACACATACACACACACGAGCGCGCGCGCGCGCGAGCGCGCACAGCAACGTACACGCAAGCGCACACACGCACACACACACGTACACACACACACGCACACGTACACACACACACGTACGCACGCACACACACACAGCAATATATAAACACAGTATGTCTCATTCATATGAAAAATCTGTTTTTTTTTTGCATTGCATAAGTCAGTGTTTAAATTTTAATATTCTGTGGTTTCTTATGTGTCTTCTCACTTCTATAGCTTTAATGTTTGTTGTTATCTTATTGTGTATGTAATTCTGAACATTTTTTTTTTCACCATTTGCCTTTTTTGCGAAATGTAAAGCGCTGGTGAGCATGTTTTTATATGGAATATGCGCTATACAAATAAACATTATTATTATTATTATTACTATTATTATTATTATTATTAAGTCTTCGGAGGCGCCCCGACGGACGGCCAGTCTATGGGATCGGTGATGGTGACGGGTGACGGTGACGGTGACGGTGACGGTGACGTGATGTTTGCAGCCAGAATGGAGAGACTTACAGCAGTCTACATCTACTTCAACACAAAGGCAGATACCAGTGTTTCCACTGCATGAATCGTTAGGCACGGGCAGGTAACACTACAACGACGAAACCAGAAAAACATGAAAACAGAATTAGAACACTAGTTCTTATGGACAAAACAAAGAAGGAAAATGAAGATAACGACGTGAATAGGTGATCCTATGGAGCACCTTCGTCCGGTAGGGACCGTCATGCGGCACAGGTGACACCAGACCGTCAGCCAAATACTGCAACCAAAATCAAACTCAAAAATACCAAGATCGCAACATGGAATGTGAGGACATTGCTGCAAAAGGGAAAATTAGAGAATGTCAAAATGGAGATGAAAAGGCTTAACATTAGTATTTTAGGACTAGGGGAAGTGAGATGGAAGGGGGCAGGCATGATAACATCCGGAGAGTATACAGTGATATACTCAGGTGGAAACTCACACGAAAGAGGAGTAGGCATTGTAATGGACAGGGACAAATCAAAAACAGTTAAGGGATATTGGGCTGTGTCCGACAGAGTCTTGCTGGTCAAATTGGGGGACAGACCATTTGATATCAACATCATACAGGTGTATGTACCAACATCCACAAGTACTCAGGAAAACATCGACAACTTCTACGAAGTACTAGAGATGGCCAAGGCGCAATGCAAATCAGAAGAAGTAACCATAATAATGGGAAATTTTAATGCTAAAGTGGGAAAGGATTGTGTAGAGGATATAGTTGGACCTCATGGCCTTGGTACATAAAATGAAAGCGGAGGGAAACTTGTAGAATGGGCACAGATGAATGAGTTCATAGTAGGAACACCTGGTTTGAGCAGCCTAATAGAAGAAAATGGACTTGGATGAGTCCAGGAGATAATACCAACAATCAGGTTGACTACATCCCGATTAATAAAAGATTTAGAAATTCTTTACTGTCAGCAAAAACAGTACCAGGCGCATCTTGCAACAGTGACCACAATCCTGTAGTTGGAAGATTTAGGTTGAAATTACGGAAAAGGAAACAGACCAAAAGCAACATCAAACTAGATCTTGGACTCTTAAAGACAGATGAAGTGGTACGTCAAACATTTAATGTACATGCTCAAAACAAATTTAGTGCTCTGGAAGACGTTGGTGACAGTGAGGAACAATGGACAAAGTTGAGAAATTCGATAAATGTAGCTTGTGAAGAAATCCCTGTAGTAGATAGAAAAGCAAAAAAGAACTGGATGACAAAAGAAATTTTAGGCTTGATGGAGGAATGGAGGAAGGCAAAGAGAAACGAGGAAATATAGAGAAAGATAAACAAAGAAATCAGGAATAGATGCAATGAAGCTAAGGAAGCTTGCCTGAAAACAAAATGCAAAGAAATAGAAGACCAACACAAAACGGATCCTCAGGATATGTACAGACGAATTGAAGAAATTGTCCACAGGAAAAATACATGCACATCAACTGGTTGCTTAAAATCGAAAGATGGCACGCTTATCATGGAAAAAGACAAAATATTAGACAGATGGGGAGAGTACATTAAAGACCTTTATGAAGATGACAGAAATGAAGAACACTTTATAAGAAAGAACTTTGAAGGACCACCCATAATGATAGATGAAGTTAGAGCAGCATTGAAAAAGATGAAACCAGGAAAAGCCCCAGTACCAGACAACATTACCACAGAGATGATTGAAGCCCTGGAGGAATTCAGTTTAGAAAAAATAACAGTCCTAAATGAAATTTACGACACTGGAAAAATCCCCAAAGATATGTCAAAATCAATTTTCATTGCACTTCCAAAGAAGACAGGGGCTATAGAATGCGAACTCCATCGCACAATCAATTTGATGAGTCATGTAACCAAGATCCTATTAAGAATAATCATGATGAGGACAAGGAATAGAATCAAAAGAGAAATAGCAGATGAACAGTGTGGATTTGTGGAAGAGAAAGGAACTATCAATGCCATATACATCCTAAGAACTATCATAGAGAGGTCAATCGAGGTGAACAAGGATTTATATTTATGCTTTGTTGACTATACCAAGGCTTTCGATTGGGTAAGACGTGAAGAATTGATCAACCAACTAGAAAGACTCAATATTGATGGAAAAGATCCACGAATAATCAGAAATATGTATTGGGAACAAACAGCTGCAACAAGAATAATAAAACGATATAAGCTTTTTCCAAAACATCAAAAGAGGAGTCAGACAGGGTTGTGTTTTGTCACCAGCGAAAACATCATGAGAAACCTAGAGGAAGACCCTGGATTAAAGGTTGGACGAAAAATGATAAACAACATTCGATATGCAGATGACACCGTGCTAATCGCAGAAAGTGAGAGACCTACAAAACCTTGTGAATATACTAGAAATAGAAAGCAAAGGTAAGGGGTTGGAACTTAACAGCAGAAGGACTGAAGTCATGGTGATCAGTAAAAAACATGAAATCCCCTCATGCAAAAGAACAGCAAATGGCACAACCTTGAGACAGGTTGATCAGTTTAAATACCTGGGAACGATCATTTCACCAGATGGCAGATGCACATCAGAAATAGCCAGCGGAATCGGCCAAGCCAAAACAACATTCAAGAAGATGGAAAGCATTCTTACCAACAAATGCCTATCAATTAACATCAGGAAGAGAGTTCTTGACTGTTATATAGAACCAATACTGTTGTACGGTTGCGAGACGTGGACAATCAACAAGCAAAGCCAGAACAAGATTGAGGCAGCCGAGATGTGATTTCTAAGAAGGATGCTGAAAGTTCCATGGACAGCAAAGAAAACAAACGAGACAGTCTTGATGGAGGCAGACACAAGTAGATCACTCATAAGGAAGATTAGGAAAAGGCAGGAAACATTTATAGGCCATTTTATGAGGAAAGGGGAATTGGAACACCTGGTCACAACGGGAAAGCCGGAGGGAAGGAGAGCACCAGGTAGACCCAGGGAAGATACTAGACAGACTTGCAGAGTGGCTGAAGACAAGGAAGGTGGAAGAGATGCTTGAGGCAACAAGAGATAGAGACATATGGAAGTCCATAATTGCCAACGCCATGCGGCAAGGCACCTGATGATGATGATGATGATGAGTTCTTCAACAGGACAAGATGGCACAAAGGGCGAAGCTGCAAGGAAGTTTTGCTCTTTTTCTCTACCTGTAAACTTCTCTGAATAGAGTAGATCGGCATCGTCGTGATGGGGTCGGTTCACCAGTTACCACGCCATTCACGTGTATTGATGAACAATCATTTTGTGGACAGCCTTTTCTTTCCTTTCAAACATTGAGCAGTGTGTCAACTCAGCACAGTCTTTCTGTCTGTGGTTGACCTACAACTTCCATATGTTACTTTCTGTCTGTCTGTGTTGACCTACAACTTCCATATGTTACTTTCTGTCTGTGTTGACCTACAACTTCCATATGTTACTTTCTGTCTGTCTGTGTTGACCTACAACTTCCATATGTTACTTTCTGTCTGTGTTGACCTACAACTTCCATATGTTACTTTCTGTCTGTCTGTGTTGACCTACAACTTCCATATGTTACTTTCTGTCTGTGTTGATCTACAACTTCCATATGTTACTTTCTGTCTGTCTGTGTTGACCTACAACTTCCATATGTTACTTTCTGTCTGTGTTGACCTACAACTTCCATATGTTACTTTCTGTCTGTGTTGATCTACAACTTCCATATGTTACTGTCTGTCTGTCTGTGTTGACCTACAACTTCCATATGTTACTTTCTGACTGTCTTGACCTACAACTTCCATATGTTATTGTCTGTCTGACTGTCTTGACCTACAACTTCCATATGTTACTGTCTGTCTGTCTGTGTTGACCTACAACTTCCATATGTTACTTTCTGTCTGTCTGTGTTGACCTACAACTTCCATATGTTACTTTCTGTCTGTCTGTGTTGACCTACAACTTCCATATGTTACTTTCTGTCTGTCTGTGTTGACCTACAACTTCCATATGTTACTTTCTGTCTGTCTGTGTTGACCTACAACTTCCATATGTTACTTTCTGACTGTGTTGACCTACAACTTCCATATGTTACTGTCTGACTGTGTTGACCTACAACTTCCAATGTTACTGTCTGTCTGTGTTGACCTACAACTTCCATATGTTACTTTCTGACTGTGTTGACCTACAACTTCCATATGTTACTTTCTGACTGTGTTGACCTACAACTTCCATATGTTACTGTCTGACTGTGTTGACCTACAACTTCCATATGTTACTTTCTCACTGCCTTGACCTACAACTTCCATATGTTACTTTCTCACTGTCTTGACCTACAACTTCCATATGTTACTGTCTGACTGTCTTGACCTACAACGTTATTAATGAGTCCTTGTGCCCTTGCGTTTTCACACACATTACAAAGTAGTCTTTGTTCGTCCTTTGTTTAAGACACCCTCACCTGATCCCAGTCACCTTTAAAATTTCTGGTCCTTTTCTGACCTTTTCATCTCAAAAGTTATTGAACGAATTGTCCTCTCTCCGTCAGCTTCTTGGCCAAGTCAGTTCCAGTGATCTTCATCCGCTCCTGTCTGCCCATAGAACTGTCACAGCACTCATATGGAATTCGTTCCGAGCGCGGAGACGTCATCTTGAGAAACTGAAACTGAAACTGAAACACTGAACTGTCACAGCACACAAACATTTGTGGTTACTCCGAGTCCTCACTGATCTCCTTGCTGCTCTCAACAATGACAACATTTCAACAGAACGACTGTTTGACCTGTCAGCAGACAAGTCAGGAGCTGTCAAATCTCTGATGTACTGCCTGAGCTACTACTGCCAAGACCAACACAAACAGACTTGCCGAGATGCAGAATACTGGAATGAGGATCTCCACGGGTGGAATGGAATCCACTGCTGGCAACACTATGGAGACCACAGGACTCACTGCATTAGATCTAGATATTCGGAAAGAGGAGAAAGTTTTTATTCATTGTGAGAACTGTGAAGATTCCATCTCACCATCACCATGCACATAACCAACTACTGTAACCAGCCAAACAGTGCCTCAAGAGGACGGAGCAGCATGCACCACCAGGACGGGAAACTCAAGGGAAACCATACTGGGTGGGGAGTGACTATAGAGACACATGAAGTAGAACTACTGCAGGATACTGGAGACTGCAACGCTCAGACAACTAGTGCCTTTCTCAAAGACGTCACAGACATTCAGATCAAAACAGACCAGCCAGAGGCAGTCCTTAAGTCCTCACACTTGCTTTTACATAATGACGGTGTTTACTACATGTTTTTACATAATGATGGTGTTTACTACAACATGTTTTTACATAATGATGGTGTTTACTACAACATGTTTTTACATAATGATGGTGTTTACTACAACATGTTTTTACATAATGATGGTGTTTACTGCAGCATGTTTTTACATAATGATGGTGTTTACTACAACATGTTTTACATAATGATGGTGTTTACTGCAGCATGTTTTTACATAATGACGGTGTTTACTACATGTTATTACATAATGATGGTGTTTACTACAACATGTTTTTACATAATGATGGTGTTTACTACATGTTTTTACATAATGATGGTGTTTACTACAACATGTTTTTACATAATGATGGTGTTTACTGCAGCATGTTTTTACATAATGACGGTGTTTACTACAACATGTTTTTACATAATGACGGTGTTTACTACATGTTTTTACATAATGATGGTGTTTACTACATGTTTTTACATAATGATGGTGTTTACTACAACATGTTTTTACATAATGATGGTGTTTACTACATGTTTTTACATAATGATGGTGTTTACTACATGTTTTTACATAATGATGGTGTTTACTACAACATGTTTTTACATAATGACGGTGTTTACTACATGTTTTTACATAATGATGGTGTTTACTACAACATGTTTTTACATAATGATGGTGTTTACTACATGTTTTTACATAATGATGGTGTTTATTACAACATGTTTTTACATAATGATGGTGTTTACTACAACATGTTTTTACATAATGATGGTGTTTACTACAACATGTTTTTACATAATGATGGTGTTTACTGCACCATGTTTTTACATAATGACGGTGTTTACTGCACCATGTTTTTACATAATGATGGTGTTTACTGCATGTTTTTACATAATGATGGTGTTTACTACATGTTTTTACATAATGATGGTGTTTACTACAACATGTTTTTACATAATGATGGTGTTTACTACAACATGTTTTTACATAATGATGGTGTTTACTACAACATGTTTTTACATAATGATGGTGTTTACTACAACATGTTTTTACATAATGACGGTGTTTACTGCACCATGTTTTTACATAATGATGGTGTTTACTACAACATGTTTTTACATAATGACGGTGTTTACTACATGTTTTTACATAATGATGGTGTTTACTACAACATGTTTTTTACATAATGATGTGTTTTACTACATGTTTTTACATAATGACGGTGTTTACTACATGTTTTTACATAATGATGGTGTTTACTACATGTTTTTACATAATGATGGTGTTTACTACATGTTTTTACATAATGATGGTGTTTACTACAACATGTTTTTACATAATGACGGTGTTTACTACAACATGTTTTTACATAATGACGGTGTTTACTACATGTTTTTACATAATAATGGTGTTTACTACAACATGTTTTTACATAATGATGGTGTTTACTACATGTTTTTACATAATGATGGTGTTTACTGCAGCATGTTTTTACATAATGACGGTGTTTACTACATGTTTTTACATAATGATGGTGTTTACTGCAACATGTTTTTACATAATGATGGTGTTTACTACAACATGTTTTTACATAATGATGGTGTTTACTACATGTTTTTACATAATGATGGTGTTTACTACAACATGTTTTTACATAATGACGGTGTTTACTACATGTTTTTACATAATGACGGTGTTTACTACATGTTTTTACATAATGATGGTGTTTACTACATGTTTTTACATAATGATGGTGTTTACTACAACATGTTTTTACATAATGATGGTGTTTACTGCAACATGTTTTTACATAATGATGGTGTTTACTACAACATGTTTTTACATAATGATGGTGTTTACTACAACATGTTTTTACATAATGATGGTGTTTACTACATGTTTTTACATAATGATGGTGTTTACTACAACATGTTTTTACATAATGATGGTGTTTACTACAACATGTTTTTACATAATGATGGTGTTTACTACAACATGTTTTTACATAATGATGGTGTTTACTACATGTTTTTACATAATGATGGTGTTTACTACAACATGTTTTTACATAATGATGGTGTTTACTACAACATGTTTTTACATAATGATGGTGTTTACTGCAGAATGTTTTTACATAATGATGGTGTTTACTGCAACATGTTTTTACATAATGATGGTGTTTACTACATGTTTTTACATAATGATGGTGTTTACTGCAGCATGTTTTTACATAATGATGGTGTTTACTGCAACATGTTTTTACATAATGATGGTGTTTACACATGTTTTTACATAATGATGGTGTTTACTGCAACATGTTTTTACATAATGATGGTGTTTACTGCAACATGTTTTTACATAATGATGGTGTTTACTACATGTTTTTACATAATGATGGTGTTTACTACAACATGTTTTTACATAATGATGGTGTTTACTACAACATGTTTTTACATAATGATGGTGTTTACTACATGTTTTTACATAATGATGGTGTTTACTACAACATGTTTTTACATAATGATGGTGTTTACTACAACATGTTTTTACATAATGATGGTGTTTACTGCATGTTTTTACATAATGATGGTGTTTACTACAACATGTTTTTACATAATGATGGTGTTTACTACAACATGTTTTTACATAATGATGGTGTTTACTACAACATGTTTTTACATAATGATGGTGTTTACTGCAACATGTTTTTACATAATGATGGTGTTTACTACAACATGTTTTTACATAATGATGGTGTTTACTACAACATGTTTTTACATAATGATGGTGTTTACTGCAGAATGTTTTTACATAATGATGGTGTTTACTACAACATGTTTTTACATAATGATGGTGTTTACTGCAGAATGTTTTTACATAATGATGGTGTTTACTACAACATGTTTTTACATAATGATGGTGTTTACTACAACATGTTTTTACATAATCATGGTGTTTACTGCAGCATGTTTTTACATAATGATGTGTTTACTGCAGTATGTTTTCACAAAATAACAGTGCAGCAAATTGAGCGGTGTGCAGAATGAAGGAGGCTGTGGGCTCCACGTCCCTAACTGCAATGGAAGGACCGTAAAAACTCAGTTCACAAAATTCTCATTAATTCACAAACCCTCTTTTAATAAAACCTTTTTCCACCAGCGCCCCACACCACAAAAGCTTCATTTCATCAGAACTTCAATTCACCAGAACTTCATTTCACCAGAACTTCATTTCATCAGAACTTCATTTCATCAGAACTTCATTTCATCAGAACTTCATTTCATCAGAACTTCATTTCATCAGAACTTCATTTCACAAAAGCTCTATGCGCTTCAAAAAAGCCCCCCCCCCCCCCCAAAATAAATAAATAAATAAAAATTTAAAAAAACATGCTAAGTAAATAGATATCAATCCAACCGCTAAGATGAAGACAAATAAAATGTAATAATACAATAGCAAAGAAGCAATACAAATGAACATAATGAAATAGCCATTTAAATGCCAAATGGTAGAAAATACACAACATGTCAACACACACAAGCTTGTATACATGTACACAATAATAGACACACGGACACTTGCATACGCACACACACATGCCACGCGCGTGTACACAAACACACACACAACACACACACACACACACACACACACACACACACACACACACACACTCACACACACACACACACACACACACACACACATACATTCACACACACACACACGCGCACACAACACACACACACACACACACACACACACACACACACACACACACACACACACACACTCACGCACACACACACACACACACACACACATACATACATTCACACACACACACGCCACACACACACACACACACACACACACACACACACACACACACACACATATACACACACAAACACACACTCAAGCACACCCACATGTACAGGAAAACGAGACAGAAGAAAGTTGTACAGTGCTGTATACACACAATGGCTGCATCACTTCTCCATACTGCATCACTTCTCCATGCTGCATCACTTCTCCATACTGCATCACTTCTCCGTGCTGCATCACTTCTCCGTGCTGCATCACTTCTCCTTACTGCATCACTTCTCCGTGCTGCATCACTTCTCCATACTGCATCACTTCTCCATACTGCATCACTTCTCCATACTGCATCACTTCTCCATACTGCATCACTTCTCCATACTGCATCACTTCTCCATGCTGCATCACTTCTCTATACTGCATCACTTCTCCATACTGCATCACTTCTCCATACTGCATCACTTCTCTATACTGCATCACTTCTCCATACTGCATCACTTCTCCATGCTGCATCACTTCTCTATACTGCATCACTTCTCCATACTGCATCACTTCTCTATGCTGCATCACTTCTCCATACTGCATCACTTCTCCATACTGCATCACTTCTCCATACTGCATCACTTCTCCATACTGCATCACTTCTCTATACTGCATCACTTCTCTATATTATTATTATTATTATTATGAACATTTAGTACGCCTAATCAAATTAATGCCCTAGGCGTTTACAATGGCAAAACATATAACCAGAATCACAAGCACACACACCCACAGAAGCACCCACACACACACAAACACACACACACACACACACAAACACACACACAGCATGACATGCAAATACAATG
This sequence comes from Monoplex corrugatus, assembly GCA_030674185.1. NCBI lineage: Eukaryota > Metazoa > Mollusca > Gastropoda > Littorinimorpha > Ranellidae > Monoplex > Monoplex corrugatus. The sequence continues at coordinate 2,732,561 of JAPXFY010000012.1, forward strand.
ACACATTGACACTAAGACACTATAATGTCACCATTACATTACATGGGGGGAAGGGGGCAGAGATTACCAGTTTTGGGAAACAGGTAAGTTTTGAGGGAGCGTTTGAATGTGGACAGAGAGGGTGAGTATCTAAGAGAGCGAGGTAACTGATTCCAGATGGTTGAAGCTTGATAGGAAAAAGAACGCTGCCCAAACCTTTTAGTGCGGACTATGGGGATACTATAGAGACGGGTATCAGATGAGGACCGCAAAGCTCGAGATGGCGTGTAGAGATGTAACAGATGGGTGAGATACTCAGGACAGGAAGACTCAATAGATTTGAAGCAGAGGCAGGCAATCTTGTAGGATATTCTTTGCTGAACAGGGAGCCAGTGGAGAGAACAGAGCAATGGCGTAACATGGTTAAATTTTGAAGAGCGGAAGATGAGACGGGCAGCATGATTTTGAACTTTCTGAAGTTTGTGAATGAGATGAGAGGGGGAACCAGAAAAAAGAGCATTACAGTAATCGAGACGGGATAGAACAAATGCACAGACAAGAGCCTTTGTCGTGTCTTCTGAGAGGAGGTGGCGGATAGAAGCAATTCGGCGGAGTTCAAGAAAACAAGTCCGACAGACGTTGCTCACATGCTGGCGGAAGGACAGGGTTTGATCAAGAGTTACACCAAGGTTACGGGCAAAATGGGAGAGAGGGATAGATGAGTCAACAAGTGTGACAGAGGTTGGAAGAGAGGGGTGATTTTGGAGTTTGGGTGGGGTGATCAAGATCAATTCGGATTTCTCTTCATTTAATTTCACTCACATGGACTCAAACTACTCAACACTGTACTTGTGATCCCACGCACTGATATAGACTGACTCAGAATACTCAGCACTGTATACTGCCCCGCAAGTATTGACTCAAACTGACTCACACTACCCAACACAGTACTCCAGACACCCAGGCATCAGCTCACCGGACTCAGACTCAGACTACGGTCTTCCAAGCTTGCACAGACAGCGACATGAACGTGAGTGGTGTGTACAATGCATGATTGGCACAGGTCTACTGCCCACAATGGGCATCACTGCACTCAGTGTCAGAGACAGAGACAGAGAGAGACAGAGACAGAGAGAGAGAAACAGAGACAGAGACAGAGAGACAGAGACAGAGACGGAGACAAAGAGAGAGAGAGAGACAGACAGACAGAGACAGAGACAAAGACAGAGACAGAGGAAGAGACAGAGAGACAGAGACACACAGAGAGAGACAGAGACAGAGACAGAGACAGAGAGACAGAGACAGAGACAGAGACAGAGACAAAGACAGAGACAGAGACAGAGACTGAGACGGAGACGGAGACGGAGACAGAGACACAGAGAGAGAGAAGAGACAGAGACAGAGAGACAGAGACAGAGACGGAGAGAGAGAGAGAGAGAGAGACAGAGACAGATACACAGAGAGAGAGAGAGAGACAGAGACAGAGAGACAGAGAGACAGAGACAGAGACGGAGACAGAGAGAGAAAGAGAGAGACGAAGACAGACAGAGACAGAGAGACAGAGAGAGTGAGAGAGACACAGAGAGAGAGTGAGAGAGAGAGAGAGGGGGGGGAGAGAGAGATAGACAGACAGACAGAGAAAAAGATAGAGAAGGGAGAGAGAGACAGACAGACAGAGAGAGAGAGAGAGAGAAAAAGAGACAGACAGACAGAGAGAGAAGGAGAGAGACAGAGACAGAGACAGAGAGAGAGAGACAGAGACAGAGAGACAGAGAGACAGAGAGACAGAGAGAGACAGAGACAGAGAGACAGAGGCAGAGAGAGACAGAGACAGAGAGACAGAGAGACAGAGAGAGACAGGGAGAGGAATGGACGGGAGAAAAAGGAGTTGTGTGCCCCTAGCGGCCATGTCTGACACAATGACTAACTGCCCCTTGGCCTTCATTGCCAATTGGGGACCTCCACTTCCCCCATCGTCTGCTTCACTGTACACCCCCCTCCCCCCTCACACACAGACACACACACACACAGACACACACACGGGTCTCCCAAGACAGTCAGTCACAGGGGCACAGTTCATGTGTGGAGGGGAGGGGAGGGGGTAACAGGGGGGAGGGAGAGGGTGTGAAGAAGCGCAGCATCATGTCATCAAGTCACTTTTGTTCTCTCCTCACCTCTCTTTCACTTTCACCATCGTCACCACCACCATCACCACCACCACCACCACCACCACCACACCACCACCACCACCACCACCAGCCTCACAGTGTCAACTCGTGTTCGCTCACCAGACCTTGCCTTATGGAAGCCTGGCCCAGAACTATTTGTTCTGGCGGAAGGCGGCAGGCTTCAGCACGACGGCCACCAGATGTCGCGCCGGCAATTCCAGCGCACGGCACGCCCTCTGGTGGGCGAAGGGCGACTTCCGGTGAGGAAGTCAAACATGGCGGCGGCAGTAATCTGATTAGCTGCTAATCGACTGTCGCCCTTCCCGCCTGGCGCGGCGTGCCAGGGCCGGCTATTACAGGCTCTTAGGCCAACAACTATTAGGCAAATTGCATAGCACCTCCCTCACGTACACACACACACACACACACACACACACACACACACACACACACACATACATACACATACACATACACACACATACACACACATACACACATACACACACACATAAACACACACACCTGTCACATACATACATACACACACACACAACACATACACACACACACACACACACCTCACATACACCCGTCTCACATACACACACACAGACACACACACACTCACACACACACACACACACTCACACACACACACACACACACACACACACACTCACACACACACATACATCTTTCATATAAACACACACACCATTCACACACACACACACCACACACACACACACACACACACACACACACACACACACACACACCTTTCACGTAAACACACACACCCTCATATACACATACACACACACACCTCACATGCACCCCCTCACATACACACATACCCCTCACACATACACACATATACACATACACACATGCATACACATATACACACATATACACACACATACACACATATACACACACATACAAACATACACACATACACGCACAATTACACACACATTAACACATACACACACAGAGACTTACACACACATACACGCATACACACATACACACACTCATACACACACACACACACACATACATACACACAACCATACACACACACACACACACACACACACACACACACACACACACACACACACACACACACACACACCCACAATGCTGCTATGTGACTGCTGGGCCCTGATCATGTGACAGTCCCCGTGCACGTGACTCGGCAAAAGAACTAAACACAACAATCCAATACAACAATATTTTATTTATATAGCGCAAAATCTTGATAAAATCAAATCTAAGCGCTAAAACAGACACACACGCACGCACGCACACAAACGCACGCACGCACGCACGCACACACACACACACACACACCCCACACACACACACACACACACACACACACACACACACACCACACACACACGCACACGGCTATAAATGGGGAGAAAGAATAAAAGCAATGGAAAATTATAGAGAGCATATTATATACAATTATATATTACAATGTGATTCCCTTCCGAGCGGAGACAGGCTGCAGAGGGGATTGAGTGAGGTCAGGATTTTATGCAGAGGAGAAAAGGTGAGTTTTGAGAGCGGACTTGAAGGAGACAAAAGTAGGTTGCTGACGGACTGAGAGAGGAAGTTTGTTCCAGGAAAGTGGACCAGAAACAGAGAAGGCTCGTGGACCATAGGTATTGAGCTCTTGTCTCCTTATCAACCCAACATCACTGAACACGTAGACACGTGACTCTTGTCTCCTTTTCAACCCAACACCACTAAACACGTGACTCTTGTCTCCTTATCAACCCAACATCACTAAACACGTGACTCTTGTCTCCTTATCAACCAACATCACTAAACACGTGACTCTTGTCTCCTTATCAACCCAACATCACTGAACACGTAGACACGTGACTCTTGTCTCCTTATCAACCCAACACCACTAAACACGTTGACACGTGACTCTTGTCTCCTTATCAACCCAACACCACTAAACACGTGACTCTTGTCTCCTTATCAACCCAACATCACTGAACACGTAGACACGTGACTCTTGTCTCCTTATCAACCCAACACCACTAAACACGTTGACACGTGACTCTTGTCTCCTTATCAACCCAACACCACTAAACACGTGACTCTTGTCTCCTTATCAACCCAACATCACTGAACACGTTGACCGTGACTCTTGTCTCCTTATCAACTCAACATCACTGAACACGTTGACACGTGACTCTTGTCTCCTTATCAACCCAACATCACTGAACACGTAGATACGTGACTCTTGTCTCCTTATCAACCCAACACCACTAAACACGTGACTCTTGTCTCCTTATCAACCCAACACTACTAAACACGTAGTTCTTATCAACCCAACACCACTAAGCACTTTAGTCCTTATCAACCCAACACACTAAACACGTAGTTCTTATCAACCCACTCACTAAACACGTAGTTCTTATCAATCCAACACCACTAAACACGTAGTTCTTATCAACCCAACACCACTAAACACGTAGTTCTTATCAACCCAACCCACTAAACACGTAGTTCTTATCAACCCAACATCACTAAACACGTAGTTCTTATCAACACAACATCACTAAACACGTAGTTCTTTTCAACCAACACCACTAAACACGTAGTTCTTATCAATCCAACATCACGAAACACGTAGTTTTTATCATCCAACATCACTAAACACGTGACTCTTGTCTCCTTATCAATCCAAATCACCAAACACGTAGTTCTTATCAACCCAACATCACTAAACACGTAGTTCTTAACAATCCAAATTCACTAAACACGTAGTTCTTATCAATCCAACAACACTAAACACGTAGTTCTTATCAACCCAACACCACTAAACACGTAGTTCTTATCAATCCAACATTACTAAACACGTAGTTCTTATCAATCCAACCTCACTAAACACGTAGTTCTTATCAATCCAACACTACTAAACACGTAGTTCTTATCAACCCAACACCACTAAACACGTAGTTCTTATCAATCCAACATCACTAAACACGTAGTTCTTATCAATCCAACATCACTAAACACGTAGTTCTTATCAATCCAACACTACTAAACACGTAGTTCTTATCAATCCAACACTACTAAACACGTAGTTCTTATCAACCCAACATCACTAAACACGTAGTTCTTATCAATCCAACACCACTAAACACGTAGTTCTTATCAATCCAACACCACTAAACACCTAGTTCTTATCAATCCAACACTACTAAACACGTAGTTCTTATCAATACAACACCACTAAACACGTAGTTCTTATCAATCGAGCACTACTAAACACATAATTCTTATCAATCCAACACCACTAAACACTTAGTTCTTATCAATCCAACACTACTAAACACGTAGTTCTTATCAATCCAACACCACTAAACACTTAGTTCTTATCAATCCAACACTATAAACACGTAGTTCTTATCAATCCAACACCACTAAACACGTAGTTCTTATCAATCAAACACTACTAAACACGTAGTTCTTATCAATCCAACATCACTAAACACGTAGTTCTTATCAATCCAACACTACTAAACACGTAGTTCTTATCAACCTAACATCACTAAACACGTAGTTCTTATCAATCCAACATCACTAAACACGTAGTTCTTATCAATCCAACATCACTAACACGTAGTTCTTATCAATCCAACATCACTAAACACGTAGTTCTTATCAATCCAACACCATTAACACGTAGTTCTTATCAACCCAACACCACTAAACACGTAGTTCTTATCAATCCAACATCACTAAACACGTAGACACGTGGCTCTTGTCTCCTTATCAACCCAACACCACTAAACACGTAGTTCTTATCAGCCCAACACCACTAAACACGTAGACACGTGGCTTTTGTCTCCTTATCAACCCAACACCACTAAACACGTAGACATGTGACTCTTGTCTCCTTATCAACCCAACACCACTAAACACGTAGACACGTGATTCTTGTCTCCTTATCAACCCAACACCACTAAACACGTAGTTCTTATCAACCCAACACCACTAAACACGTAGTTCTTATCAACCCAACACCACTAAACACGTAGACACGTGACTCTTGTCTCCTTATCAACCCAACATCAATAAACACGTAGTTCTTATCAACCCAACACACTAAACACATAGTTCTTATCAACCAACACCACTAAACATGTAGTTATCAATCAAACACCACTAAACACGTAGTTCTTATCAACCCAACACCTCTAAACACGTAGTTCTTATCAACCCAACACCACTAAACACGTAGTTCTTATCAACCCAACACCACTAAACACGTAGACATTTGGTTCTTGTTTCCTTATCAACCCAACACCACTAAACGGGGAGACACGTGGTTCTTATCAACTCAACATTATCGTTTATTTATCTCTTTTTACGCTGTGACATCTTGGCTGTTTTTGGCAATTATTCGACCAGTAGTTTGCCGTTTTTGTTAGCAGTACAGTGCCTGTAATGTACAGAGATTATGGCCTTTAGCAGTACAGTGCCTGTAATGTACAGAGATTATGGCCTTTAGCAGTACAGTGCCTGTAATGTACAGAGATTATGGCCTTTAGCAACACAGTGCCTGTAATGTACAGAGATTATGGCCTTTAGCAGTACACTGCCTGTAATGTACAGAGATTATGGCCTTTAGCAATACAGTGCCTGTAATGTACAGAGATTATGACCTTTAGCAGTACAGTGCCTGTAATGTACAGAGATTATGGCCTTTAGCAACACACTGCCTGTAATGTACAGAGATTATGGCCTTTAGCAACACAGTGCCTGTAATGTACAGAGATTATGGCCTTTAGCAGTACAGTGCCTGTAATGTACAGAGATTATGGCCTTTAGCAGTACAGTGCCTGTAATGTACAGAGATTATGGCCTTTAGCAATACAGTGCCTGTAATGTACAGAGATTATGGCCTTTAGCAATACAGTGCCTGTAATGTACAGAGATTATGGCCTTTAGCAACACACTGCCTGTAATGTACAGAGATTATGGCCTTTAGCAACACAGTGCCTGTAATGTACAGAGATAAGAGTAGTTTCTGTCAATGGTCTTTCTTCTAATCCTTCCTGTCTGACTTACGGAGTGCCACAAGGATCTGTTCTGGGCCCCCTACTTTTCATTCTCTACACCTACCCTGTCTCCTCTATTGTCCAAGAACACCTGCTTCAGCATCATTCTTTCTCGGATGACAATCAGCTGTATGTCTCTGGGCCTCTCCCTGACCTTCCCATCATGATCCAGAAAACCCAATCTTGTGTAGCTGACCTGAAGGATTGGATGACTGAAAACAAACTGAAATTAAATGAAGAGAAATCCGAATTGATCTTGATCACCCCACCCAAACTCCAAAATCACCCCTCTCTTCCAACCTCTGTCACACTTGTTGACTCATCTATCCCTCTCTCCCATTTTGCCCGTAACCTTGGTGTAACTCTTGATCAAACCCTGTCCTTCCACCAGCATGTGAGCAACGTCTGTCGGACTTGTTTTCTTGAACTCCGCCGAATTGCTTCTATCCGCCACCTCCTCTCAGAAGACACGACAAAGGCTCTTGTCTGTGCATTTGTTCTATCCCGTCTCGATTACTGTAATGCTCTTTTTTCTGGTTCCCCCTCTCATCTCATTAACAAACTTCAGAAAGTTCAAAATCATGCTGCCCGTCTCATCTTCCGCTCTTCAAAATTTAACCATGTTACGCCATTGCTCTGTTCTCTCCACTGGCTCCCTGTTCAGCAAAGAATATCCTACAAGATTGCCTGCCTCTGCTTCAAATCTATTGAGTCTTCCTGTCCTGAGTATCTCACCCATCTGTTACATCTCTACACGCCATCTCGAGCTTTGCGGTCCTCATCTGATACCCGTCTCTATAGTATCCCCATAGTCCGCACTAAAAGGTTTGGGCAGCGTTCTTTTTCCTATCAAGCTCCAACCATCTGGAATCAGTTACCTCGCTCTCTTAGATACTCACCCTCTCTGTCCACATTCAAACGCTCCCTCAAAACTCACCTGTTTTCCAAAACTGGTAATCTCTGCCCCCTTCCCTCCATGTAATGTAATGGTGACATTATAGTGTCTTAGTGTCAATGTGTCATTGTATTTGCATGTCATGCTGTGTGTGTGTTTGTGTGTGTGTGTGTGTGTGTGTTTGTGTGTGTGTGGGTGCTTCTGTGGGCGTGTGTGTGTGTGCTTGTGATTCTGGTTATATGTTTTGCCATTGTAAACGCCTAGGGCATTAATTTGATTAGGCGTACTAAATGTTCATAATAATAATAATAATAATAATAATTATGACCTTTAGCAGTACAGTGCCTGTAATGTACAGAGATTATGGCCTTTAGCAATACAGTGCCTGTAATGTACAGAGATTATGGCCTTTAGCAACACACTGCCTGTAATGTACAGAGATTATGGCCTTTAGCAACACACTGCCTGTAATGTACAGAGATTATGGCCTTTAGCAACACACTGCCTGTAATGTACAGAGATTATGGCCTTTAGCAATACAGTGCCTGTAATGTACAGAGATTATGACCTTTAGCAGTACAGTGCCTGTAATGTACAGAGATTATGGCCTTTAGCAATACAGTGCCTGTAATGTACAGAGATTATGGCCTTTAGCAACACAGTGCCTGTAATGTACAGAGATTATGGCCTTTAGCAGTACAGTGCCTGTAATGTACAGAGATTATGGCCTTTAAAAAACAGTGCCTGTAATGTACAGAGATTATGGCCTTTAGCAGTACACTGCCTGTAATGTACAGAGATTATGGCCTTTAGCAATACAGTGCCTGTAATGTACAGAGATTATGGCCTTTAGCAACACAGTGCCTGTAATGTACAGAGATTATGGCCTTTAGCAGTACAGTGCCTGTAATGTACAGAGATTATGGCCTTTAGCAACACAGTGCCTGTAATGTACAGAGATTATGGCCTTTAGCAATACAGTGCCTGTAATGTACAGATTATGGCCTTTAGCAACACAGTGCCTGTAATGTACAGAGATTATGGCCTTTAGCAACACAGTGCCTGTAATGTACAGAGATTATGGCCTTTAGCAACACAGTGCCTGTAATGTACAGAGATTATGGCCTTTAGCAGTACAGTGCCTGTAATGTACAGAGGTTATGGCCTTTAGCAGTACAGTGCCTGTAATGTACAGAGATTATGGCCTTTAGCAATACAGTGCCTGTAATGTACAGAGATTATGGCCAGTGTTTCTGACGAAATCATCTGTCCCTGACAGTGAAGACAAAAGCTGGTTCCAAATATTCTTCACTCGCCTTCTGACTTCATCCATCTCTTGTTTTATACATGGAGCAGGTTATGATCAGCAGATAGTGAAGACATGGGGACAAAAATTGTCAGATGAAACATCACAAATCTACGATATGCTGATGATACTGTAATGGTGCCAATGTCACTAACATAAAAAATGTACACAGTGGATGCAGAGGGCAAGGAGGCAGATCTGTATTTAAATGCCAAAAAGAGAAATGTAATGCGCCTAAAAAGAGAAGAAAATCGAGCATATCAAGATATTCAAATAAACAAGACTGCACTGAAAATGTGAGTTATTTTCAACATTTAGGCTGAGTCAGAATTTATGACGGCACCTGCACTAAAGACATCAAAATAAAAGTAGGAATGGCCCACAGAAAATAATCTAACTCAGTAACAGTTGGAAAGACAGAAGTATTCCAACAATCCTTAAAAATCAAAATTCTAAAATGTCTGATCTGGCCAGTAATGCTATATGGCTGAGAAGCCTGGACATACAGAAAAGCAGATAAAAATAGGATCAACGTAATAGAGATAAAGTTCTACAGGCAGCTTCTTACAGTCAAAGGACGGATAAAAGAACAAGTGCAAGCATTTTGAGCAAACGTTCAGTCCAACATCAACTGCCGGCAGAAATCAACAAAGGAAAAATGAAATACATCGGCCACGCAACCCGCAACACTAACGCAGCTCCTAATGATAACAATTAGACAAGGAAAAGTTGAGGCCAAAAGAAATCCACCTCATATTATATTATATATATATTATATTATATATATATTATATTATATTATATTTATATTATATTATATTATATTTAATATTATATTATATTATATTATATTATATTATATTATATTATATTATATTATATTATATATTATATTATATTATATTATATATTATATTATATTATATTACATAATGTGTTGTAGATTGATCAGTTGTGTACTGTTCATGCGTGTTAGCAAATTATCTTGGTCAGACACTACAGTCCTCACTAGAAAGGTAGATATGTTGCTGAACATTTGGGTTGAACTGCCATTGACTTGTTGTCTTTTCTATCCACATGCTGCTGCTGCTCTCTCTTTCTCTCTGTCTCTCTGTCTCTCTGTCTCTGTCTCTGTCTTTCTCTCTCTCTCTCTCTCTCTCTCTCTCTCTCTCTCTCTCTGTCTGCATCTCTCTCTGTGTCTCTGTGTCTCTCGGTGGCTCTCTGTGTCTCTCTGTCTCTGTCTCTGTCTCTGTCTCTCTGTCTCTCTGTCTCTGTCTCTGCCTGTCTCTGTCTCTCTGTCTCTGTCTCAGTCTCTCTCTGTCTCTGTCTCTCTCTCTGTCTGTCTGTCTGTCTGTCTCTCTCTCTCTCTCTCGTTCTTCTACGGTGCTACTCTCCAAAATAAACTGGATTCACTGAGCATTGCACATGACCAGAATTTCTGTGGAGCACAAAGAACTCAAGCTGTTAGGTGAGCTGACCACACTGCACTATGTTGTTGTTCAGTCTGTATCTGTTAGGTGAGCTGACCACACTGCACTATGTTGTTGTACAGTCTGTATTTGTTAGGTGAGCTGACCACACTGCACTATGTTGTTGTACAGTCTGTGTCTGTTAGGTGAGCTGACCACACTGCACTATGTTGTTGTACAGTCTGTGTCTGTTAGGTGAGCTGACCACACTGCACTATGTTGTTGTACAGTCTGTATCTGTTAGGTGAGCTGACCACACTGCACTATGTTGTTGTACAGTCTGTATCTGTTAGGTGAGCTGACCACACTGCACTATGTTGTTGTACAGTTTGTATCTGTTAGGTGAGCTGACCACACTGCACTATGTTGTTGTACAGTCTGTGTCTGTTAGGTGAGCTGACCACACTCCACTATGTTGTTGTACAGTCTGTATCTGTTAGGTGAGCTGACCACACTGCACTATGTTGTTGTACAGTCTGTATCTGTTAGGTGAGCTGACCACACTGCACTATGTTGTTGTACAGTTTGTATCTGTTAGGTGAGCTGACCACACTGCACTATGTTCTTGTACAGTCTGTATCTGTTAGGTGAGCTGACCACACTGCACTATGTTGTTGTACAGTCTGTATCTGTTAGGTGAGCTGACCACACTGCACTATGTTGTTGTACAGTCTGTATCTGTTAGGTGAGCTGACCACACTGCACTATGTTGTTGTACAGTCTGTATCTGTTAGGTGAGCTGACCACACTGCACTATGTTGTTGTACAGTCTGTATCTGTTAGGTGAGCTGACCACACTGCACTATGTTGTTGTACAGTTTGTATCTGTTAGGTGAGCTGACCACACTGCACTATGTTGTTGTACAGTCTGTGTCTGTTAGGTGAGCTGACCACACTGCACTATGTTGTTGTACAGTCTGTATCTGTTAGGTGAGCTGACCACACTGCACTATATTGTTGTACAGTCTGTATCTGTTAGGTGAGCTGACCACACTGCACTATGTTGTTGTACAGTCTGTATCTGTTAGGTGAGCTGACCACACTGCACTATGTTGTTGTACAGTCTGTATCTGTTAGGTGAGCTGACCACACTGCACTATGTTGTTGTACAGTCTGTATCTTTTAGGTGAGCTGACCACACTGCACTATGTTGTTGTACAGTCTGTATCTGTTAGGTGAGCTGACCACACTCCACTATGTTGTTGTACAGTCTGTATCTGTTAGGTGAACTGACCACACTGCACTATGTTGTTGTACAGTCTGTATCTGTTAGGTGAGCTGACCACACTGCACTATGTTGTTGTACAGTCTGTATCTGTTAGGTGAGCTGACCACACTCCACTATGTTGTTGTACAGTCTGTATCTGTTAGGTGAGCTGACCACACTGTACTATGTTGTTGTACAGTCTGTATCTGTTAGGTGAGCTGACCACACTGCACTATGTTGTTGTACAGTCTGTGTCTGTTAGGTGAGCTGACCACACTCCACTATGTTGTTGTGCAGTCTGTATCTGTTAGGTGAGCTGACCACACTGCACTATGTTGTTGTACAGTCTGTGTCTGTTAGGTGAGCTGACCACACTTCACAATGTTGTTGTAAAGTCTGTGTCTGTTAGGTGAGCTGACCACACTGCACTATGTTGTTTTAGAGTCTGTATCTGTTAGGTGAGCTGACCACACTGCACTATGTTGTTGTACAGTCTGTGTCTGTTAGGTCAGCTGACCACACTCCACTATGTTGTTGTGCAGTCTGTATCTGTTAGGTGAGCTGACCACACTGCACTATGTTGTTGTACAGTCTGTGTCTGTTAGGTGAGCTGACCACACTTCGCAATGTTGTTGTAAAGTCTGTGTCTGTTAGGTGAGCTGACCACACTGCACTATGTTGTTTTAGAGTCTGTATCTGTTAGGTGAGCTGACCACACTGCACTATGTTGTTGTACAGTCTGTATCTGTTAGGTGAGCTGACCACACTGCACTATGTTGTTGTACAGTCTGTATCTGTTAGGTGAGCTGACCACACTGCACTATGTTGTTGTACAGTCTGTGTCTTTTAGGTGAGCTGACCACACTTCACAATGTTGTTGTAAAGTCTGTATCTGTTAGGTGAGCTGACCACACTGCACTATGTTGTTTTACAGTCTGTATCTGTTAGGTGAGCTGACCACACTGCACTATGTTGTTGTACAGTCTGTGTCTGTTAGGTGAGCTGACCACACTGCACTATGTTGTTGTACAGTCTGTATCTGTTAGGTGAGCTGACCACACTGCACTATGTTGTTGTACAGTCTGTGTCTGTTAGGTGAGCTGACCACACTGCACTATGTTGTTGTACAGTCTGTATCTGTTAGGTGAGCTGACCACACTGCACTATGTTGTTGTACAGTCTGTATCTGTTAGGTGAGCTGACCACACTGCACTATGTTGTTGTACAGTCTGTATCTGTTAGGTGAGCTGACCACACTGCACTATGTTGTTGTACAGTCTGTGTCTGTTAGGTGAGCTGACCACACTGCACTATGTTGTTGTACAGTCTGTATCTGTTAGGTGAGCTGACCACACTGCACTATGTTGTTGTACAGTCTGTATCTGTTAGGTGAGCTGACCACACTGCACTATGTTGTTGTACAGTCTGTGTCTGTTAGGTGAGCTGACCACACTGCACTATGTTGTTGTACAGTCTGTATCTGTTAGGTGAGCTGACCACACTGCACTATGTTGTTGTACAGTCTGTATCTGTTAGGTGAGCTGACCACACTGCACTATGTTGTTGTACAGTCTGTGTCTGTTAGGTGAGCTGACCACACTGCACTATGTTGTTGTACAGTCTGTATCTGTTAGGTGAGCTGACCACACTGCACTATGTTGTTGTACAGTCTGTATCTGTTAGGTGAGCTGACCACACTGCACTATGTTGTTGTACAGTCTGTATCTGTTAGGTGATGCTGACCACACTGCACTATGTTGTTGTACAGTCTGTATCTGTTAGGTGAGCTGACCACACTGCACTATGTTGTTGTACAGTCTGTATCTGTTAGGTGAGCTGACCACACTGCACTATGTTGTTGTACAGTCTGTATCTGTTAGGTGAGCTGACCACACTGCACTATGTTGTTGTACAGTCTGTATCTGTTAGGTGAACTGACCACACTGCACTATGTTGTTTTACAGTCTGTATCTGTTAGGTGAACTGACCACACTGCACTATGTTGTTGTACAGTCTGTGTCTGTTAGGTCAGCTGACCACACTGCACTATGTTGTTGTACAGTCTGTATCTGTTAGGTGAGCTGACCACACTGCACTATGTTGTTGTACAGTTTGTATCTTTGGTGGGTGTTTTCATGTTTCCATAAGCCAGCCACTGACATGACTTACAGGATCTTTAACCTGCATGCTGGGTGTTTTACTGTTTTCATAAGTCAGCCACTGACATGACTTATAATAATAATAATAATATATTTTGTTTATATAGTTTATATAACGCAAAATCTTGATAAAATCAAATCTATGCGCTGAGCGTATACATGCATACATACCTACATACATATGAGCGTATACATGCATACATACATGCATACATACTTACATACATAAATCTAAGCTGAGCGTATACATGCATACATACATACATACATAAATCTAAGCGTATACATACATATATACATACATACATACATACATACATACGTACGCACATGCATACATAATAATTACAATATTTATATAGCGCAAAATCTCGACAAAATCAAATCCAAGCGCCGAAAAGACACACACGCACACACGCACGCACGCACACACACACACACACACACACACACACACACACACACACACACACACACACACACACACACACACACACACACACACACACACACACATGCATGGCCACAAATGGGGAGAAAAGAATAAAAGCAATAAAAGCAACTATAAAACCAATGGAAAACCACAGAGAGCACATCATATACAATTATATATTAAAACAAAATGATTCCCCTCCGAGCGGAGACAGGCTGCAGAGGGGGGTTGAGTGAGGTTAGGATTTTATGCAGAGGAGAAAAGGTGAGTTTTGAGAGCGGACTTGAAGGAGGCAAAAGTAGGTTGCTGACGGACTGAGAGAGGAAGTTTGTTCCAGGAGAGTGGACCAGAAACACAGAAGGCTCGTGGACCATAGGTATTGAGCTTAGTGCGTGGAAAGCGAAAAGTCAGAGGATCGGAGGCAGAGCGGAGGGTACGTGAGGGAACATAGATCTCAAGTAGGCTTGACAGGTAATCGAGGGCTGCGTTATTGAGGCTTTTGTAGCACATGGTGTCTAGTTTGTACTGTATGCGCTTTGATACAGGGAGCCAGTGAAGTTGTGCCAGGAGAGGAGATATGTGGTCAGCTTTTTTCTTTTTGAGTACAAGGCGTACAGCATTGTTTTGAATGCGCTGTAGGATGTGAATGGTGGAGGCAGGAAGACCAGACAGGAGTAAATTGCAATAGTCAATGCGAGACATTATGAAGGAGAGAACGAGTTTTGCAGTTGTTTCGACAGAGAGATACTTCCTGATCAGGCTCAGCGCTTAGATTTGATTTCTATCAAGATTTTGCGCTATATAAATATTGTAATTATTATTTTTATTATTATTATTATACGATGGAGATGATAGTAGCAAGATCTGGCAGTTTGAGAAACAAAGTTGTTCATGGACAGGGTAGAGTCAATGCAGACACCAAGGTTTTTAGCTGAATCAGAAATTGGGACTGATGTGTTACATAATGGGAGAGAAAGAGGAGGCAGCTGGGAAAGTTTCTGACGGGTGCCAATGAGGATAGCTTCTGTCTTGTCGTCATTAAGCTGAAGTCTATTGTGTGTCATCCAGTTCTTAATGTCCGAGTAACACTCAGTGGTGCGAGTCAACAGGCGCTGTATATTATCAGGTGAGTCACTGTCTTGAAGTTGGGTGTCATCAGCATAGAAGTGGTGTTTTATAGAGTGGGAGTTGATGATGGTGGACAGGGGGGAGGTATAAAGAGTGAAAAGAACAGGGCCAAGGACAGATCCTTGTGGAACACCACAGGTCAGGTATGCAGGTTGAGAGTAAGTGCCATTGATGAGAACAGTTTGTTTTCTGTTTGATAAATACGAAGTGAAAAAGGAGAGAGCAATGTCAGAGATGCCAAAAGTATGATGAAGTCTAGAAAGGAGAATACCATGGTCAATGGTATCGAAGGCTGCAGACAGATCAAGGAGTGTGAGGAGAGAGACTTTGCCAGTATCAGTTGCAAGGAGGAGATTGTTGAGAATGTGTAGTAGGGCTGTTTCAGTGCTATGGCACTGGCGGTAGGCTGACTGGAAAGGATTGAGGAGATTGTTGGCAGACAGGTGAGAGTTCAGCTGGTTGATGACGACCTTTTCAAGGAGTTTTGACAAGAAAGAGAGATTAGAGATAGGCCTGTAATTTTTCAGTTCATTTGGGTCTAAATTGTGTTTCTTGAGGAGAGGGTGAACAATAGCAGACTTGAAAGAATCTGGGACAGTTCCAGTTTGAAAAGAAGTGTTGATGGTGTCAGTGATGAATGGGAGGAGAGTAGGGAGACAGTCGGAGTAGAGAGAACCTGGAAGAGGATCCAGTTCGCAGGTTTTGAACGACATGGATCTGATTGTGTTGAAAATTTCTTCTTGTGAGACTGGGGTAAAAGTAGTGAGAGGTGTGCCAGAGAAGGAAGGGTCAGGTGGGCATGGTTGACAGGGTGTCCTGTCAAGCCTGTCACGAAGAGTTTGTATTTTGGTGGTGAAATACTTGGAGAATCCAGATGGGAGTTCTTCATTTGTATGTTTTGTTGGGAGAGGTAAGTCTTTTCGTGTGCCAAGGAGATGATTCATGGTTGTAAAGAGTTCTTTTGAAGAAGAGGCATTCAGGATTTTGGTTTGGAAATAGCTTGTTTTTGCAGATGCAATGAGGGTGGATACTTACAGGATCTTTAACCTGCATTCTGGGTGTTTTACTGTTTCCATAAGTCAGCCACTGACATGACTTACATGATCCTTAACCTGAATGCTGTGTGTTTCACTGTCTCCATAAGCCAGCCACTGACATGACTTACATGATCTTTAACCTGAATGCTGTGTGTTTCACTGTCTCCATAAGCCAGCCACTGACATGACTTACATGATCCTTAACCTGCATGCTGGGTGTTTCACTGTTTCCATAAGGCAGCCACTGACATGACTTACATGATCTTTAACCTGAATGCTGTGTGTTTCACTGTCTCCATAAGCCAGCCACTGACATGACTTACATGATCTTTAACCTGCATGCTGGGTGTTTCACTGTCTCCATAAGCCAGCCACTGACATGACTTACATGATCTTTAACCTGAATGCTGTGTGTTTCACTGTCTCCATAAGCCAGCCACTGACATGACTTACATGATCCTTAACCTGCATGCTGGGTGTTTCACTGTTTCCATAAGGCAGCCACTGACATGACTTACAGGGTCTTTAACCTGCATGCTGGGTGTTTCACTGTTTCCATAAGGCAGCCACTGACATGACTTACAGGGTCTTTAACCTGCATGCTGGGTGTTTCACTGTTTCCATAAGCCAGCCACTGACATGACTTACAGGGTCTTTAACCTGCATGCTGGGTATTTTCATGTTTCCATAAGCCAGCCACTGACATGACTTATAGGATCTTCAACCTGCATGCTGGGTATTTTCATATGTATATGAACCAACCATTGATATGACTTAGATGATTTTTAAAGTGCATATTGGATATTGTGCATGAGTACATGTACACACAGGTAGAAGTGTCAGACACAGGATGGCAAGTCAGCACAACCTGTGGTACAAGTAGAAGTGTAGCAGATGCAATAGAAACTGTTGACGTACACAAGTAGAATGTCACAGGTGGCAAGTCAGCACAACATGATTGACGTACAACAGTATGAAGTGTCACAGGATGGCAAGTCTCACAAAGACACACATGTGACAGTGACACATGGTCAATGAACTGTTGATCACAAGTGATGACAGATGGCAAGTCTGCACAACTGTTGACGTAACACAGTAGAAGTGTCAGACACAGGATGGCAAGTCAGCACAAATGTTGACGACACAAGGTAGAAGTGTCACAGGATGGCAAGTCTGCACAACATGTTGACGTACACACAGGTAGAAGTGTCAGACACAGGATGGCAAGTCAGCCAACATGTTGACGTACACAAGGTAGAAGTGTCACAGGATGGCAAGTCTGCACAACATGTTGACGTACACACAGGTAGAAGTGTCAGACACAGGATGGCAAGTCAGCACAACATGTTGACGTACACACAGGTAGAAGTGTCACAGGATGGCAAGCTGCACAACATGTTGACGTACACACAGGTAGAAGTGTCAACACAGGATGGCAAGTCACACAACATGTTGACGTACACACAGGTAGAAGTGTGCACAGGATGGCAAGTCAGCACAACATGTTGACGTACACACAGGTAGAAGTGTCACAGGATGGCAAGTCACAACATGTTGACGTACACACAGGTAGAAGTGTCACAGGATGGCAAGTCGCACAACATGTTGACGTACACACAGGTGAAGTGTCACAGGATGGCAAGTCGCACAACATGTTGACGTACACACAGGTAGAAGTGTCACACAGATGGCAAGTCAGACAACATGTTGACGTACACACAGGTAGAAGTGTCAACAGGATGGCAAGTCAGCACAACTGTTGACGTACACACAGGTAGAAGTGTCACACGATGCAACTGACATGTGAGTAAACAGTAGAAGTCAAGATGCAAGTCACACAACCTGTTGACGTACACACAGGTAGAAGTGTAGACAAGGATGGCAAGTCTGCACAACCTGTTGACGTACACACAGGTAGAAGTGTCAACACAGGATGGCAAGTCAGCACAACATGTTGACGTACACACAGGTAGAAGTGTCACAGGATGGCAAGTCTGCACAACATGTTGACGTACACACAGGTAGAAGTGTCAGACACAGGATGGCAAGTCAGCACAACATGTTGACGTACACACAGGTAGAAGTGTCACAGGATGGCAAGTCTGCACAACATGTTGACGTACACACAGGTAGAAGTGTCAACACAGGATGGCAAGTCAGCACAACATGTTGACGTACACACAGGTAGAAGTGTCACAGGATGGCAAGTCTGCACAACATGTTGACGTACACACAGGTAGAAGTGTCAGACACAGGATGGCAAGTCAGCACAACATGTTGACGTACACACAGGTAGAAGTGTCACAGGATGGCAAGTCTGCACAACATGTTGACGTACACACAGGTAGAAGTGTCAGACACAGGATGGCAAGTCTGCACAACATGTTGACGTACACACAGGTAGAAGTGTAGACACAGGAGCAAAGTGCACAACTCGTTGACGTACACACAGGTAGAAGTGTCACAGGATGGCAAGTCAGCACAACTGTGACGTACACACAGGTAGAAGTGTCACAGGATGCAAGTCGCACAACTGTTGACGTACACACAGTAGAAGTTCACAGGATGGCAGTCGCACAACATGTTGACGTACACACAGGTAGAAGTGTCACAGATGGCAAGTCGCACAACTGTTGACGTACACACAGGTAGAAGTGTCAGACAAGTCTGCACAACTGTGAGTCACACAGTAGAAGTGTCACAGGATGGCAAGTCACAACTTGACGTACACACAGGTGAAGTGTCACAGGATGGCAAGTCTGCACAATGTTGACGTAAACAGTAGAAGTGTCAGACCAGGATGGCAAGTCAGCACAACATGTGACGTACACACAGGAGAAGTGTCACAGGATGCAAGTCTGCCACTGTTGAGTACACACAGGTAGAAGTGTCACAGGATGGCAAGTCGCACAACATGTTGAGTACACAAGGTAGAAGTGTCACGGATGCAAGTCGCACACATTTGACGTACACACAGTAGAAGTGTCACAGGATGGCAGTCAGCAAACATGTTGAGTACACAAGGTAAAGTGTCACAGGATGCAAGTTGCACAACTGTTGACGTACACACGGTAGAAGTGTCGAACGGATGGCAAGTCAGCAAACATGTTGACGTACACACAGTAGAAGTGTCACAAGGATGGCAGTCAGCACAACTGTGACGTACACACAGGTAGAAGTGTACAGGATGCAAGTCAGCACAATGTTGACGTACACACAGTAGAAGTGTCACAGGATGCAAGTTGCACAACATGTGACGTACACACAGGTAGAAGTGTCACAGGATGGCAAGTCGCACAACATGTTGAGTACACAAGGTAGAAGTGTAACAGGATGGCAAGCAGAACTGTGACGTACACACGGTAGAATGTGACAAGATGGCAAGTCAGCACAACTGTTGACGACACAAGGTAAAGTGTCACAGGATGGCATAGCACAACTGTTGACGTACACACAGTAGAGTGTGTGGCAGCCACATTGAGTACACAGTAGAAGAGATGGCAAGTCGCACAAGTAGACAGTAAGTGCACAGGATGGCAGTGCACACTGTTGAAACACAGAGATGTCAGGATGGCAGCGAATTACGACAACAGGTAGAGCCAGATGGAGTCCAACTGTTGCAACCAGGTAAAGGACAGATGAGTCAAACTGTGAGTCAACAGGAGAAGTGTAGAACAGGAGGCAAGCAGCAATTAGTACAATAGAAGGAGAGGCAATCGCACACTGATACAAGAGAAGTGCAGACGATGGCAAGCCACACGTGTAACACAGTAGAAGTGTCAGGATGGCAATCAAATGGCGACACGGTAGTCACACGAGGCAGACCACTGTGATCCATAAGTGTGACGACAGTAAAATGTGACGAACAAGTGATGTACGTGCATAGAATACGACAAAGATCACAGATAGTCGACATGAGTCACGAATGTAGAGATAAAAGTATAACGTGAAGTGCACAGATGAGTCGACATGTGACGAATCAGATAAATTACGTCACAGATAGACTGCAGTGATGAAATCAGAAAGTACGTAGTGCCGTGATACATGTATGATGTGCAGTGACAATGTTGACTGTGTACAGTGACAACAATGATAATGAACTGTGTACAGTGACAACAATGATAATGAACTGTGTACAGTGACAACAATGATAATGAACATGTGTACAGTGACAACAATGATAATGAACTGTGTACAGTGACAACAATGATAATGAACTGTGTACAGTGACAACAATGATAATGAACTGTGTACAGTGACAACAATGATAATGAACTGTGTACAGTGACAATGATAATGAACTGTGTACAGTGACAACAATGATAATGAACTGTGTACAGTGACAACATGATAATGAACTGTGTACTGTGACAACAATGATAATGAACTGTGTACAGTGACAACAATGATAATGAACTGTGTACAGTGACAACAATGATAATGAACTGTGTACAGTGACACAATGATAATGAACTTGTACTGTGACAACAATGATAATGAACTGTGTACAGTGACAACAATGATAATGAACTAGTGTACAGTGCAACAATAAATGATAATGAACTGTGTACAGTGACAACAATGATAATGAACTGTGTACAGTGACCAATGATAATGAACTGTGTACAGTGACCGTTGAATACAACAATGATAATGAACTGTGTACAGTGACCGTTGAATACAACAATGATAATGAACTGTGTACAATGACAATGATAATGAACTGTGTACTGTGACCGTGAATATAGGTAGAAAGAAACTCTAGGGAGAGCTAGACAACAGAAGGTCTTCAGAGAAGTAACCCCCTTTAGACAAGTGTTTCGGCCCTGAATTCCTTACACTCTCGGGGGTCCGGGCCACATCCAGGTCATGACTCCTGGATGCCCTTCTGCTGTTGTCTATTTTTTTTTTTTTTTTTTTTTCCCCACGCCGGGGATCGAACCTGGGCGATTCTGCGCTTCAGAACTGCGGTACGCGGTTTTACCAATGTGCTAACGGGGCACACATCATCTGTAGGGAATTTAATCCTTATGAAGTTCACTTTTTTCGTTCCTCCTTGCCTAGATCCAGCTTGAGCTCCTTTCTGCTGCCTCTGCCATCGCTTTAAGGGCTCTAGTCCTCTTCTTCCCAGAAATGGCGAGTTGTTTCATGAGATCATAAGCGGAGGTGCCCACAAACCCTCTTGCCCCGACCTCTATGGCGAAGATTTTGACCCGCAGACCTGCTTTCTTCAGGGTGCTGGCAAGACCGCGTATTTTTCGGTCTTGTAGATATGTGCTTCTTCCATTCTGCTTTCGTATGGCACAGTGAGTTCTATCAGAATCACTTGTTTCGAGGAGTCAGAGTGGAGAGCGATGTCTGGTCTCATGCCTGTCTTGCTGAAGACATCTGGGTAATTTCTCCACTCTGGGAGGTCTGCTGTACACTCCCAGTCGACTGCTCCATCCAGAAGACCCTTTGGCAATGTGCTGGTTGTCATAGCACTTTCGGGCCAGACCTGTTTCCCTCCTGCTTTGTAGAACGTTGTCATAGCAATTGGTGCGTTTGGGGTCATGGTTTTTTTCGCTAACCACATCTGTGATCACTTTCAGAACTTGGTTGTGCCTCCATGTATACCTTCCTTGGGCTAGCGCTACTTTGCAAGAGCTTAGGACATGTTCCACTGTTTGTTTCTTCTGACAGAGCGGACATGCTGGGTCGTCTGCTTTCCCCCATTTCACTAAGTTTGCATTCGAGGGGAGCAGGTCATATACAGATCTGAGGAGGAAGCTTATCCTTAGAGGAGCCATGTGCCACATATCGTTCCAGCTGAGACTTCTTTGGAGTGCACTGTCCCATGTTGTCCATTGCCCCTGTTGACCTTGCTGGACTGCCTTCTGCACTCTTTTGACATCTTCTTCTTCCTTCAACTCCTGTATGATCATGTCTCTTTTTTCCTTCCCTTTGGCTTTGGACCACCACTGCATTTTTGTTGCTCCCAGTCCCTGTCTGTTGGTTTGCGTGTGTCCAATTATTTCTTTGATGCTGAGGTTTCTCTTGGCATTGTTTACAGCCTCTTGGACTTTCCACTTTCTGCCAGTTCTCAGCTTTGGATGAACTGATCTCACGATATTGTCTTCCGATTCCTCCAGCATGCTCAACAGTCTTGCTTTTCCAACTTTGTATTCCTCCACTATGGATTTGAGAGGTAGCTTCAGCATTGCTTGACGACAGTAGAATGCAACATCAGTGAGACCAGGTGGGACACCGAGCCATTTTCTTGTAACAATTATAATGAACTGTGTGTGTTTTTCTGACCCCATCGGACACGAAGATCGATTGTTTCTAAGGGCAGTAATTTGTGTGAATTTTAATGAAAAAATTAAAATATGAATGAAAAAAACCATCTGTATCATCTTGGGCATGTGGACCAGTGTAATGTTGTTGTACATCTATACCATTACCACACGTGGACCAGTATAGTGGTGTTGTACGTCTTCACTATTACTACATGTGTTGTACATCTTTAATATTATTACATGTGTTGTACATCTTTAATATTATTACAGGTGTTGTACATCTTTACCATTACTACATGTGTTGTACATCTTTACCATTACTACACGTGGACCAGTGTAGTGGTGTTGTAAATCTTTACCATTACTACACGTGTACCAGTGTAGTGGGTGTTGTACATCTTCACCATTACTACATGTGTTGTACATCTTCACCATTACTACATGTGTACCAGTGTAGTGGTGTTGTACATCTTTAATATTATTACAGGTGTTGTACATCTTTACCATTACTACATGTGTTGTACATCTTTACCATTACTACACGTATACCAGTGTAGTGGTGTTGTACATCTTCACCATTACTACATGTGTTGTACATCTTCACCATTACTACATGTGTTGTACATCTTTACCATTACTACACGTGTACCAGTGTAGTGGGTGTTGTACATCTTCACCATTACTACATGTGTTGTACATCTTCACCATTACTACATGTGTACCAGTGTAGTGGGTGTTGTACATCTTTAATATTATTACAGGTGTTGTACATCTTTACCATTACTACATGTGTTGTACATCTTTACCATTACTACACGTATACCAGTGTAGTGGTGTTGTACATCTTCACCATTACTACACGTGTACCAGTGTAGTGGGTGTTGTACATCTTCACCATTACTACATGTGTTGTACATCTTCACCATTACTACATGTGTACCAGTGTAGTGGTGTTGTACATCTTCACCATTACTACACGTGGACCAGTATAGTGGTGTTGTACATCTTTACCTTTACTACATGTGGACCAGTATAGTGGTGATGTACATCTTTACCATTACTACACGAGGACCAGTGTAGTGGTGTTGTACATCTTTACCATTACTACACGTGGACCAGTATAGTGATGTTGTACATCTTTACCATTACTACACGTGGACCAGTGTAGTGGTGTTGTACATCTTCACCATTACTACACGTGGACCAGTGTAGTGGTGTTGTACATCTTTAATATTACTACACGTGGACCAGTGTAGTGGTGTTGTACATCTTTACCATTACTACACGTGGACCAGTGTAGTATTGTACATCTTCACCATTACTACACGTGGACCAGTGTAGTGTTGTACATCTTCACCATTACTACACGTGGACCAGTGTAGTGGTGTTGTACATCTTTAATATTACTACACGTGGACCAGTGTAGTGGTGTTGTACATCTTTAATATTACTACACGTGGACCAGTGTAGTGGTGTTGTACATCTTTACCATTACTACACGTGGACCAGTGTAGTATTGTACATCTTCACCATTACTACACGTGGACCAGTGTAGTGTTGTACATCTTCACCATTACTACACGTGGACCAGTGTAGTGGTGTTGTACATCTTTAATATTACTACACGTGGACCAGTGTAGTGGTGTTGTACATCTTTAATATTACTACACGTGGACCAGTGTAGTGGTGTTGTACATCTTTACCATTACTACACGTGGACCAGTGTAGTGGTGTTGTACATCTTTAATATTACTACACGTGGACCAGTGTAGTGGTGTTGTACATCTTTAATATTACTACACGTGGACCAGTGTAGTGGTGTTGTACATCTTTAATATTACTACACGTGGACCAGTGTAGTGGTGTTGTACATCTTTACCATTACTACACGTGGGCCAGTGTAGTGGTGTTGTACATCTTCACCATTACTACATGTGGACCAGTGTAGTGGTGTTGTACATCTTCACCATTATTACATGTGTACCAGTGTAGTGGTGTTGTACATCTTCACCATTACTACACGTGTACCAGTGTAGTGGTGTTGTACATCTTCACCATTACTACACGTGTACCAGTGTAGTGGTGTTGTACATCTTCACCATTACTACATGTGTACCAGTGTAGTGGTGTTGTACATCTTCACCATTATTACATGTGGACCAGTGTAGTGGTGTTGTACATCTTCACCATTACTACACGTGGACCAGTGTAGTGGTGTTGTACATCTTCACCATTACTACACGTGGACCAGTGTAATGGTGTTGTACATCTTCACCATTACTACATGTGGACCAGTGTAATGGTGTTGTACATCTTTACCATTACTACACGTGGACCAGTGTAGTGGTGTTGTACATCTTACCATTACTACACGTGGACCAGTGTATGTGGTGTTGTACATCTTCACCATTACTACACGTGGACCAGTGTAATGGTGTTGTACATCTTCACCATTACTACACGTGGACCAGTATAGTGGTGTTGTACATCTTCACCATTACTACACGTGGACCAGTGTAGTGGTGATGTACATCTTCACCATTACTACACGTGGACCAGTGTAGTGGTGTTGTACATCTTCACCATTACTACACGTGGACCAGTGTAGTGTTGTACATCTTTACCATTACTACACGTGGACCAGTGTAATGGTGTTGTACGTCTTTAATATTACTACACGTGGACCAGTGTAGTGGTGTTGTACATCTTCACCATTACTACACGTGGACCAGTGTAGTGGTTGTACATCTTCACCATTACTACACGTGGACCAGTGTAGTGTGTTGTACATCTTTAATATTACTACACGTGGACCAATGTAATGGTGTTGCACATCTTCACCATTACTACACGTGGACCATTGTAGTGGTGTTGTACATCTTCACCATTACTACACGTGGACCATTATAGTGGTGTTGTACATCTTTACCTTTACTACACGTGGACCAGTGTAGTGGTGTTGTACATCTTCACCATTACTACACGTGGACCAGTGTAGTGGTGTTGTACATCTTCACCATTACTACACGTGGACATGTGTAATGGGTGTTGTACATCTTTAATATTACCACACATGGACCAAGTACAAAGCATAAACCCAGTGCAGGCCAGAAACAACATGTCGTCTCAATGGGATGAAGTACAATGAAGACAATACATCACTGTCAACATCAGCAGGGAGAAACAAGTATGGAGTCAACACTTTCCATAGTGTGAGGTTTGGTTTGTCAACATTGCTATCAGGGGTCCTTTGCACTGACATGCAAGTTTTTATCATCATTTACCACTACCACCACTCCATGTTCTCCATCACCCCCCTCCTTCCCTGTACCAGTACATGTTCAACCACGTCCACCTGTCGTCGATACGCTTGTCAGTAACTTTTATTCACATCATCAACAGCTGCGTCAGTAGTCCATCAAAGATCAGCAAGTAGATATCCAGTACCAGGGGACACTGATGATTGTATCCCTATGCTATCTTGAACACACACAAACACACACACACACACAGACACACACACACACACGCACGCACACACACACACGCACACACACACACACACACACACACACACACACACACGCACACACACACACACGCACACACACAGCACACACGCACAAACACACACACACACACACACGCGCGAGTGCACACACACACACACACACGCACACACACGCACACACACACACACCCCGATCAAAAACCTCCACAGAAAAATCACCAAAATGTGGCAATTGTTCTAACTTCATCACCCTGTATAGAAAACAGTGTCACAAATTAAAATGATTATTGGGCAACAGGTTCCACTCTGCCTATAACTTTTGTTTACAAAAGAGAAAGCAGTTTAAGACAAAACGTCATGTGATGCAAGTGCAGACAGTGGTGTACACCAAGTGCAGTTCTTGGGTCACTTCTGTTCCTGTGTCACACAAATGATCTCCCTTGACAACATTTGGTGAATGCTGCGTTTGTCTCCCTTGCTTCCTAGTTATAAGAATTAGTATCCGCCATTTTCTCCTGCTCAGCGAAACGTCAGAGAAGTCTTGTATCGTTTTTTTCCCCTCTAAGCTTTGTATACGTGTACAACATACAATATGAAAGACAAGTTGTAAACGTCAGCGCTGATGTTATACAGATGTACGTGTACAACATACAATATGAAAGACAAGTTGTAAACGTCAGTACTGATGTTATACAGATGTACGTGTACAACATACAATATGAAAGACAAGTTGTAAACGTCAGCGCTGATGTTATACAGATGTACGTGTACAACATACAATATCAGACAAGTTGTAAACGTCAGCGCTGATGTTATACAGATGTACGTGTACAGCATACAATATCAGACAAATTGTAAACGTCAGTACTGATGTTATACAGATGTACGTGTACAACATACAATATCAGACAAATTGTAAACATCAGTACTGATGTTATACAGATGTACGTGTACAACATACAATATCAGACAAGTTGTAAACGTCAGTACTGATGTGTCCCCGAAGCGCCAGTTCTGGTGGTGGTGGGTCGGGAAGGGGTCCAGAGGAGTCGTCAGGCCTGGCTCGCCATCGCTTAATCCTAATAACATTTGGTCATACCTCACAAACCTCCGCGCGTGCCTCGCCTACCGGAAAAACCTCCGCGCACATGCGCCTCAGCGGAGAGATGTGGGACGAGCGACGGGGCCCTGTTATCATCAATCTTTTATCAATTAATCAATTTTAAGGCGGCCCCTGCCGATCAATATCAAATTGTATAGCGGCGCGACCCGCCGCTGTCGGTGTGTGGGATAGAATTGCCCTGGTCTTGAAGCCAGGGCGCCCCCTGAGGGCCTGGGCCTGAAGAAGATTTCTATCCAAACGATAAGTTGCAGTAATAGCTCGGGGAACGGCTGCAAACAGCTCTTTCCATTAGAACTATTAATGCCCTCCCGTGAGACCCACCAGGGGAATTAATTCTCGCTTTCAATTAATAGATTGTTCTCGTCACGTCGGTTGTCTGCCCTTCCCACAATGCTTTGCCGGCCGCCATGTTGACTAGCTGCTAATTCCATGAGGTCGGCTGACGGCCTGGCCACGCCCACTAATTGGACAGCGCTGCTGACTTGTGGCGCGTGCTGATGAATTATTTATACAAGCGTTAAACGCCTGACACCGAGTTACAGCAGCCCTGAGTGGTGCCGGCTTCACCGTGTGAGCACAGTCCACTTACACCGTTTAAAGTAGGATGTTACCGGGGTTACAGGGGGTCAGCTGAACCATATACTGCTTAAACCAGGGGGTTACAGGGGTTACAGTGGGTTACAAGAACCCTGTATGCTGGGAAAACAATGTTACAGGGATTACAGAAGGTTACAGAAACCCTATGCTGCTGGAAGCAGGATGTTACAGGTGTTACATGAGCCCTATACCGCTGAAAACAGGATGCTACAGTTTATTACAGAGGGTTACAGGAGGTTTCATGGGGTTACAGGGGTTACATGGGATTATATGGGGTTATGGGGGTTACATGAGACCTTTGCTGCTGAAAACAGGGTGTTTACAGTTTATTACAGAGGGTTACAGGAGGTTTCATGGGGTTACAGGGGTTACATGGGATTATATGGGGTTATGGGGGTTACATGAGACAGGGTGTTACAGGGTGTCACAGACGGTTACAGGATGTTTCACGGGGCTACAGGGGTTACACGGAATTATGTGGGGTGATGGGGGTTACATGAACCCTTTACTGTGTAAACAGGATGTTACAGGAGAATACAGGGGGTTACAGGAACTACTATGCTGCTGGAAACACGACGTTACAGGGGATTACAGGGGGTTACAGGGACCACTATGCTGCTGGAAAAAGGACTTTCCAGGGGATTACAGGGGTTACAGGCGGTTACAGGCGGTTACAGGGACCAATATACTACTGAAAACAGGATGTTGCAGTGTGTTACAGGGATCTCGTTCCGTTGAGCACAGGATATTACATGTGTTACAGGGGGTTACAAGGACCCAAAACTGCTGAAAACAGGACGTTACAGGGGATTAAACGAGGTAACAGGCGGTTACAGGGACCAATATACTACTGAAAACAGGATGTTGCATTGTGTTACAGAGATCTCGTTCCGTTGAGCACAGGATATTACATGTGTTACAGGGGGTTACAAAGACCCAAAACTGCTGAAAACAGGACGTTACAGGGGATTACACGAGGTAACAGGCGGTTACAGGGACCAATATACTACTGAAAACAGAATGTTGCAGTGTGTTACAGGGATCTCGTTCCGTTGAGCACAGGATGTTACATGGTGTTACAGGGAGTTACAAGGACCCTAAACTGCTGAAAACAGGATGTTACAGGGGCTTACAGAGACCACTATACTTCTGACAACAGGATGTTATAAGGGGTTTCAGGGGGTTACACGGAGTTACAGGGGCCACATACTGCTGAAAACAAGATGTTACAACTTTCCCTCTGTCAACCAAAACTCCATTTGTCAACAGCTGTCCTGTCAACCAACTCTCCCCTGGTAAAACAAACTCTCCCACTGCCAGTCAACTCTCCCTCTGACAAACAACTCTCCCTCTGTCAACCAACTCTTACTCTGTCAACCAACTCTCCCTCTGTCAACCAACTCTCCCTCTGTCAACCAACTCTCACTCTGACAACCAACTCTCCCTCTGACAACCAACTCTCCCTCTGACAACCAACTCTCCCACTGTCAACCAACTCTCCCTCTGACAATCAACTCTCCCTCTGTCAACCAACTCTCCCTCTGTCAACCAACTCTCCCTCTTTCAACCAACTCACCCTCTGTCAACCAACTCTCCCTCTGTCAACCAACTGTCCCTCTGTCAACCAACTCTCCCTCTGTCAACCAACTGTCCCTCTGTCAACCAACTCTCCCTCTGACAACCAACTGTCCCTCTGTCAACCAACGCTCCCTCTGACAACCAACTCTCCCTCTGTCAACCAACTCTCCCTCTGTCAATCAACTCTCCCTCTGACAATCAACTGTCCCTCTGTCAACCAACTCTCCCTCTGTCAACCAACTCTCCCTCTGTCAACCAACTTCCCTGCTACAAAACTCTCCCTTGTCAACAACTCTCCCCTCTTGACAACCAACTTCCCTGCATAAAATCTCCTCTGTCAACCAACTCTCCCTCTGTCAACCAACTCTCCCCTGTCAACCAACTCTCCCTCTGTCAACCAACTCCCCTTGACAACCAACTCTCACTCCCTGTCACCAACTGTCCTCTGACAACCAACTTCCCTCTGTCAACCAACTCTCCCTCTGCAAACCAACTCTCCCTCTGTCAACCAACTTCCTCTGACAACCAACTCTCCCTGTCAACCAACTCTCCCTCTGTCAACCAACTCGTCCACTTGTCAAACAACTTCACCTGTCAACCAACTCTCCCTCTCCAACCAATTCACTCTGTAACCAACTCTCCCTCTGTCAACCAACTTCCCACTGCCAGTCAACTTCCCTGTCAACCAACTGTCCCTCTGTACAACCAACTTCCCTCGTCAACCAACTCTCCCTTGACAACCAACTCTCCCTCTGTCAACCAACTCTCCCTGTCAACCAACTCTCCCTCTGTCAACCAACTTCCTTGTCAACCAACTCTCCCTCTGTCAACCAACTCTCCCTGTCAACCAACTCTCCCTTGTCAACCAACTTCCCTCTGCAACCAACTCTCCTCTGTCAACCAACTTCCCTCTGTCAACCAACTCTCCCTCTGTCAACCAACTCTCCTCTGTCAACCAACTCTCCTCTGTCAACCAACTCTCCTCTGTCAACCAACTCTCCCTCTGTCAACCAACTCTCCTCTGCAACAACTGTCCCTCTGTCAACCAACTCCCCTGTCAACCAACTTCCCTCTGTCAACCAACTCTCCCTCTGTCAACCAACTCTCCCTCTGTCAACCAACTCTCCCTCTGTCAACCAACTGTCCCTCTGCAACCAACTTCCCTCTGTCAACCAACTCTCCCTCTGTCAACCAACTGTCCCTCGTGACACAACTTCCTCTGACAACCAACTCTCCTCTGTCAACCAACTCTCCCTCTGCAACCAACTCTCCCTGTCAACCAACTCTCCCTTGACAACCAACTCTCCCTCTGTCAACCAACTCTCCTCTGTCAACAACTGTCCCTCTGTCAACCAACTCTCCTCTGTCAACCAACTTCCCTGTCAACCAACTGTCCCTGTCAACCAACTGTCCCTGTCAACAACTTCTCCTGTCAACCAACTGTCCTCGTCAACCAACTGTCCCTTCAACCAACTGTCCTCTGTCAACCAACTTCCCTTGCAACCAATGTCCCTGTCAACCAACTGTCCCTTGCAACCAACTGTCCTCTGTCAACCAACTGTCCCTGTCAACCAACTGTCCCTGTAACCAACTGTCCCTGTCAACCAACTTCCTCTGTCAACCAACTGTCCCTGTCAACCAACTGTCCCTGTCAACCAACTGTCACCTCTGTCAACCAACTTCCCTCTGTCAACCAACTGTCCCTTCAACCAACTGTCCTTGTCAACCAACTGTCCCTGTGAACCAAATCTCCCTCTGTCAACCAACTGTCCCTCTGTCAACCAACTGTCCTGTCAACCAACTGTCCTTGTCAACAAACTGTCCCTGTCAACCAACTGTCCCTCTGTCAACCAACTGTCCCTGTCAACCAACTGTCCTCTGTCAACCAACTGTCCCTTGTCAACCAACTCTCCCTGTGCAACCAACTGTCCTGTCAACCAACTGTCCCTGTCAACCAACTGTCCCTGTCAACCAACTGTCCCTGTCAACCAACTGTCCCTGTCAACCAACTGTCCCTGTCAACCAACTGTCCCTGTCAACCAACTGTCCCTGTCAACCAACTGTCCTGTCAACCAACTGTCCCTGTCAACCAACTGTCCCTTGCAACCAACTGTCCTGTCAACCAACTGTCCCTGTCAACCAACTGTCCCTGTCAACCAACTGTCCCTCTGTCAACCAACTGTCCCTCGTGTCAACCAACTACTGTCACCACTGTGTCAACCAACTGTCCCTCTGTCAACCAACTGTTCCCATCTGTCAACCAACTGTCCCTTGTCAACCAACTGTCCCTGTCAAACCTAACTGCTCCCTTTCAACCAACTGTCCCTGTCAACCAACTGTCCCTGTCAACCAATGTCCTGTCAACCAACTGTCCTTGTCAACCAACTGTCCCTGTCAACCAATTCTGTCACCTGTCCTGATCAACATGTCCCTTGTCAACCAACTGTCCTGTGTCAACCAACTGTCCCTGTCAACCAACTGTCCCTGTCAACCAATGTCCTGTCAAACCAACTTCCCTGTCAACCAACTGTCCCTGTCAACCAACTGTCCTGTCAACCAACTGTCCCTTGTCAACCAACTGTCCTGTCAACCAACTGTCCTTCAACCAACTGTCCCTGTCAACCAACTGTCCCTGTCAACCAACTGTCCCTGTCAACCAACTGTCCCTGTCAACCAACTGTCACCTGTCAACCAACTGTCCCTGTCAACCAACTGTCCCTGTCAACCAACTGTCCCTGTCAACCAACTGTCCCTGTCAACCAACTGTCCTGTCAACCAACTGTCCCTGTGTCAACCAACTGTCCCTTGTCAACCAACTGTCCCTGTCAACAACTGTCCCTCTGTCATACCAACTGTCCCTGTCAACCAACTGTCCTGTGTCAACCAACTGTCCTGTGTCAACCAACTGTCCTCTGTCAACCAACTCAGTCACCAATGTCCTGTCAACAACTGTCCCGTCAACCAACTGTCCTGTCAACCAACTGTCCCTGTCAACAACTGTCCCTTGTCAACCAACTGTCTCGTCAACCAACTGTCCCTGCAACCAACTGTCCCTGTCAACAACTGTCCCTGTCAACCATCTGTCCCTGTCAACCAACTGTCCCTGTCAACCAACTGTCCCTTGTCAACCAACTGTCCCTGTGTCAACCAATGTCCCTTGTCAACCAACTGTCCCTGTCAACCAACTGTCCCTGTGTCAACCAACTGTCCCTGTCAACCAACTGTCTCTGTCAACCAACTGTCCTCTGTAACCAATGTCCCTTGTCAACCAACTGTCCTGTCAACCAACTGTCCTTGTTAACCAACTGTCCCTGTCAACCATCTGTCCCTGTCAACCAACTGTCCCTGTCAACCAACTGTCCCTGTCAACCAATGTCCCTGTCAACCAACTGTCCCTCGTCAACCAAGTGTCCCTGTCAACCAACTGTCCCTGTCAACAACTGTCCCTGTCAACAACTGTCCTTGTCAACCAACTGTCCTGTAACCAACTGTCCCAGTCAACCAACTGTCCCTGTGTCAACCAACTGTCCCTGTCAACCATCTGTCCCTGTGTCAACCAACTGTCCCTGTCAACCAACTGTCCCTGTGTCAACCAACTGTCCCTGTGTCAACCAACTGTCCTGTGTCTAACCAACTGTCCTGTCAACCAATGTCCCTGTGTCAACCAACTGTCCTCGTCAACAACTGTCCTTGTCAACCAACTGTCCTCTGTCAACCAAATGTCCCTTCTCAACCAACTGTCCTTGTCAACAAACTGTCCTGTTAACCAACTGTCCCTGTCAACCATCTGTCCTGTCAACCAACTGTCCCTGTCAACCAACTGTCCCTGTGTCAAACAAGTGTCCCTGTCAACCAACTGTCCTCGTAAACCAAGTGTCCCTGTCAATCAACTGTCCCTGTAAGCAACTGTCCCTCTGTCAACAACTGTCCTTGTCAACCAACTGTCCTTGTCAACCAACTGTCCCAGTCAACCAACTGTCCCTTGTCAACCAACTGTCCCTTGTCAACCAACTGTCCCTGTGTCAACAAACTGTCCCTGTGTCAACCAACTGTCTCGCTGTGTCAACCAACTGTCCTGTGTCAACAATGTCCTGTCAACCAACTGTCCTTGTCAACCAACTGTCCCTGTCAAACAACTGTCCTTGTCAACCAATGTCCCTGTCAACCAACTGTCCTCTGTCAACCAACTGTCCCTGTCAACCAACTGTCCCTTGTCAACCAATGTCCCTGTCAACCAACTGTCCCCTGTCAACCAAGTGTCCCTGTCAACCAACTGTCCCTGTGTCAACAATGTCCCTGTCAACCAACTGTCCACTCTGTAAACCAATGTCCCTGTCAACCAACTGTCCCTGTCAACCAACTGTCCTTGTCAACCACTGTCCTGTTCAACCAACTGTCCTCTGTCAACCAACTGTCCCTGTCAACCAACTGTCCCTGTGTCAACCAACTGTCCCTTGTCAACCAACTGTCCCTGTCAACCAACTGTCCCTGTGTCAACCAACTGTCCCTGTCAACCAACTGCTCCTCTGTCAACCAACTGTCCCTGTCAACCAACTGTCCTGTCAAACACTGTCTGTCAACCAACTGTCCCTGTCAACCAACTGTCCCTGTCAACAACTGTCCTGTCAACCAACTGTCCTGTTAACAACTGTCCCTGTCAACCAACTGTCCCTCTGTCAACCAATGTCCCTGTCAACCAACTGTCCCTGTCAACCAACTGTCCCTGTCAACAACTGTCCTTGTCAACCAACTGTCCTGTGTCAACCAACTGTCCCTGTAACCAACTGTCCCTGTCAACCAATGTCCCTGTCTAACCAACTGTCCCTGTGTCAAACAACTGTCCTGTCAACCAACTGTCCTTGTCAACCAACTGTCCCTGTTCAACCAACTGTCCTGTGTCAACCAACTGTCCCTGTCAACCAACCTGTCCTCCTGTCAACCAACTGTCCCTGTGTCAACCAACTGTCCCTGTGTCAACCAACTGCTTCAACTCTTGTCAACAACTGTCCTTGTCAACCAACTGTCCTGTCACACTGTCCGTCAAACCAATGTCCCTGTCAACCAACTGTCTCTGTCAACCAACTGTCCTCTGTCAACCAACTGTCCTGTCAACCATAAACTGTCCCTGTCAACCAACTGTCCTGTGTCAACCAACTGTCCCTGTGTCAACCAACTGTCCCTGTGTCAACCAACTGTCCCTGTGTCAAACCAACTGTCCCTGTTCAACCAACTGTCCCTGTGTCAACAAACTGTCCCTGTTCAACCAACTGTCCCTGTGTCAACCAACTGTCCTTCAACCACTGCCTGTCAACCAATGTCCCTGTCAACCAACTGTCCTCTGTCAACCAACTGTCTCTGTCCAACCAACTGTGTCACATGCTGTCAACCAACTGTCCTCTGTCAACCAACTGTCCTGTCAACCAACTGTCCTGTGTCAACCATACTGTCCCTGTGTCAACCAACTGTCCCTGTCAACCAACTGTCCCTGTCAACCAACTGTCCCTGTGTCAACCAACTGTCCCTGTCAACCAACTGTCCTGTCTGTCAACCAACTGTCCGTGTCAAACCAACTGTCCCTGTCAACCAACTGTCCCTTGTCTCAACCAACTGTCCCTTGTCAACCAACTGTCTCTGTCAACCAACTGTCCCTGTGCAACCAACTGTCCTGTGTCAACCAACTGTCCCTGTGTCAACCAACTGTCTCCCTGTCTGTCAACCAACTGTCCCTGTGTCAACCAACTGTCTCTCTGTCAACCAACTGTCTCTGTGTCAACCAACTGTCTCTGTCAACCAACTGTCCCTGTGTCAACCAACTGTCCCTGTGTCAACCAACTGTCTCTGTGTCAACCAACTGTCCCTGTTACAACCAACTGTCTCTGTGTCAACCACCTGTCCCTGTTACAACCAACTGTCCCTGTGACAACCAACTGTCTCTGTGTCAACCAACTGTCCCTGTGTCAACCAACTGTCTCTGTGTCAACCAACTGTCCCTATGTCAACCAACTGTCTCTGTGTCAACCAACTGTCCCTGTCAACCAACTGTCTCTGTCAACCAACTGTCCCTATGTCAACCAACTGTCCCTTGTCAACCAACAGTCCCTGTGTCAACCAACTGTCTCTGTCAACCAACAGTCCCTGTGTCAACCAACTGTCTCTGTGTCAACCAACTGTCCCTGTGTCAACCAACTGTCCCTGTGTCAACCATCTGTCTCTGTGTCAACTAACTGTCTCTCTGTCAACCAACTGTCTCTGTGTCAACCAACTGTCCTTGTGTCAACCAACTGTGTCTGTGTCAACCAACTGACTCTCTGTCAACCAACTGTCCCTGTGTCAACTAACTGTCTCTCTGTCAACCAACTGTCTCTGTGTCAACCAACTGTCCATGTGTCAACCAACTGTCCCTGTGTCAACCAACTGTCCCTGTGTCAACCAACTGTCCCTGTGTCAACCAACTGTCCCTGTCTAATAACTGTCCCTGTCAACCAACTGTCCCTGTGTCAACCAACTGTCCCTGTGTCAACCAACTGTCCCTGTGTCAACCAACTGTCCCTGTCTACCAACTGTCCCTGTCAACCAACTGTCCCTGTTACCCACCTGCCCCCTTGTCAACCAATTGTCCCTGTCAACCAACTGTCCCCTTGTCAACCAACTGTCCCTGTCAACCAACTGTCCATGTGAACCAACTGTCTCTGTCAAGCAAATGTCCCCGTCAACCAACTGTCCCTGTCAACCAACTGTCCCTGTCAGCCAACTGTCCAGCTGTCAACCAACTGTCCCTGTCAACCAATTGTCCCTGTCAACCAACTGTCCACTTGTCAACCAACTGTCCCTGTCAACCAACTGTCTCTGTCAACCAACTGTCCAGCTGTCAACCAACTGTCCCTGCCAAGCAAATGTCCATGTCAACCAAATGTCCCTGTCAACGAACTGTCCCTATCAACCAACTGTCCCTGTCAACCAACTGTCCCTCTGTCAACCAACTTTCTCTCCGGATTTCCTTGGACACATGGTCCCAAAGGTCTGATTCTGGTCTGAGTCGACAGGCAGTGTCCAAGTTTCACACATGCACAGAATGGAGACTAACAGTAACTATACAAGTGTGCATTTGGTGATGAAGCTAATGGTACTGCACTGAATGGAGACTAACAGTAACTATGCAAGTGTGCATTTGGTGATGAAGCTGATGGTATTGCACTGAATAGAGACTAACAGTAACTATACAAGTCTGTATATGGTGATGAAGTTGATGGTATTGCACTGAATGGAGACTAAGAGTAACTATACAAGTCTGTATTTGGTGGTGAAGTGGATAGTGTTGTACAGGATGGAGACTGCCAGTACTTGTATATTCTGTATTTGATGGTAAAGGTGATGGCGCTACCTCTCCAGATTCTGTTCAAAAAGACTTCATTTGTCATTTAAGACAATGTTCTTAAAGAATTCACTACTGTTTAAGACAGAATGTTGATACAGACTTCATTGCTGTTTCAGACAGAATGTTCTTAAAGAATTCACTACTGTTTAAGACAGTTTGTGACCGCAGCTGAATCATCTGTCAGTCCAACACTAACACTTCCTACTCTCCCTCTCTGTTCTGTGTGTCTGTCTGACTGTCTTTCTCTCATGCACGTGCTGCTGACGCACAGACAGGAAAAAATCTGACAGCAATTAGCTGGCTGTCCATCAAGGTGTAAGACAAGGCGAGTCAGGTGACGGACGGGGCGGCCAGGTGTAAAAGGTGTGGTTTTCCAGGTGTAAAAGGTGTGGTGTGTCAGGTGTAAAAGGTGTGGTGTGCTAGGTGTAAAAGGTGTGGTGTGCCAGGTGCAAAAGGTGTGATTTTCCAGGTGTAAAAGGTGTGGTGTGCCAGGTGTAAAAGGTGTGGTGTGCCAGGTATAAAAAGGTGTGGTGTGCCAGGTGTAAAAGGTGTGTGTGCCAGATGTAAAAGGTGTGGTATGCCAGGTGCAAAAGGTGTGGTTTGCCAGTTGTAAAGGTTTGGTGTGCCAGGTGTAAAAGGTGTGGTGTGCCAGGTGTAAAGATTCCAGGTGTAAGAATTTTCCCAGGTGTAAAAGGTGTGGTGTGCCAGGTGTAAAGTTGGTGCTGTTGTGTGTAGGTGGCTGCCAGGGGAGGTGTAAGAGGGTGTGGTGGGTGCCAGGTGTAAAAGGTGTGGTGTGCCAGGTGTAAAAGGTGTGGTGTGCCAGTGTAAAAGGTGTGGTGTGCCAGGTGTAAAGGTGTGGTGTGCCAGGTGTAAAAGGTGTGTTTCCAGGTGTAAAAGGTGTGGTGTGCCAGGTGTAAAAGGTGGTGTGCCAGGTGAAAAGGTGTGGTGTGCCAGGTGTAAAAGGTGTTGTGTCCAGTGTAAAAGGTGTGTGGTGCCAGTGTAAAAGGTGTGATTTCCAGTGTAAAAGGTTGTGGTGTGCCAGGTGTAAAAGTGTGGTGTCCAGGTGTAAAAGGTGGTTGCCAGGTGTAAAAGTGTGTGTGCCAGGTAAAAGGTGTGGTGTGCCAGGTGTAAAAGGTGTGGTGTGCCAGGTGTAAAAGGTGTGGTGTGCCAGTGTAAAGGTGTGGTGTGCCAGGTGTAAAAGGTGTGGTGTGCCAGGTGTAAAAGGTGTGGTGTGCCAGGTGTAAAAGGTGTGGTGTGCCAGTGTAAAAGGTGTGGTGTGTCAGGTGTAAAAGGTGTGGTGTGCAGGTGTAAAAGGTGTGGTGTGCCAGGTGTAAAAGGTGTGTGTTGCCAGGTGTAAAAGGTGTGGTGTGCCAGGTGTAAAAGGTGTGGTGTCCAGGTGTAAAAGGTGTGGTGTGCCAGGTGTAAAAGGTGTGGTGTCAGGTGTAAAAGGTGTGGTGTGCCAGGTGTAAAAGGTGTGGTGTTGCCAGGTGTAAAAGGTGTGGTGTGCCAGTTTTAAAAGGTTTGGTGTGCCAGGTGTAAAAGGTGTGGTGTGCCAGGTGTAAAAGGTGTGATTTCCCAGGTGTAAAAGGTGTGGTGTGCCAGGTGTAAAAGTTGTGGTGTGCCAGGTGTAAAAGGTGTGGTGTACACGCGTAAAAGGTGTGGTGTGTCAGGTGTAAAAGGTGTAGTGTGCCAGGTGTAAAAGGTGTGGTTTGCCAGGTGTAAAAGGTGTAGTGTGCCACGCGCAAAAGGTGTGGTGTGCCACGTGTAAAAGGTGTGGTGTGCTAGGTGAAAAAGGTGTAGTGTGCCAGGTGTAAAAGGTGTGGTGTGCCAGGTGTAAAAGGTTGTGGTGTGCCAGGTGTAAAGGTGTGGTGTGCCAGGTGTAAAGGTTTGGTGTGCCACGTGTAAAAGGTGTAGTGTGCCAGGTGTAAAAGGTGTGGTGTGCCAGGTGTAAAAGGTGTGGTGTGCCACATGTAAAAGGTGTGGTGTGTCAGGTGTAAAAGGTGTGGTGTGACAGGTGTAAAAGGTGTGGTGTGCCAAGTGTAAAAGGTGTGGTTTTCCTGGTGTAAAAGGTGTTGTGTGTCAGGTGTAAAAGGCGTGGTGTGCCATGTGTAAATGGTGTGATTTTCCAGGTGTAAAAGATGTGGTGTGTCAGGTGTAAAAGGTGTGGTGTGTCAGGTGTAAAAGGCGTGGTGTGCCAGGTGTAAAAGGTGTGGTTTGCCAGGTGTAAAAGGTGTTGTGTGCCAGGTGTAAAAGGCGTGGTGTGCCAGGTGTAAAAGGTGTGATTTGCCAGGTGTAAAAGGTGTGGCATGTCAGGTGTAAAAGGTGTGTGTCAGGTGTAAAAGGCGTGGTGTGTGCTAATCAGGTGAAGACAGTCACAGGAGTAGGACGAGCTGGCCAGTGAAGACAGCTTCTACAAAACACCCTCACACCACCCTCCATCATCACCATCCCTACCCTTCACACCACCCTCCATCTTCACCATCCTTACCCTCACACCACTCTCAATCATCACCATCCTTACCCTCAACCACTTCATCATACCATCCTACCCTCACACCACTCTCAATCACACCATCCATCATCACCCCCAATCACTATCACCTCACACCACCTCCCATCTATCACCTACCACCCCATCCATCACCTCACATCCTCACCCCTACCCCACACACTCCATCACACACCCTACCTCACCCACTCTCCATCATCACTATCCTTACCCTTACACCACTCCCATCACACACTCCTACCATCACACCTATCAACCATACTCACCCTACCCACTCCCATCATCACAACCCACCTCACACCACCCCTCACACCACTCACCACTCATCCACCACCCTACCCTCACATCCACTCCTCCATACCACCCTCCATCACCACCTACTCACCCACCACTCTACCATCCACCCCCCCATCCCCCTACCACCCACTCCCACTCTCCATATCACCATCCCTACCCTCACACCACTCTCCATCATCACCATCCTACCCCATCACACACTCTCCATCATCACCATCCTACCCTCACCACTCCATCATCCTCCTACCCTCCCCCCCACACCCCACCATCCTACCTCCACCACTCTCCTACACATCCCACCCTCACACCCTCCCATCATCACCATCCCTACCCTCACCCACTCCCAACAATCCAACCCCTCACCCACTCACCATCATATCACCATCCCTACCCCTCACACCCTCCATCATCACATCCCTACCCACCCCACACTCCCACAACCCCCTACCCTCACACCCACTCTCCATCATCACTCCCTACCCTCACACCACTCTCCATATCAACCTACCCCCACACCCTCATCTCACCACCCTACTCACCACCTCATATCACACCCTACCCCACACCACTCTCCATATCACCATCCCTACCTCTACACCACTCCCATTATCACCATCCTACCCTCACACACTCTCCATCATCACATCCCTACCCTCACACCACTCTCCATCATCACCATCCCTACCCTCACACCACTCTCCATTATCACCATCCCTACACACCCATCACCTCACACCACTCTCCATCATCACCATCCTACCCTCACACCACTCCCATCATCACCATCCTACCCTCACACCACTCCATCACACATCCCTACCCCACACCACTCTCCATCATCACCATCCTACCCTACACCATCTCACATCACCATCACTACCCACACCATCTCCATCATACCCATCCCACCTCACACCATCTCCATCATCACCATCCCTCACCCTCACACCACTACTCCATACATCACATCCACCACCACACACCACCATCACATCCACCTACCCATACCCCAACCACTACACACCACTATCACCACATCACACATCACACATCACCCACATCACCACATACACCACATCACACCACATCCACCCTCACACCACATCACACACATCACCATCCTACTCCACACCACCACCTCACCATCCACATCACACTCACATCCACACACCCACACACCCACCATCATCACATCCCACATCACACCACCACATCAACCCATCACACCACATCACTACCACATCACCCACATCACCACCCAACCACCACCACACACAATCACACCATCACCACTACACACATCACACCAATCACACACATCCACCTACCCATCACACATCACCACACACACATCACACCACACCACACACACCCACATCACCACAACATCACCATCACACACCACACCCACATACACACACACACACCCACACAACCCACATCACCCACACCACACACCACCCACATCAACACATCACCACATCCACATCACCCACATCACACCACATCACCCACCCACTCAACCACATCACATCACCACAACACCACACACATCACCCACATCACACATCACACCACTCACCACCACATCACCACCACCTCACATACACCATCACCACACACAACCTCCACCACATCACCAATAACCACACACCACATCATCCCACACAAACACACACTCACCCACCATACCACATCACACCCACACACAACACCACACCCAACACCACATACACCCATACCACCCCACCACATCACACTCACCCACATCACACACACACCACAACCTCCACATACACAACCACACCATCACACCATACTCACTCCACATCACACCCATCACCAATCACACACCCATACCCACATCCACACAACACACATCACCCACAAACCACATCACCACACACACATCACCCATACACCACATCATCCACATCACCACATCACACATACACCCACATCACACACCACATTCACACCACATCACCACCCACACACCACATACACCACATATCACACACATCAACATCACCCATCCCACACCCATCAACCCACCATCATCCACACTCACACTCACCCACCCCCACCCCACATCCACACCACATCACCCACATCACCAACACCCACACATCAACACCACACACCACATCACACAACACATCACCACATCACCCATCACACCACATCACACACATCACAACACCACACACTCACTACCACATCACACCACATCAACACCACATCACCACATCCACACATCACACACACATCACTCCACATCACTCCACATCACTCCACATCACATCACATAACACCACATAACACCACATAACACCACATCACTCCACATCAACCACATCACTCCACATAACACCACATCACACCACATAACACCACATAACACCACATAACTCCACATCACTCCACATAACACCACATCACTCCACACCACACCACATCACACCACATCACTCCACATCACTCCACATCACACCACATCACTCCATA
Organism: Monoplex corrugatus; assembly: GCA_030674185.1. NCBI lineage: Eukaryota > Metazoa > Mollusca > Gastropoda > Littorinimorpha > Ranellidae > Monoplex > Monoplex corrugatus. Next base: position 2,775,223 of record JAPXFY010000012.1, read on the forward strand.
TAACACCACATCACATCACATCACATCACACCACATCACACCACATCACTCCACATCACACCACATCACACCACATCACTCCACATCACACCACATCACATCACACCACATCACACCACATCACTCCACATCAATCCACATCACTCCACATAACACCACATCACACCACTCACACACACCCTGTCTCCACCCTTTTCACTTTTACCACCCTCCATCATCACCATCCCTACCTCTCACACCACATCACCACCACATCACACCCCTCACACCCACCCTGTCCTAAGGTCTGTCACCCTCATCAGTGTCCATCATCACCATCCCTACCTCTCACACCACATCACCACCACATCACACCCCTCACACCCACCCTGTCCTAAGGTCTGTCACCCTCATCAGTGTCCATCATCACCATCCCTACCTCTCACACCACATCACCACCACATCACACCCTCACACCCACCCTGTCCTAAGGCCTGTCACCCTCATCAGTGTCCATCATCACCATCCCTACCTCTCACACCACATCACCACCACATCACACCCCTCACACCCACCCTGTCCTAAGGCCTGTCACCCTCATCAGTGTCCATCATCACCATCCCTACCTCTCACACCACATCACCACCACATCACACCCCTCACACCCACCCTGTCCTAAGGCCTGTCATCCTCATCAGTGTCCATCATCACCATCCATGTCTCCACATCACACGGTATGCACCTTCCACCATTACATGGACCTGTTCTCCAGCTCTCCTCCATTATGACCTACACTATGTCACACCAACACACAATCCATATTGTACCCATTGTCGTCGTCATCGTCATCATCATCATCACCATCATCATCATCATCATCATCATCATCCAACTACTACTGCTACTACTAGTACTACTACTACTAGTACTACTACTACTAGTACTACTACTACTACTACTACTACTACTACTATTACTACTGCTGTTGCTGCTGCTACTATTACTACTACTAATTACAAACAACAACAACAACAGCAACAACATCAACACCAACAACAACAACAATAATAATAATAATAATAATAATAGTAATGATGATGATGATGATGGTAATAATAATAATAATAACAATAATAATAATGATGATGATAATGATATAATAATAATAATAAAAATAATAATAATAATAATGACATTATAGTAATAATAATAATAATAATAATAATAATAATTAGAATGTATTCCGCAAAGTAATTTATTCTTCAGATATTTGTGTACAATATTCAAAAACGTGTGTCAGTTATGAATATGAATTACAATGGATTTCAAACTGTCTGGTTCTTCTATAAAGCACTAATTGAAAATGTTGGACTTGACTGTCAGTATCATTATCTTGGCGTTAATCATCTGTTTGAACTATGTATGTAATGTAGAAATTATCTCCCATGTTGTTGAACTTCTCAAATCTAACATAGTTTGCGCTACCCATTCAGCTAGCATAGAAGCAGATACAAAGCACAAAAACCGTAAGCTCAGAACACTCCTCAAAAAAGGAGCGCCCAAGCCTACCTTTATACTCTGCAACTACCCTACACACAACTATGAGAGAGGAGAGAAATAATACAATATATTGGTCTTATGTTCAAGATTGACATAGTCTTTTATTCTTGAACTGACCAAACACACACACATAGACAAGACAGAACATATACAGGGTTGCTTCCAAGGCATATAGGTAATACCAAAGAAATAAGAGGGAAGCAGGGAGAATTTTTATAATATCAATCAAAGGACATAACTCTTGAGAGTCACGTAGAAATTATCTCCCATGTTGTTGAACTTCTCAAATCTAACATAGTTTGCGCTACCCATTCAGCTAGCATAGAAGCAGATACAAAGCACAAAAACCGTAAGCTCAGAACACTCCTCAAAAAAGGAGCGCCCAAGCCTACCTTTATACTCTGCAACTACCCTACACACAACTATGAGAGAGGAGAGAAATAATACAATATATTTTTTTTGTGTGCTTTGTATCTGCTTCTATGCTAGCTGAATGGGTAGCGCAAACTATGTTAGATTTGAGAAGTTCAACAACATGGGAGATAATTTCTACGTGACTCTCAAGAGTTATGTCCTTTGGTTGATATTATAAAAATTCTCCCTGCTTCCCTCTTATTTCTTATGTATGTAATGCATTTGTGGTAAATCTTACACATCTGCATGATAATGTTTTGACAATATTGATGCATGCATGTTTATATAATACGTGTGTGGGCGCGTGCGCGTGTGTGTATATGTGTGTGTGTTTTCTTGTAAAAAGTAAAAAAAAAAAAAAAATAAATCATTATAATGACAATGGTAACAACAACAACAAAGACAAGGATGTTATTATTATTATTCATTATTATTATTATTATCATATTATTATTATTATTATCATTGTCATTATCATTATCGTTATTATTATTATTATTATTATCACGGACTCAGGCAAAATCTTGAGGGACACGGAGGTCTGGCCCCCAGACGTGCGGCATGCAGATTGTCAAGCTTGCTAAAGCTTGAACTGGATAGGAAAGACAGAGAAACAGACCTATCAGCTATAACACCCCCTTTCAAGATCTAAATGAGAAAAATACCCAGACAAGGTAGTTACAAAAAGTTTGTTTACTGAACAAACGAGACAACATGACGCATCATTCGCACAAATCACATACATAAATATAGCATTACCCCAAAATCGACATTGCATACATTTAAATCTTCAAACCCCTGTATTCACACAGAACGTCTGCAAACGCACACACTCACAGAAGATAAACGCCGGCTATAAACCCCTAAGTTAACCACATACATGAACTCCACTCGTCTCAGTCCCTCCAACACAGTTTCTCAAAGGGTGACGATTTCGGTCCATAATGACGTTCTGATGCAAAGAGTTTCCAATCTCTAACGAGTCTCTCGACGCTTGGCATGGCGAACAGGCGCCGAATGAAACAACCGCTGAACGACGTGAAGATGCTCGCTACAGCAGACGTGGAGTCCTGCGAAGGGTGGCGCCAAGGAAACGAGCCAAGTAGAACGGCTCGTTGCGTGGAAGTACTGCCGATCTTGCTGGAAGACACAGCCGTAGAAGCCCCACTAGTCGCACCCGCCTCGGACGCTCGTAACGTTACCGGAGCTCGGACACGTGCACCACACCGTAGAGCCCAGGACCAACATGGACAACAATGACGACTGGCACAGGACGCTGGTGATTTTCTCCCCTCACACTGGCGAAACTAAGAACACAACCTTCCCTACTGACCCGTAGGTACATAAACAGCTATGATTAGACACGGCAGCAAAACTTATTCACATGTAAATATATCGACGAACCAAGCTACCAATACCCAACCTAGCCACCAAACCACACATCAACTACAGCAAAGGAGAACAGACAACTATTCACTGATAGTTGCATGCCTGACAACGACACCTGCACTCTAGACTTCCATATGATAATGTTGACAAAATTGAATGACTGACCACTGCACCCACCGCATATACCGACTGTAGCAGAGGAAAACAGGCGTCGATCCATTCCTGGACACATGCAAACAAAGACACAGCTACTCTAGACTTCATATAACTACGTTGACAAAATTTGAAATGACTGACCACTGCACCCACCGCATACCGACTGTAGCAGAGGAAAAACAGGCGTCGACTCACTCCTGGTCACATGCCAACAGATATAGACCTCTACCCACTTCTAGGACATGAAATCCATCTACAAGTGGTGACTCTGACCAGAAACTGGCCCTATCCACCCAACTGCAAACCGTCTGTAGCAGAGGGGCACCGCACCGAACACCAACTGACTCGTAACACCCACAATTCTTATTTTTTAAAGCCAACAAACAAGCTCACAGAACCCTGCTCACAGAAACCAGCACCAAAAAACACACAAAATTTACACACACAGACCCACGTAAACTATAACTTAGGCCATAAACACGGGTTGGCCGAAACATCTATCTACAGCCAAGGTTAAAAAATCACGTAAAAAAACCCCACACGCACAGGTACAGGTAAACTGTAACTGGACAGGTTAGTTTTGACCAAGACTCCACACACACACTGACCCAACCACACACTCCTGTCCCCAAACAAGAGGAAAAGGGAAAAAAAAAAAAAGATGAACAAAACTGCCGTGACACAGGCCCACCGGCGTGTGAATAAGCCCTGGTGCCCACGAACCAGACCCCCAGCTATGGGTAAATAGCTCCACTGCCTTGTGGACATCTTGGGAGAGAATAAGGCTAAGGGAGAAAACCCTTAAAAAATCACCCTACTGCCTTGTAGGTTGTCGTGGGAACGACAAAGGCTGGCGGAGAGATCGTAAACAAACTGATGGAAGGCAACGGGAAACCACCATCGTACGTTCCCAAGACTTCATGGCCAGACAATCCAATGAAAGTAAGTGTAACGACGTAAATAGGGGCTCCTATGGAGCACCTTCGTCCGGTGGGGACCGTCATGCTGCGCAGATGATGCCAGACCGTCAGCATGCTACTGCGACCAACCTCAACCTCAGGCAGAATACCAAAATCGCAACATGGAACATAAGATCATTGTTGCAAAAAGGTAAATTAGACAATATCAAGATGGAAATGGAAAGGCTTAACATTAGTATTTTAGGACTAGGGGAAATGAGATGGAAGGGGGCAAGTATGATAACATCTGGAGAGCATAGAGTAATATATTCTAGTGGAAACTCACATGAAAGAGGAATAGGCATCGTAATGGACAGGGACAAATCAAAAACAGTTAGGGTTACTGGGCTGTGTCCGACAGAGTTTTGCTGGTTACAATTGGGTGGCAGGCCATTTGATATCAACATCATTCAGGTGTATGCACCAACATCTGCAAGTACTCAGGAAAACATCGACAACTTCTACGAAGTATTAGAGATGGCTAAGGCCCAATGTAAATCACAGAAAGTTACAATAATAATGGGAGATTTTAATGCTAAAGTGGGACAAGAGAGGGTGGAGGATATAGTTGGACCTCATGGCCTTGGTACACAAAATGAAAGGTAGGGAAACTTGTAGAATGGGCACAGATGAATGAGTTCATAATAGGAAACGCCTGGTTTGAGCAGCCTAATAGAAGAAAATGGACCTAGATGAGTCCAGGAGATAATACCGAAAATCAGATTGACTACATCCTGATAGATAAAAGATTTAGAAATTCTTTACTGACAGCAAAAACACTACCAGGCGCAGACTGCAACAGTGACCACAATCCTGTAGTGGGAAGATTTAGGCTGAAATTAAGGAAAAGGAAACAGACCATAAGCATTATCAAATTAAATCTTGGACTCTTAAAGACAGATGAAGTGATACGTTTAAAACTAATTCAGTGCTCTGGAAGACGTTGGTGACAGTGAGGAACAGTGGACAACGTTGAGAAATTCGATAAATGAAGCTTGTGAAGAAATCACAAAAATAGATAGAAAAGCAAAAAAGAACTGGATCACAAGAGAAATTTTAGACTTGATGGAGGAACGGAGGAAGGCAAAGAGAAACGAGGAGATATACAGGAAGATAAACAAAGAAATCAGGAATAGGTGCAATGAAGATAAGGAAACTTGGCTGAATTCAAAATGCAAATAAATAGAAGATCGACACAAAACGGATCCTCAGGGTATGTACAGACGAATTGAAGAAATTATCCACAGGAAAAATACATGCGCATCAACTGGTTGCTTAAAATCGAAAGATAGTACGCTTATCATGGAAAAAGACAAAATATTAGACAGATGGGGAGAGTACATTAAAGACCTTTTTGAAGATGACAGAAACGAAGAATACATTATAAGAAAGAACGTTGAAGGATCATCCATAATAAAAGACAAAGTTAGAGCAGCACTGAAAATGAAACCAGGAAAAGCCCCAGGACCAGACAACATTACTACAGAGAAGATTGAAGCCCTGGAGGAATTTGGTATTGAAAAAATAAAGTCCTCCTAAATGAATTTAATGACTGGAAAAATCCCCAAAGATATGTCAAAATCAATTTTCATTGCACTTTCCAAGAAGACAGGGGCTATAGAATGAGAACACCATCGCTTGATGAGTCATGTAACAAAAAACGTATTACGAATAATCATGATGAAGACTAGGAATAGAATCAAAAGAGAAATAGCAGAAGAACAGTGTGGATTTGTCGAAGGGAAAGGAACTATTAATGCCATATACATCCTAAGAACTATCATAGAGTCAATCGAGTCGAATAAGGATTTATATTTTGCTTTGTTGATTATACCAAGGCTTTTGATTGGGTAAAACATGAAGAATTGATCGACCAACTAGAAAGACTCAATATTGATGGAAAAGATCTATGAATAATCAGAAATATGTATTGGGAACAAACAGCTGCAATGAGAATAGAAAACGATATAAGCTCTTTCCAAAATATCAAAAGAGGAGTCAGACAAGGTTGTGTTTTGTCACCAGGTATGTTTTCACTTTACAGTGAAAACATCATGAGAAACCTAGAGGAAGACCTTTGCTTAAAGGTTGGAGGAAAAATGAAAAACAACATTCGATACGCAGATGACACCGTGCTAATTGCAGAACATGAAAAGGACCTACAAAACCTTGTGAATATACCAGAAATAGAAAGCAAAGGTAAGGGGCTGGAACTAAACAGCAAGAAGACTGAAGTCTGGTGATCAGCAAAAAACACTGAATCCCACCTTGCAAAATAACAGCAAACGGCACAACCTTGAGACAGGTTGATAAGGTGAAATATTTGGGAACGATCATTTCACCAGACAGCAGATGCACATCGGAAATAGCCAGCAGAATCGGCCAAGCCAAAACAGCATTCAAGAAAATGAAAAGCATCCTTACCAACAAATGCTTATCAGTTAACATCAGGAAGAGAGTTCTTGAATGTTATATAGAACCCATAATGTTATACGGTTGTGAGGCGTGGACAGTCAACAAGCAAAGCCAGAACAAGATTGAAGCAGCCGAGATGTGGTTTCTAAGAAGAATGTTGAGAGTTCCATGGACAGCAAAGAAAAGGGAGACAGTCTTGATGGAGGCAGACACAAGAAGATCATGCATAAGGAAGATTAGGAAAAGACAGGCAACATTTATAGGCCATTTTATGAGGAAAGGGGAATTGGAGCACCTGGTCACAACAGGAAAGCTGGAGGGAAAGAGAGCACAAAGTAGACCCAGGGAGAAAATATTGGACGGACTTGCAGAGTGGCTGAAGACAAAGAGGGTGGAAGAGGCGCTCTAGGCAACAAGGGATAGAAACAGATGGAAGGCCATGATGGCCCTCGCCATGTGGCAAGGCACTTGATGATGATGATGATGATGATGATGATGATGATGATGATGATGATGATGATGATGATGATGATGAATACCTGCATAGCAACACTGTCAAACAATTGGTCTAGGTGCCTTAGAAAAAGAAATGACCAGATACAAAATAGATATACATACAGTAAACATAAGATTTTACATCACACATTGAACAGTACACATATATACACACACATGCATCTAGCAAACTATGCATATTTAGCTACACATATACTACGATGCCTGCAGTCACAATTCAGGAAAAAATGGAAAAAAAGCAAAAACACTTACGTACATTTCATTACATTCGCCCATATCATACCTACATTCACACTTACATAGTCAAACATGCCACACACGTGCAGGAGGACATATTGTTTAGATAGACACGTAACAACCAGACCTTTTGCTGAGAGAACAGATCGGTTTAAGCCCAGTACATACACAGTCATGAGGGAGTCAAAGTATGGGAGGTTGTCAGGAATCTGTTCCGTGTCAGTTGAGGCTTTACAAGAAAAAGATCTTTGTGTGTAAGTCTTAGTTCTAGCATGAGGTATCCTGAGAAATCCAGTATCAGAAGAAGAATGAAGCTGGAGAGACAGAGTTAGATGTGGAGGAGTTCAGAAAGATAACAGAAAATGTCAGATGGTTTGTAGTCTGTTTGATCAGAAACAGGAAACCAGTGGAGACAGTGAGGACAGGATAGACGTTGTAAGAATAAGAAGTTCTGCAAAGAGAGAAGTGGCCTTCACATCGATCACATGGATATCACGCCCCCTTGGAGGGTGTGAGGGTGCGCAAATCAAACAGCCAGTGCTCTAAGTGTGGTGTCGCGTTGTGTCAGAAGCCCTTTCAAGGTGGTGGTGATACAAATATCACATGTTTCCAACTTTTCCACACCATCCAAAACTATGTTGATTATTGAGTGTGTGTGAGTATGTGTGTGTGTGTGAGGTGTGTGTGTGTGTGTGTGTGTGTGTGTGTGTGGTGTGTGTGTGTGTGTGTGTGTGTGTGTGTGTGGTGTGTGTGTGTGTGTGTGTGTGTGTGTGTGTGTGTGTGTGTGTGTGTGTGAGTGTGAGTGTGTGTGTGTGTGTGTGTGTGTGTGTGTGTGTGTGTGTGTGTGTGTGTGTGTGTGTGTGTGTGTGTGTGTGTGTGTGTGTGTGAGGGCTACACCCGGTCAGTGACAGTGAACTATCAGTGAATCTGAATGTGGTTGCTTATCATTTCTACAATGTGGCTGTTTCCCATGGACATATGAAATCAACATTATGAAATACTGCAGTGTCAAGTGTGATTGTGTTTATTGGATAAATCACCTTCCACAAACAGCAAAGGAGCAAATTAGTGAGTCATTTTGCACTGATTTTGTCTTTTTAGATTTCTAACCACAGAATTACAAAGTCTCCAATCTGTGACTTCTAACATCTTTTTTCTTTGTTATTATTACTAACCCTTATAGCAGGCAGTGTGCCTCATTCAAAAGTGTGAGCGAGTGTGAGAATGTGACTTTTCCTATGTCACACCTGACATATAAATGTCAGTGTACACTCTTGTCAGTCGGCATAAACATTTTTCAATGTTATTTCTTGCCATCAGTAATGTTTGTTTTGAGAAAAATCTCTTATCAGAAATTTTTTACTATTTGACCAAAATCTACCCCATTTTTGTGATTTTTGAAAAAAGTGCTTTTTTTTAAAAGCTATCAAAAATCAAACATATTAAATTCCATGCATTGAAACTTTGCTTGGCATTAGTTTGGTATGTTGTGCACAATATCTGAAAAATTTACAGTTCTATCTATTATAGTTTTTTTTTTACAATTTTTGTTGTAACCTATACAAACGGCCAATATACAGTGTTTGTGAGGGGAAGAAATTGGCCAGTATAGGGTGTTTGTAAGGGAAGAAACTTGCCAGTATGGAATGAGTTTTAACAGATATTTAGGAAGATTGGCCAAAAGAGAATTACAAGAATCAAACCTTGAAAGGACTCAAGCACATACCAGGGTTTTGACTGTCATCATCATCATCATCATCAGTGCCCTGCCGCATGGCGTTGGCCATCATGGCCCTCCATCTGTATCTATCCCTTGTTGCCACAAGCACATCATCCTCCCTCTGTCCTCAGCCACCCTGCAAGACCGTCCAATATTTCCTCCCTGGGTCTACCAGGTGCTCTCTTTCCCTCCAGCATTCCTTTGTGACCAGGTGCTCCAATTCCCCTTTCCTCATAAAATGGCCTATAAATGTTGCCTGTGTTTTCTTAATCTTCCTTATGAATGATCTCCTTGTGTCTGCCTCCATCAAGACTGTCTCGATTGTTTTCTTTGATGTCCATGGAACTCTCAACATTCTTCTTAGAAACCAAATCTCTGCTGCCTCAATCTTGTTCTGGCTTTGTCTGTTGACTGTCCACGCCTCACAACCGTATAACATTATCGGTTCTATATAACATTCAAGAGCTCTCTTCCTGACGTTAATTGATAGGCATTTGTTGGTAAGAATGCTTGTCATCTTCTTGAATGCTGTTTTGGCTTGGCCGATTCTGCTGGCTATTTCTGATGTGCATCTGCCGTCTGGTGAAACGATCGTTCCCAGATATTTCAACTTATCAACCTGTCTCAAGATTGTGCCGTTTGCTGTTATTTTGCATGAGGGGATTTCATGCTTTTTTACTGATTGCCATGACTTCAGTCTTCTTGCTAGTTAGCTCCAACCCTTTATTTTTGCTTTCTATTTCTATTATATTCACAAGGTTTTGTACTTCCCTTTCATTTTCTGCAATTAGCATGGTGTCATCTGCGTAACGAATGCTGTTTATTATTTTTCCTTCAGCCTTTAATCCAGGGTCTTCCTCTAGGTTTCTCATGATGTTTTCACTGTAAAGGGAAAACATATCTGGTGACAAAACACAACCTTGTCTGACTCCTCTTTTTTATATTTTGGAAAGAGCTTATATCGTTTTCTATTCTCATTGCAGCTGTTTGTTCCCATTACATATTTCTGATTATTCGTAGATCTTTTCCATCAATATTGAGTCTTTCTAGTTGGTTGATCAATTCTTCATGTCTTACCCGATCGAAAGCTTGGTATAATCAACAAAGCATAAATATAAATCCTTGTTCATCTCGATTGACCTCTCTATGATAGTTCTTAGGATGTTTATGGCATTGATATTTCCTTTCCTTTCCACAAATCCACACTGTTCTTCTGCTATTTCTCTTTTGATTCTATTCCTTGTCCTTGGCATGGTTATTCTTAACAGGATTTTTATTACATCAAGCTGATTGTGCGATGGAGTTCGCATTCTATTGCCCCTGTTTTCTTTGGAACAGCAATGAAAATCAATTTTGACATATCTTTGGGGTTTTTTCAATGTCATGAATTTCATTTAGGAGGACTTAATTTTTCGATACCAAATTCCTCCAGGGCTTCAATCATATCTGTAGTAATATTGTAATGTTTTCTGGTCCTGGGGCTTTTCCTGGTTTCATCTTTTTCAATGCTGCTCTAACTTTATCTTTCATTGTAGGTGGTCCTTCAACGTTCTTTCTTATAATGTATTCTTCGTTTCTGTCATCTTCAAAGAGGTATTTAATGTACTCTCCCCATCTGTCTAATATTTTGTTTTTTTCCATGATAAGCGTACTATCTTTCGATTTTAAGCAACCAGTTGATGTGCATGTCTTTTTCCTGTGGACTATCTTTTTTAAATTCTTCTGTACATACCCTATGGATCTATTTTGTGTCTGTGTTCTATTTCTGTGCACTTTGTTTTCAGCCAAGCTTCCTTAGCTTCATTGCACCTATTCCTGATTTCCTGTATCAGTCAGAACAGTGACAGAGCTGATGAGAACAAATCTTATCACATGAACGATTACGCATACACCAACACTCAGGCAGACACAGACAGCTACATGTATACAGGTACGGATGTATTATGCTCGCAAGGATCTACACACGAATTCATGTTGAAGAACACACATACACTTACGCAGATTTATAAACAAATCGATGAAAGATACATGAACAGCATCTCACACAAACAATCATACCAGTACGCTACCGACGGTAGAACCAATACAAATGATAATATTGTTGAAGAAATACAGTTTTACAGCTATCCTAAAGAATCACACTCAAGCAGCTGGAGACACTTCTCCAATTTCTCCTCCATCATCCAGCACAGCCCTCCCTCCCGCCCCATCACAGCCCTCCCTCACGCCCCATCTCTTAAAGTCAGAAACATTCATTATCCTTTCTCATCACGAAGATCTGTCACCATCACCACTATCATGCTTCACAATGTTCCCCCTCCTCCAGCAAGGCACCCCCCTCACACACTCCCCTGTCATGCACCCCCCTCCACACACACACACACCAATGTCCCTCTCAGAGGCAGGAGGCAGTTAGCGATGGGAAGAAGGATGTAGAAACAAGAAGCGGGGAATGAGAGAGGAGGGATATGTTGATGTCACACAGATACCTGTCAATCACCTGCCGACAGCCTCAAACTGTGGTTTGACGGTCGGCCCTGGCACCACCTTGCTTCAGACCTTCTGCCAACTTAGCGCCGTTCGCTGTTGGCAGCTGTAGGTTTTACAAGAACATTCCAAACGTCACACAACACGCCCTTAACAAAGTTCACATGTGATTGACGAATTTCTTCAGTTCTCTTCTCTGTATATTTAGACAAGAACGATTTATGCCATTGTGACCGGTTTTCTTTCTTTTCTTTCTTGCTTTATTTTTTCTTTTCTTTTTTAACCCTTTGACTCCCATCCCCTATCCACCAACTGCAAAACCTTAACCCTTTGACTCCCTCACCCTATCCACCAGCTTTTTCCAGAAAGCCGGTGGATAGGGTGAAGGAGTCAAAGGGTTAATTGTATTCTTTGCTAGCATGGTCGACAATGCAGGATGCTGGTGGACAGGCTACGGGAGTCAAAGGGATTAATACTCCCACATTGTGAAAAGTTGACTGTCATGTGAAAAGTTGACTGTCATGTAGTGAAAAGTTGACTGTCATGTTGTGAAAAGTTGACTGCCATGTAGTGAAAAGTTGACTGTCATGTTGTGAAAAGTTGACTGTCATGTTGTGAAAAGTTGACTGCCATGTTGTGAAAAGTTGACTGCCATGTTGTGAAAAGTTGACTGTCATGTAGTGAAAAGTTGACTGTCATTTTGTGAAAAGTTGACTGCCATGTAGTGAAAGTCCAGTGTAATTGACTGCTCATGTTGTGAAATGCAGTGTGAAAATTGACGCATGTAGTGAAAAGTTGACTGTCATTTGTGAAAAGTTGACTGTATGTAGTGAAAAGTTGACTGTCATGTTGTGAAAAGTTGACTGCCATGTTGTGAAAAGTTGACTGTCATGTTGTGAAAAGTTGACTGCCATGTTGTGAAAAGTTGACTGTCATGTTGTGAAAAGTTGACTGCCATGTTGTGAAAAGTTGACTGTCATGTTGTGAAAAGTTGACTGCCATGTTGTGAAAAGTTGACTGTCATGTTGTGAAAAGTTGACTGCCATGTTGTGAAAAGTTGACTGTCATGTTGTGAAAAGTTGACTGCCATGTTGTGAAAAGTTGACTGTCATGTTGTGAAAAGTTGACTGCCATGTTGTGAAAAGTTGACTGTCATGTTGTGAAAAGTTGACTGCCATTGTGAAAGTTGACTGTCATGTTGTGAAAAGTTGACTGTCATGTAGTGAAAAGTTGACTGTCATGTAGTGAAAGTTGACTACCATGTTGTGAAAGTTGACTATCATGGGATGTTCATTTTGATTTTAGTATTTGTCTTGTCTTGCTGTATCAAATATGCGTTCTTATTCTTTTTTCGTGTTTTTGTGTGTGTGTGTGTGTGTGTGTGTGTGTGTGTGTGTGTGTGTGTGTGTGTGTGTGTGGTGTGTGTGTGTGTGTGTGTGTGTGTGTGTGTGTGTGTGTGTGTGTGTGGTTCCTGTTTGCTTGAACGCAAGCAGTCATACTTGTTTCGGTTTTAGTTCTTGGGTGTAAGTTTTAATATTCAGTAACAATTGACCATCACAGGGCTTCCATTTGGAAACGCCCAATAATGTTGAGTATCATAACGCTGCAGGTAAAATGTGCTGCAGAATGGCAGTTGTCTTTGCACACGTCACTTGTATCTGCACACGTCATTCGTCTTTGTTCATTCACTCCTCCCGCTTAAATCACTCACTTTACATACATCTTTTCTCCGTTTACGTCTCTCGTTTACTTACGTCACCCCTGTCTGCTTACGTCAGTTCTCTGCTTACGTCACTTCTCTGTTAACGGTACTCATCCGTTGATGTCACTCTTCTGCTTACGTCGTCAATCCTGTCTGGTTACGTCACTCTATTGTTTTACGTGGCCCTTTTCTACTGATGCCATTCCTTTGATTGCATCATTCCTCTGCTTACGTCACTTCTCTGCTTGTATCACTCCTATGCTTATGTCATTCCTCTGCTTATTTCACTCTTTTCTGCTTACGTTACTTTTTCTACTTACGTCACTCCATTCTGCTTTAGTCAGTAGTCTGTGGTGTACTGATGTTATGTGACGGACAGCCCTTACTGTAATCATCATCAATACCATCATTTTGTTTGTAGTGTACTGACGTCATGGGACGTACAGCTCTAATTGTAACAATGATCAACATCATCACTTTGTTTGTGGTGTACTGACGTCACGTGACGCACAGCTCTTACTGTAACCACCACCATCATCATCATCAACATCATCATTTTGTTTGAAGTGTACTGACGTCATGTGACACACAGCTCTTACTGTAACCATCATCAACATCATCACTTTGTTTGTGGTGTACTGACGTTATGGGACGTACAGCTCTTACTGTAACCTTCATCATCACTTTGTAGTGTACTGACGTCATGTGATTCGCAGCTCTTATTGTAGCCATCATCAACATCATCAACATTATCACTTTTTGGTCTACTGACGTCACGTGACGCACAGCTCTTACTGTAACCATCATCATCATCATCATCAACATCATCACTTTGTTTGTGGTGTACTGACGTCACTTGACGCACAGCTTCTACTGTAATCATTATTAACACTATGGCTTTTGTGTTGTGGTGCACTGACGTCATGTGACGTAATCCCATTCTGTAATTATCATCAAGATCATTGCTTTTTTGTCGTGTATTGACGTCATGTGACGAACTACACCTACTACTGTAACCATCATCAAGACATCACATTTATGTTGTGATGTACTGACGTCACGTGACGTACAGCCCCTACTGTAATCATCATCAGCATCATTACTTTGTTTATAGTGTACTGACGTTATTGAGGTACTATACCTACTGTAACCATCATCAACATCATCACATTTGTGTTGTGGTGTGCTGATGTCATATGACGCACAGCCCCTACTGTAACTATCATGAACATTATTAAACAACAAACTTTATGCTGAAGTCTGTCCCTGTGACTGTGCCGTGCGGCATGTTCATGTCGTCTGCTGATGCCGGGCCCTCTGATCAATCAGGTGAGACAAGGCTAATTTCGCCTCGCTTTCATCTCGCACGCATGCGCACAAGCCCGTGACAGCGACAGAGACCCAACGGAAGTGAGGCTAATGAAGTAATCAGGGGCGATAATTGGCCCAGAGGACATTGTCTTGTACGTTTCAAAATCGTCAGCTCTACGTTTTTACTTTAACTTCACTCAAGCGCATGCGCAGTCCGCAGTCCGTGTGATAGCGAAGCAGAGACCGAGCCGTCAGATAATGGACTGGTTTCACGTTGCCTTCAGTTATGGTAGTCCCTGTGCTATCATAAGGTTTGTTTGGTTTGTACAAAAACAGCCACCTTCATTGATGGCTGTCTATCAAGGACAGTTTACAAAATTAATGTCACTACACCACTCGTACGTTTGATCCAGATGAAAAGACCGAAAAACAATCAAACTAACACACACACACAAATAAAAACAACAACAACACACACAATAAAAAAAACTAAGCAACTAATCAACTAAAAAAAGAATTAAAAAAGCAAATTTGAAGAAAGAGAAAAAAAGAAAAGAGAAGAAAAACGCAATTCAATTTAACTAAAGGCAACAAACAAACAAACAAGAAAGAGAAACAGGGAAAAGGAAGAAATGATGACACAAACAAACCAACTAATCAGAAACAACGCAGAACACACAAAGACAGAGACAAAGCGAAATCCGGACACAAACGGAGGCACAAACAAATTATCATTATTTTTACCTTTGACCCAAAACCCAATGAGAATAAACTATAAACCATACACAGTTTTCAGTGTTTTATATTTTACACAATTCTTTTTACTACAACTGCACATCAGTTCAGTCAAAGTACCATTGGTCATATGACTTCCTCCAACGTTCAAAACGACAGCCACACATTGTCCACTTTAGCACTAAGCCAGGCACATCAGCACAACAACAGTCAGATACAATAACACATTCAGAGGTTCCATAACGATCATGTGAACGGCCAGCATACTACTGTAGTTTTGCTGCTACCATGGCCTCTGCATCAAGACCACATTTTGACACCAAGCCCCTGCACAGGATACCTGGACACGTAGGCCAGGTCACAACACTGGCACCAGCTTGACCGTGTGCATACGTCATCTAGATGCTTGGACATAGACTGTGACACTGATCGCTGCCAATTCTGCAGCAAGATGCAGCTCTAGTCTGGGAAGGCTGATATAGCAAAGAGGACAAGCCACTCATTGACATAGAGACAGAACATGAAGACACGACATAAAGACACGACATGGAAACAGACCACTCATTGACATTAGAGAACGTTCACTGAAATTAAGACAGGACATGAAGACAGGACTGAAGACAGGACATGAAGACAGGACATGAAGACAGGACTGAAGACAGAGTATGAAGTCAGGACATGAAGACAGGACGCTCACTGACATGAAGACATGAGATGAAGACATGGCACGAAGACAAGACATGAAGATAGGGCATGAAAACAGGACATGAAGACAAGACACGAAGACAGGACATGCAGACATGACATGAAGACAGGACATGAAGACAAGACACGAAGACAGGACATGAAAACAGGACATGAAGACAGGACATGAAGACAGGACATGAAAACAGGACATAAGACAGGACATGAACACAGGACATGAAAACAGGACATAAGACAGGACATGAAGACAGTACATGAAAACAGGACATAAGACAGGACATGAAGACAGGACACGAAGACAGGACCGTTCACTGACACGAAGACAGGACACGAAGACAAGACACGAAGACATGACATGAACACAGGACATGAAGACAAGACATGAAGACAGAACATGAAGACAAGACACGAAGACAGGACATGAAGACATGACACGAAGACATGACACGAAGACAGGGCATGAAGGCAGGACATGAAGACAAGACACGAAGACAGGACACGAAGACAGGAATGAAGACAGGACACACATCGACATGAAGACAGGACACACATCGACATGAAGACAGAACATGAAGACAGGACCGTTTACTGACACGTAGACAGGACACGAAGACAGGACAAAAAAACAGACACGAAGACAGGACAAGAAGACAGGACACGAAGACAGGACTCGAAGACATGACACGGAGACTTGGCACGAAGACAGGACATGAAGAGAGGCCACGAAGACAGGACAAAAAGAGGACATGAAGACTGGACATGAAGAATGGACACGAAGACAGGACACGAAGACAGGACACGAAGACAGGACAAGAAGACAGGACAAGAAGACAGGACACGAAGACAGGACATGAAGACAGGACATGAAGAATGGACATGAAGACAGGACACGAAGACATGGCACGAAGACAGGACCGTTCACTGACATGAAGATAGGGCATGAAGACGGGACATGAAGACATGATATAAAGACATGACGCTCACTGACATGAAGACAGGACACGAAGACAGGACATGAAAACAGGACATGAAGACAGGACACGAAAACACGACATGAAGAAGGACATGAAGACAGGACATGAAGACAGGACATGAAAACAGGACATGAAGACAGGACACGAAGACAGGACATGAAAACAGGACACGAAGACAGGACACGAAAACACGACACGAAGAAGGACATGAAGACAGGACATGAAGACAGGACACGAAAACAGGACATGAAGACAGGACACGAAGACAGGACATGAAAACAGGACACGAAGACAGGACACGAAAACACGACATGAAGAAGGACATGAAGACAGGACATGAAGACAGGACATGAAGACAGGACATGAAGACAAGAGGCTCCC
The DNA here is from genome assembly GCA_030674185.1 of Monoplex corrugatus. NCBI lineage: Eukaryota > Metazoa > Mollusca > Gastropoda > Littorinimorpha > Ranellidae > Monoplex > Monoplex corrugatus. Next base: position 2,792,863 of record JAPXFY010000012.1, read on the forward strand.
TGACATGAAGGCAGAACATAAGACAGGACATGAAGACAGGACATGAAGATGATTGGACCTTAAAACAGGACATGAAAACAGGACATAAAAACAGGACATGAAAACAGGACATAAAAACAGGACATAAAAACAGGACATAAAAACAGGACATAAAAACAGGACATAAAAACAGGACATAAAAACAGGACATAAAAAACAGGACATGAAAACAGGACATAAAGACAGGACATAAAAACAGGACATAAAAACAGGACATAAAAACAGGACATAAAAACAGGACATAAAAACAGGCCATAAAAACAGGACATAAAGACAGGACATAAAAACAGGACATAAAAACAGGACATAAAGACAGGACATGCAGACAGGACATAAAAACAGGACATGAAGAAAGGACATAAAAACAGGACATGAAGACAGGACATAAAAACAGGACATGAAGACAGGACACAAAAACAGGACATGAAGAAAGGACACAAAGACAAGACACAAAGACAGGACAAAAAGACAAGACTCAAATACAGGACACAAAAACAGGACATGAAGACAAGACAAAAAACAGGACATGAAGACAGGACACAAAGACAGGACACAAAGACAGGACATGAAGACAAGACACAAAGACAGGACACAAAGACAGGACATAAAAACAGGACACAAAGACAGAACATGCAGACAAGACACAAAGACAGGACATGAAGACAGGACATGAAGACAGGACATGAAGACAAGACAAAAAGACAGGACACAAAGAAATGACATGAAGACAAGACACAAAGTCAGAACATGAAGACAGGACACAAAGACAGGACATAAAAACAGGACACAAAGACAGGACATGAAGACAGGACACAAAGACAGGACATGAAGACAGGACATAAAAACAGGACATGAAGACCGGACATGAAGACAGGACACAAAACAGGACATGAAGACAGGACACAAAGACAGGACATGAAGACAGGACACAAAGACAAGACACAAAGACAGGACGCAAAGACAAGACACAAAGACAGGACACAAAAACAGGACACAAAGACAAGACACAAAAACAGGACATGAAGACAGGACACAAAAACAGGACACAAAGACAAGACACAAAAACAGGACATGAAGACAGGACACAAAGACAGGATACAAAGACAGGACATAAAAACAGGACACAAAGACAGAACATGCAGACAAGACACAAAGACAGGACATGAAGACAGGACATGAAGACAGGACATGAAGACAAGACAAAAAGACAGGACACAAAGAAATGACATGAAGACAAGACACAAAGTCAGAACACAAAGACAGGACACAAAGACAGGACACAAAGACAGGACACAAAGACAGGACACAAAGACAGGACACAAAGACAGGACACAAAGACAGGACACAAAGACAGGACATGAAGACAAAACATGAAGACATGACATGAAGACAAATCTTATAGAAGGTCAGGGGATTATCCAAGCTTATACGGTGTCTTGTTGACAGCCGTTGTTACTATGGTAACGTACAACAGACACCAACAACAGACGGTAACGTACAACAGACCCAACAACAGACGGTAACGTACAACAGACACCAACAACAGACGGTAACGTACAACAGACACCAACAACAGACGGTAACGTACAACAGACACCTACAACAGATGGTAACGTACAACAGACACCAACAACAGATGGTAACGTACAACAGACACCAACAACAGACGGTAACGTACAACAGACACCAACAACAGATGATAACGTACCACAGACACCAACAACAGATGATAACGTACAACAGACACCAACAACAGATGGTAACGTACAACAGACACCAACACAGACGGTAACGTACAACAGACACCAACAACAGATGATAACGTACAACAGACACCAACAACAGATGGTAACGTACAACAGACACCAACAACAGATGGCAACGTACAACAGACACCAACAACAGATGGTAACGTACAACAGACACCAACAACAGATGGTAACGTACAACAGACACCAACAACAGATGGCAACGTACAACAGACACCAACAACAGATGGCAAACGTACAACAGACACCAACAACAGATGGTAACGTACAACAGACACCAACAACAGATGATAACGTACAACAGACACCAACAACAGATGGTAACGTACAACAGACACCAACAACAGATGATAACGTACCACAGACACCAACAACAGATGATAACGTACAACAGACACCAACAACAGATGGTAACGTACAACAGACACCAACAACAGACGGTAACGTACAACAGACACCAACAACAGATGATAACGTACAACAGACACCAACAACAGATGGTAACGTACAACAGACACCAACAACAGATGGCAACGTACAACAGACACCAACAACAGATGGTAACTTACAACAGACACCAACAACAGATGGTAACGTACAACAGACACCAACAACAGATGGTAACGTACAACAGACACCAACAACAGATGGCAACGTACAACAGACACCAACAACAGATGGCAACGTACAACAGACACCAACAACAGATGGTAACGTACAACAGACACCAACAACAGATGATAACGTACAACAGACACCAACAACAGACAGTAACGTACAACAGACACCAACAACAGATGGTAACGTAAAACAGACACCAACAACAGATGATAACGTACAACAGACACCAACAACAGATGGTAACGTACAACAGACACAACAACAGACGGTAACGTACAACAGACACCAACAACAGATGGTAACGTACAACAGACACCAACAACAGATAGTAACGTACAACAGACACGAACAACAGACACCAACAACAGACACCAACAACAGATAGTAACGTACAACAGACACCAACAACAGATGGTAACGTACAACAGACACCAACAACAGACACCAACAACAGATGATAGCGTACAACAGACACCAACAACAGATAGTAACGTACAACAGACACCAACAACAGATGGTAACGTACAACAGACACCAACAACAGACGGTAACGTACAACAGACACCAACAACAGATGGTAACGTACAATAGACACCAACAACAGACGGTAACGTACAACAGACACCAACAACAGACGGTAACGTACAACAGACCCAACAACAGACGGTAACGTACAACAGACACCAACAACAGATGGTAACGTACAACAGACACCAACAACAGATGGTAACGTACAACAGACACCAACAACAGATGGTAACGTACAACAGACACCAACAACAGATGGTAACGTACAAGACACCAACAACAGATGTAACGTATTCAGAACCAACAACAGACGGTAACGTACAACAGACACCAACAACAGATGGTAACGTACAACAGACACCAACATCAGACGGTAACGTACAACAACACCAACAACAGATGGTAACATACCACAGACACCAACAACAGATGGTAACGTACAACAGACACTAACAACACATGGTAACGTACAACAGACACCAACAACAGATGGTAACGTACAACAGACATCAACAACAGACAGTAACGTACAACAGACACCAACAACAGATGGTAACATACCACAGACACCAACAACAGATGGTAACGTACAACAGACACCAACAACAGATGGTAACGTACAACAGACACCAAAACAGATGGTAACGTACAACAGACACCAACAACAGACGGTAACGTACAACAGACACAACAACAGATGGTAACGTACAACAGACACCAACAACAGAGGTAACATACAACGGACACCAACAACAGATGGTAACGTACAACAGACACCAACAACAGACGGTAACGTACAACAGACACCAACAACAGATGGTAACGTACAACAGACACCAACAACAGATGGTAACATACAGCAGACACCAACAACAGATGGTAACGTACAACAGGACACTAACAACAGACAGTAACGTACAACAGACACTAACAACAGACAGTAACGTACAACAGACACTAACAACAGACGGTAACGTACAACAGACACCAACAACAGATGCTAACGTACAACAGACACAACAACAGATGGTAACGTACAACAGACACCAACAACAGACGGTAACGTACAACAGACACCAACAACAGATGGTAACATACAACAGACACCAACAACAGATGGTAACGTACAACAGACACTAACAACAGACAGTAACGTACAACAGACACCAACAACAGATGATAACGTACAACAGACACTAACAACAGACGGTAACGTCCAACAGACACCAACAACAGATGGTAACATACAACAGACACCAACAACAGATGGTAACGTACAACAGACACCAACAACAGACGGTAACGTTCAACAGACACCAACAACAGATGGTAAACGTACAACAGACACTAACAGCAGATGGTAACGTACAACAGACACCAACAACAGATGGTAGCATACAGCAGACACCAACAACAGATGGTAATATACCACAGACACCAACAACAGACGGTAACGTACAACAGACAGCAACAACAGACGGTAACGTACAACAGACACCAACAACAGATGGTAACATACCACAGACACCAACAACAGACGGTAACGTACAACAGACACCAACAACAGACGGTAACGTACAACAGACACCAACAACAGATGGTAACATACCACAGACACCAACAACAGACGGGAACGTACAACAGACACCAACCACGACACAGCCACGTCCACCTTCAACACGAGGCAGGTGGAGGCAGCCCACTGGCTAAACGTTTATACCGAGATGTTACCACTCTTCTGGGAGAAAGTGCATGATTTCAATTGACAAGAACTTAAGAGAATTCTGCAGGCATCATGGGCTGCCCGGAGTACAGTCCAGTACACTGCTAAGTGACACACTGGACTATTGGCTTCAGATCCAGACATCAGCGGCCAGTGGCAACATTATGACATTCCGTCAAGAGTCTTCAAATGCACCATGGAAACCCACATCAAAGAACTACATGAACTGCTATGCTGGAGAAGTTCAATGTCACGTAACGTGGAAGACACCATAACGTCATCCAGGACCAAAACGACTGGAACAGGTGAGAATGTGACAACTACCGTGAAATGTTCCTCTTCACAACTGTTCGGCGTCTCTTTGCAATGTCCTCATAGACAAGATTCAGTTTCCTGCAGAAAGAGTTCATCCACAGTCTGGTATGAAATCATGGCAGCATTTTAAGATTTCATGTCAATTCAGTCAGGATTTATCGTCAGATTAACTACTGTTTAATATCAATCATTTTTCCAACACAGCGAAACACCAGAGAAGTTCTGCTATTGTTGTTTTTGTCCTGTGTTGTGTATTCGTTTCCCTGTTTTGTTTTTTGTGCATGTTTCAGAGTTGCCCGGAAATTTGTGCCCGTTGTCTTTTGTGAATTAAGAACACATTCTCAATCTAGTTTTGTGTATTTCTGTTTGCCCAGCGCCACATTTCACAAGAACCCTCAGGCAGGACTAGCCGTCCACAGGAACACGTTAGTAGTCTTCCTGGCTGGTCAGACACAGTGCACACTGTCCACAAGACTGACCCCTGTCCGCCAGCACAATTCCCATAGACCACAAGGACTGGATCAGACCTACTCCAGACCATGCTCCCAAAGCCACCACAGCGTTATGTGAAAGATCCAAGAACCACAGCGCTGCTGATGGGGAGGGAGAGGAATGATGGATGGTTGATGCTATTCTTCGTATCACACATATTAGTTAAGGTAAATAGCAACGTAAAATGGTTTGTCTAGAAGGAGGACAACTTTGAGTAAATATATTAAACAAAACACACACAAAAACGAACAACAACAACAACAATACAAGCCACACGGACATACAGAGTGAAGTACCTCAGCTCTAAATTAATGCCGGTCTGACTCCGAGGACGGTTCTTAAGCCAGAAGCAAGAAGCCAGACATTGTGAACAACACAGTACACCTGCTGAGGCCTTCTGCTCGTGGTGGTCACTGTCCTTGTGGAATTTTAAGCGTCATTAGACCAGAGAGTGGGGAGAGGATTACACGCCCCTTGCACCCTATAAACATTGCTTGTGTTGGCCAGACACACAGCAAGCCAGCTACATATGACACACCAGACAGCTGGAACCTTTCATTAAAGATGTCATCGCAACATCTGCGACATCACGTGCCAAAATGGAGTGTCCAACTTTCAAATTGTGGAGAAATGTGGCCTTCTATGTAAGGCTTTCTATTTATCAAATGACATGTTTTTTTCTGGCCAGAACATGTCCACAGGGAAGATAACTTTACCCAAAGACATACAGAGGACTGGAGAAGGGATACCATGAACAGAGAGAACCACCTGAATGATACAATGATACTCTGAGGACCACCTGAATGATACAGGGATACTCTTAGGACCATCTGAATGATATAATGATACTCTGAGGACCACCTGAATGATACAATGATACTCTGAGGACCACCTGAATGATACAATGATACTCTGAGGACCACCTGAATGATCAATGATACTCTGAGGACCACCTGAATGATACAATGATACTCTGAGGACCACCTGAATGATACAATGATACTCTGAGGACCACCTGAATGATACAATGATACTCTGAGGACCACCCGAATGAACAATGATACTCTGAGGACCACCTGAATGACACAATGATACTCTGAGGACCACCTGATTGATACAATGATACTCTGAGGACCACCTGAATGATACAATGATACTCTGAGGACCACCTGAATGATCAATGATACTCTGAGGACCACCTGAATGATACAATGATACTCTGAGGACCACCTGAATGATACAATGATACTCTGAGACCACCTGAATGATACAATGATACTCTGAGGACCACCTGAATGATACAATGATACTCTGAGGACCACTGAATGATACAATGATACTCTGAGGACCACCTGAATGATACAATGATACTCTGAGGACCACTGAATGATACATGATACTCTAGGACCACCTGAATGATACAGGGATACTCTTAGGACCATCTGGATGATACAATGATACTCTGAGGACCACCTGATGATACAATGATACTCTGAGGACCACCTGAATGATACAATGATACTCTGAGGACCACCTGAATGATACAATGATACTCTGAGGACCACCTGAACGATACAATGATACTCTGAGACCACCTGAATATACAATGATACTCTGAGGACCACCTGAATGATACAATGATACTCTGAGGACCACATGAATTATACAATGATACTCTAAGACCACCTGAATTATACAATGATACTCTAAGGACCACCTGAATTATACAATGATACTCTGAGGACCACCTGAATTATACAAGGATACTCTGAGGACCAAACACATGAGCTGAAAGGTCGGTATCATCCACAGGGAGAACATGTCCATGCTGGCGACAAGAACACGTGCCTTGTTATTTTATTTAATGATTATTATTAGTAATATTATTTTTGTTGTTCTTAATATTTTGTAACATTTTATGAAAAGAAAACACAACATGACGAGAGAGACATAAGTAGCAGTAAGTGGGGAGAGGTCGACAGCACGATGTCCTCAGAGGAGAAGACCCGCCTCAATTCCTAACACTCTTTGGAGGCGGAACAGCATTCAGATCACGACTTCTGGATGCCTTCAGCTGTCGCCATTTTTCCCTCTATCTGGGTTCGAACTGGTACCTTCAAGGTGGTTGTCATCTCAAGGCCAGGTCACCGTTGTGACAGATGTCCTAACCACTTACCCATCGGAAATGTTAACCCTTCTGAAGTTCACTTTTCTTCCTACTTCATCAGATCCAGCAGGAACAATTTTCAGCTGTTTCTGCCATTGCCTCTAGGAATCTGATTCTTCCTTGCTAGAATTCAAGAGTTGTTTCATGTCACTAGCAGACTCGCCCAATCGGCCCCTCTTGTTTTAACCTTTATGGGGAGGATTGTTTTAACCCTTATGGGAGGATTGTTTTAACCCTTATGGGGAGGATTGTTTTAACCTTTACGGGAAGGATTGTTTTAACCTTTACGGGGAGGATTGTTTTAACCTTTATGGGGAGGATTGTTTTAACCTTTATGGGGAGATTGTTTTAACCTTTACGGGAAGGATTGTTTTAACCTTTACGGGGAGGATTGTTTTAACCTTTACGGGGAGGATTGTTTTAACCTTTATGGGGAGGATTGTTTTAACCTTTACGGGAAGGATTGTTTTAACCTTTACGGGGAGGTTTGTTTTAACCTTTATGGGGAGGATTGTTTTAACCTTTATGGGGAGGATTGTTTTAACCCTTATGGGAGGATTGTTTTAACCTTTACGGGGAGGTTGTTTTAACCTTTATGGGAGGATTGTTTTAACCTTTATGGGGAGGATTGTTTTAACCTTATGGGGAGGTTTGTTTTAACCTTTACGGGGAGGTTTGTTTTAACCTTTATGGGAGGATTGTTTTAAACCTTATGGGGAGGATTGTTTTTAACCTTTATGGGGAGGATTGTTTTAACCTTTATGGGGAGGATTGTTTTAACCTTTACGGGGAGGATTGTTTTAACCTTTACGGGAAGGATTGTTTTAACCTTTACGGGAAGGATTGTTTTAACCTTTATGGGAGGATTGTTTTAACCTTTACGGGGAGGATTGTTTTAACCTTTACGGGGAGGATTGTTTTAACCTTATGGGGAGGATTGTTTTAACCCTTATGGGGAGGATTGTTTTAACCTTTATGGGGAGGATTGTTTTAACCTTTATGGGAGGATTGTTTTAACCTTTATGGGAAGGATTGTTTTAACCTTTACGGGAAGGATTGTTTTAACCTTTACGGGAAGGATTGTTTTAACCTTTATGGGGAGGATTGTTTTAACCTTTACGGGAAGGATTGTTTTAACCTTTATGGGAAGGATTGTTTTAACCTTTACGGGAAGGATTGTTTTAACCTTTACGGGAAGGATTGTTTTAACCTTTATGGGGAGGATTGTTTTAACCTTTACGGGAAGGATTGTTTTAACCTTTACGGGAAGGATTGTTTTAACCTTTATGGGAGGATTGTTTTAACCTTTACGGGAAGGATTGTTTTAACCTTTATGGGAGGATTGTTTTAACCTTTATGGGGAGGATTGTTTTAACCTTTATGGGAGGACTTCGCTCGGAAGCTGGATTCAATCAAGGTGCTGGCTAGACTGGCTACTTTTAGGTCTTGTAGACATAGATTTCCTCCATTTTGTTTTCAAGCCTTCACTGGTACGACAAAAGTCTTGTAGACATGGATTTCCTCCATTTTGTTTTCAAGCCTTCACTGGTACGACAAAAGTCTTGTAGACATGGATTCTCCATTTTGTTTCAAGCCTTCACTGGTACGACAAAAGTCTTGTAGACATGGATTTCCTCCATTTTGTTTCAAGCCTTCACTGGTACGACAAATGTCTTGTAGACATGGATTTCCTCCATTTTGTTTTCAAGCCTTCACTGGTACGACAAAATTCTTGTAGACATGGATTTCCTCCATTTTAATAATAATAATAATAATATATTTATTTATAAAGCGCAAAATCTTGATAAAATCAAATCTAAGCGCTGAGCGTATACATGCATACATACCTACATACATATGAGCGTATACATGCATACATACATGCATACATACTTACATACATAAATCTAAGCTGAGCGTAAACATGCATACATACATACATACATAAATCTAAGCGTATACATACATACATACATACATGCATACATACATACATACATACATACATACGTACGCACATGCATACATAATAATTACAATATTTATATAGCGCAAAATCTCGACAAAATCAAATCCAAGCGCCGAAAAGACACACACGCACACACGCACGCACGCACACACACGCACACACACACACACACACACACACACACACACACACACACACACACACACACACACACACACACACACACCGCATGGCCACAAATGGGGAGAAAGAATAAAAGCAATAAAAGCAAGAATAAAACCAATGGAAAACCACAGAGAGCACATCATATACAATTATATATTAAAACAAAGTGATTCCCCTCCGAGCGGAGACAGGCTGCAGAGGGGGGTTGAGTGAGGTTAGGATTTTATGCAGAGGAGAAAAGGTGAGTTTTGAGAGCGGACTTGAAGGAGGCAAAAGTAGGTTGCTGACGGACTGAGAGAGGAAGTTTGTTTTCAAGCCTTCACTGGTGCGACAAAAGTCTTGTAGACATGGATTTCCTCCATTTTGTTTTCAAGCCTTCACTGGTGCGACAAAAGTCTTGTAGACATAGATTTCCTCCATTTTGTTTTCAAGCCTTCACTGGTACGACAAAAGTCTTGTAGACATGGATTTCCTCCATTTTGTTTTCAAGCCTTCACTGGTGCGACAAAAGTCTTGTAGACATGGATTTCCTCCATTTTATTTTCAAGCCTTCACTGGTGCGACAAAAGTCTTGTAGACATGGATTTCCTCCATTTTGTTTTCAAGCCTTCACTGGTGCGACAAAAGTCTTGTAGACATGGATTTCCTCCATTTTGTTTTCAAGCCCTCACTGGTGCGACAAAAGTCTTGTAGACATGGATTTCCTCCATTTTGTTTTCAAGCCTTCACTGGTGCGACAAAAGTCTTGTAGACATGGATTTCCTCCATTTTGTTTTCAAGCCTTCACTGGTGCGACAAAAGTCTTGTAGACATGGATTTCCTCCATTATATTTTCATGCCTTCACTGGTACGTCGAACGAATAACGTCACCAGAAAATCTACCAACATTGAAACCAGTTTGGTCTTCATTTATCAGGGAGCTTAAAACAGTTTTCAGTCTACTTGCAAAACTGCGTGAACCCAGCTTGTGTATTGCACGTACAAGTTTGATAGGTGTCCTGTTATTGTATCAGGGTTTGATTTTAGTTTTGTTTTGTTTTGTTTTGTTTTGTTTTGTTTTGCTTTGCTTTTAGTGCTCTTTGGGAGACTGATTCTATTTCTTTCGTTGTTGTTGTTGTTGCTGTTGTTGTTGTTGTTGTTGAGTTCAGTATGTAGCCGCAGGATTGCCGTCGTCCCACTAGAGGCCAGGTTGCCTACCCATCTATTGGGTCAACAGGATATTTCTTTACCATTCAATTGGTCCTTTTGACAGTAGTGGACTATCATATATCGCCATTCTCCCCTCCCTCCTTCCTCTCCACTCGCACTGGCCACGAGCAGAGCCCAGGGACAAGGCAGGAGCGGGAATGAGGTGAGAGACATTCTGTGTTCAGGTCACGGGTGAGTTAAGCCCACAGAGTTAGAACATCTGGGGCTAGGTCAGGTGAGATGGTGCAGTGAACCAGGCCACAGAGCTATAAGGTGACCAGGTGTAGTGATAGCAGATAACAGGGAACTACAGACAGGAAGAGCGGGAAACAGGGGCCACAACCACAGGAAGAGCGGGAAACAGGGGCCACAACCATTCTCTGGACCATGTCGGTCTGACAATGAGATATGTCACCACTACCGCTACTCAGTGGATTGCACTGTGTGTGTGTGTGTGTGTGTGTGTGTGTGTGTGTGTGTGTGTGTGTGTGTGTGTGTGTGTGTGTGTGTGTGTGTGTGTGTGTGTGTGTGTGTGCTGTGAACGGCTAAAATAACATTGTAAATGGCTCGTCTCTAAATGGCTATACTGTAAATGACTGGAGCTGGACTGTAAATGTGCACTGTAAATGGCCTCACTGATAATCATCATCATCATCATCGTCATCATCATCATCATCATCATCGTCGTCATCATCATTTGACATACCGCATGGCGATTGGTGATCGTGGCCCTCCACACGAATCTATCTTTTGTCGCTGCAAGTACAGTGTATATTTCCTACCCGTTCTGTCCCGATCCCCTCTGCAAAACTGTCAAATATTTTCTCCCTGGGTCTATCTGATACTCTTTTCCCCTCTAGCTTTCCTATTGTGACTAGACGCTCAAATTTCTCTTGTCTTATAAAATGTCTTTTAAATGTTGTTTGTCTTTTGTATCTTTTCGTTTGTTTTCTTTGCAGTCCATAGAACTCAGCATTCCTTTTAGAAACCACATTTCAGCTGCGTCAGTTTTGTTTTCAATTTGCTTCTTGATTGGCATCCGTATTTGTTCAATATGACACTGGAAAACCCTCTTCCTGATGTCAATTGATAAGACACTTGTTGGTAAAACACTTTTCGTTTTCTTGAAGACTGTTTTACCTTGGCCAAATTTGCTGGTTATTTCTACTGTACATCTGCCGTATGGTGAGATGATTGTTTCCAGATATTTCAACTTATCAACTTGCCTCAGTGTTGCGTCATTTGCTGTTATTTTACACGAGGGCTTTTTTATTTTTTAACCGATTACCACGACCTAAGTCTTTTTACTATTTGGCTCTAGCTTTAATCTCTGCTTTCTATTTCTATTATATCCACAAGATTTTGTGGTCTGTTTTTCTGTAATTAGAATCGTGTCTTGTGCATAACGAAGATTGTTTATCAGTTTTTCTCCATTTTTGTCCCAGCGCATTCTTCTAGGCTTCTCATGATGATTTCGCTGTAAATTGAAAATAAATTTGGTGACAGAACACATCCTGTCTAAGCCCTGTTTTGATATGTTTAAAAGAGTTTATCTTATATACTCGCATTGCTGCTGTTTGTTCCCAAGACAAATTCGTTATTATTCTTAGATCTTTCTCATCAATATAGAGCTTTTCCAGCTGGTTGATCAGTTCTTATCCGATCAAAATCCTTGATATAATCAACTAAACAAAAATCCTTATTCACCTCAACAGACCTTTCTATGAGAGTTTAAGGATGTGTATGGCATTAACAGTTTCTTTCCTTTCGACAAATCCACATTGTTCTTCTGCTATTTCTCCTTAGATTTCTATTCCTTGTCCTCATCATAATTATTTTTAATAGAATCTTTGTCACATCATCAAGCTAATTGTGCGATGGAGTTCGCATTCTAGCCCTTGCTTTCTTTGGAAGAGCAATGAAAACTGATTTCGATATATCTTCAGGGATTTTCTAAAGTCATACATTTCATTTAGGAAATGTACCATTACTTGTTCAAAACAAAATTCATCAAAAGCTTCAATTGTTTTTACAGTGATATTGTCTGCTCCTGGAGCTTTCTACGTTTCATCCTTTTCATCGCTGTTCTAACTTTATCTTTCTTCAAAGGTGGTCATTCAACGTTCTTTCTAATGATGTGTTCCACCCTTCTGTCATCGTCAAAAAGGTCTTCAGATGTACTCTCCCAATCTGTCTAATATTCTCTCTTCTTCCACAATAATCGTACCATCTTTTGATTTTAAGCAACTAGTTGATAACCCGTCTTTTTCCTGTGACCAGTTTCTTCTGTTTTTCTGTATATAAACATAGATTCTGTTTTGTGTCGGTCTTCTCTTTCTTTCTGCTTTATTTCATAGCCAAAATGTCTTTAGTGTCATCGCCCTTATTCCTGATTTCCTTATCAATCGTTTTGTATTCTTTCTTTTTTCCCTTTACCTTCTTATGTTTCTCCATCAAGTCTAAAATGTCTTTGTCATCCAGTCTTTCTTTGCTTTTCTTTCAACTCAAGGGATTTCTTCACAAGCTTCATTCATCAAATTTTTCAAATTTGTCCATTGTTCCTCACTGTCAACAATGTCCTCCAGAGCACTGAATTTGTTTTGAACATATACGTTGAATTTTGCACGAGTTGATTCATCTCTCTTTAAGAGTCTAAGATTTATTTTGATGTTATTTTTGGTTTGATTTCTTCTCGATACTTTTAGCCTGAAATTTCCCATTACAGGATTATGGTCACTATTCAATTTGCGACTGGTAATGTTTTTGCTAACAATAAAATATTACTAAAACTTTTATTTATCAGGATATGTAATCAATCAACTTTCTTGTCCTGTCTCCTGCATTTGTCCATGTCCATGATGTAAATAACGACACAAAGACACGGAAATGACGTATGATGATGTAAATAGCGACACAAAGACACAAAAGTGACGTATGATGATGTAAATAACGACACAAAGACACGGAAATGACGTATGATGATGTAAATAACGACACAAAGACACAAAAGTGACGTATGATGATGTAAATAACGACACAAAGACACGGAAATGACGTATGATGATGTAAATAACGACACAAAGACACAAAAGTGACGTATGATGATGTAAATAACGACACAAAGACACAAAAGTGACGTATGATGATGTAAATAACGACACAAAGACACCGAAATGACGTATGATAATGTAAATAACGACACAAAGACGCAAAAGTGACGTATGATGATGTAACTAACGACACGGGAATGACGTATGATGATGTAAATAACGACACAAAGACACAAAAGTGACTATGATGATGTAAATAACGACACAAAGACTCAAAAGTGACGTATGATGATGTAAACAACGACACAAAGACACGGAAATGACGTATGATGATGTAAACAACGACACAAAGACACGGAAATGACGTATGATGTGTAAATAACGACACAAAGACACGGAAATGACGTATGATGATGTAAATGACGACACAAAGACACACAAGTGACGTTTGATGATGTAAATAACGACACAAAGACACAGAAGTGATGTATGGTGATGTAAATAACGACACAAAGACACAGAAGTGACGTATGATGATGTAAATAACGACACAAAGACACAGAAATGACGTATAATGATATAAATAACGACACAAAGACACGGAAATGACGTATAATGATATAAATAACGACACAAAGACACATAAGTGACGTTTAATGATGTAAATAACGACGCAAAGACACAGAAGTGACGTATGGTGATGTGGATAACGACACAAAGACACCACACAAAGACACAAAAGTGACGTATGGTGATGTGGATAACGACACAAAGACACCACACAAAGACACAGAAGTGACGTATGGTGATGTGGATAACGACACAAAGACACCACACAAAGACACAAAAGTGACGTATGATGATGTAAATAACGACACAAAGATACAAAAGTGATGTATGAAGATGTAAATAACGACACAAAGACACTACACAAAGACAGCTTAGTGACGCATGATGATGTAAATAATGACACAAAGACACGACACAAAGACCGATGATGTTAATATCGACACAAAAACAAAATTGACGTATGGTGATTTAATTTAACGGCGAAAAGGAAAGAAATAGCGTAGAGGTATTCAGCATCACGCACAAACAGATGTGTGCAAGTATGATGTGTTGATGTGTTGTTGTGTCGATGTGTGATGTGTAATGTGTGATGTGGCATTGTGCATGTGGTGTGAACTGTTTACGCGGAGACACAGAGCTCGGGGGCAGGCGGAGATGGAGCCAATTTCACTGACAAGGGCTCAAATCCAAGACAGGCCGGCTTCACCTAATTTTGCTGACAGCTCACAGCCGGCAGAGGGCGCCTCATCTAATTGACACACTATACCGTCACGTGACAACACGCACATCCGAGTCCGGTGGGCAGCGCCCAGCTCCGTTCTGCCCTCAAGCCACAGTTTCGATTCCGATGTTCACAAATGAGCTCCATATGAATCTTGGGTTTCTACCCCTGGAACCGTTGGTGTATGTGTCTGCATCGCATGGTAATGAATGTCTCCAGCACGTGGAGGGTAGGGCCGGTACCAGGCGCTAAGTGTCTGGCCAAGTTGGTCGTTATGAGACTTAGCCCACCACCCTTCCTCCACAGGACTTTGGGTGGTGGTCTGGGCGCTGGTCTTTTAGAGGAGACTATAAACCCAGATCTGGACTGCAAAATGGACTTTGCGCGTATAAAACATGGAAACAAAAATAACACGCAGACGAGAAAAAATAAAACGGTCAAGCCATTCTTCCAATCTCCCTTTCATACAACACAGAAAGTTTGGCGCTGGACACTGTGGTCTGATCTGGTTTGGACATTGGTCTGTGTCAGACACTTCACATGATTCACATGATTGATTGACTGAGTGAGTGAATGAGTGATCCATTGATTGATTGATTGAGTGAGTGAGTGAGTGAGTGAGTGAGTGAGCGAGTGTGTAGGTGAGTAAGCGAGTGATTGAGTCAGTGAGTGAATAAGTCAGTGGGTCAGTCAGTGAGTCAGTCAGTCAGTAAGTCAATTAGTCAGTCAGTCAATCAGTCAATGATTGGTTGACTGGTTGACTGAGTGATTGGTGGATTGATTAATTGGCAGATTAATTGATTGATCTTTATTTTCCAAAAATAAAGACTATGTTGGACTAGACAGAGTGTGCAGTCCTCACTAGTGACAGGCTATGGTTTATTGTCACCGCTGAAGGCAATGTATGGCATTATGTGTGTTGTGTTCAGGATGGAAGGTGTTTAGTTGTCATGGGTTTGGCCCCTCTGAAGGCCAGGGCTGTTGCTGCTGCGGTAGTCTGCTTCCTGTCTTGGTCGGAGATTGTGACTGTCCAGAGTGAGAAGTAATCCACTGAACTGTTGGGCACAATGTCTGCCAGCTTTGCTAGTTCTTTCAAGCCAGGTGTGCCAGTCTGTCAGCCAGTGACTGTGCCTCTGTTAAGTCAGGTGTAGCCAGTCTGTCAGCCAGTGACTGTGCTCTCTGTTAAGCCAGGTGTAGCCAGTCTGTCAGCCAGTGACTGTGCTCTCTGTTAAGTCAGGTGTGCCAGTCTGTCAGCCAGTGACTGTGCTCTCTGTTAAGCAAGGTGTAGCCAGTCTGTCAGCCAGTGACTGTGCTCTCCGTTAAGGCCTACGCAGAGTGGGTTCGTTTTCGGCTCGCGATCGGCACGTAATCGGCTTTGTCCTTGATGACCTTGCCGACTGGTAGCCGTGGAAATTAAAAAACCTCTTTCATCCAATAGCACAGGCAGAGTGAACACGGCTCGTGTTCGGCTCGCGATCGGCTACCATTCGGCAACTTTCTGTGCCGACTGGCATCTAAGCGCTGCACTTAATTTCACTCGGCGACCTCTCGTCACTACGTGCTGAGCGTGCTACGCGGGCTTTTTGATGTGTGTTGTGTGTGTAGCGTGTATTTTGTGTCACTCTTTTTTCTCAAAATGGAAGCAGAAAGGATCATCACCGACTGTCCAAAAAAGACCTGACTTGTACGACAAGACTTCAGACAACTATTCAAACAGAAATTTCGTAATAAAACAATGGAAAGAAATTGGAGTCGAGCTGGGTATGGATGGTAGGTACATTTATTTAATCATCTCTCTCTTCTCTCTTTCTCCTCTCGTCTCTCTCCTCTCTCTCTCTCCTCTCTCTCTCTCTCTCTCTCTCTCCTTCTCTCTCTCTCTCTTCCCTTCTCTCTCTCTCTCTCTCTCTCGTCTCTGTCTCTCTTTCTCTGTCTCTCTTTCTCTCTCTCTCTATACTGTATAGGTGTGACCAATTAGATCTCTAGTCAATGAATATATCTTGATGCTTTTTAACGAGTTCCGGCCCAGATCTCTAGATTTCCCGCCACAATTTTATTCACGAGCCGTACGCGAACCGAATGCAAGACGTGCAGTTCACGTCTTGCTCTCGGCTCGTGTACGGCTCAGCATCTATGAAAACCGAATAGCCGAACCCACTCTGCGTAGGCCTTTAAGTCAGCACAGTCTGTGAAGACAGTCTTACCTGGTGGAGGATCTCCTGCACTGATGGTATTTCTGTCTGCACGTCTGCTGACACCACAGAGAAAAAACGGAGGAACTTTTGTTTGTTGATTTGCACACCACACGTACACGCACACACACACAGAGTAACACACACACGCACACACACACACACACACACACACATACACACACACACACACACACACACACACACACACACACATATATATATATATATATATATATATACATACATACATATATACATATTTACATACATACATACACACATACATACATACATACATACACACACACATAGATACATACATACATACATAATAATAATAATAATTACAATATTTATATAGCGCAAAATCTTGATAAAATCAAATCTAAGCGCTGAAGCAGACACACACGCAAGCACGCACGCACGCACGCACGCCACACACACGCACGCACACAAAACACACACACACACACACACACACACACACACACACACACACTCACACCACAACGCATGGCTATAAATGGGGAGAAAGAATAAAAGCAATAAAAGCAAGAATAAAAGCAATGGAAAATTATAGAGAGCATAGCATATACAATTATATATTATAACCATGTGATTCCCCTCCGAGCGGAGACAGGCTGCAGAGGGGGGGGGGGGGGGGGTTGAGTGAGGTTAGGATTTTATGCGGAGGAGAAAAGGTGAGTTTTGAGAGCGGACTTGAAGGAGACAAAAGTAGGTTGCTGACGGACTGAGAGAGGAAATTTGTTCCAGGAGAGTGGACCAGAAACAGAGAAGGCTCGTGGACCATAGGTATTGAGCTTAGTGCGTGGAAAGCGAAAAGTCAGAGGATCGGAGGCAGAGCGGAGGGTACGTGAGGGAACATAGATCTCAAGTAGACTTGACAGGTAATCGGGGGCTGCGTTATTGAGGCTTTTGTAGCACATGGTGTCTAGTTTGTACTGTATGCGCTTTGATACAGGGAGCCAGTGAAGTTGTGCCAGGAGAGGAGATATGTGGTCAGCTTTTTCTTTTTGAGTACAAGGCGTACAGCATTGTTTTGAATGCGCTGTAGGATGTGAATGGTGGAGGCAGGAAGACCAGACAGGAGTGAATTGCAATAGTCAATGCGAGACATTATGAAGGAGAGAACGAGTTTTGCAGTTGTTTCGACAGAGAGATACTTCCTGATCAGCCTTATATGATGGAGATGATAGTAGCAGTATCTGGCAGTTTGAGAAACAAAGTTGTTCATGGAGAGGGTAGAGTCAATGCAGACACCAAGGTTTTTAGCTGAATCAGAAATTGGGACTGATGTGTTACATAATGGGAGAGAAAGAGGAGGCAGCTGAGAAAGTTTCTGACGGGTGCCAATGAGGATAGCTTCTGTCTTGTCGTCATTAAGTGAAGTTTGTTTGAACGTCATCCAGTTCTTAATGTCTGAGTAACACTCAGTGGTGCGAGTCAACACGCGCTGTTATTTATTAGGTGAGTCACTGTCTTGAAGTTGGTGTCATCAGCATAGAAGTGATGTTTTATAGAGTGGAGTTGATGATGGTGGACATACTTATTACATACATACATCACATACATACATACTACTTACATACATACATTACATACATACACATACATACAAACATATACACACATCACATACACACAAACACTACATACACACACACACACACACATCATCACAATCACACACAAACACACTACACATCATACACACTCACACACACATCACACAACAACACACACACACACACACACACACACACATCACATCCACTCATCACACACACATCACCACACACACACACACTACCACCTCACACACACACACACACACAACAACACACACACAAACACACACACACACAACACACAACACAACACACACACACACACACACACACCACACACACACACACACACACAAACACACACAAACGTAACACACACGCAAACACACACAAAACACACCAAACACACAACACACACAAACACACACACAAACACACATACATAAATACACACACACACACTCACAATTACACACATTCAGAATCACACACACACCACACACACACACACACACACACACACAACACACACACAACAACACACAACACACTCTCTCTCTCACACACACACACTCAAACCTACAGACACATGATAACACACAGATAGACAAGGAACAGTCTTTATTTGTGTATCGCTAGGTGTAATACCCAAGACTCACTAACCTACCTGGATACAGATATCACAAGCAAGGAATCAACATCCACAACACTGATGACATTAGAACACATCGTAACGTACTGGTACACACCAGAACACATCAAGAAACGCATTGGAACATATTGTGTCACATCATAACACCTCGTAAACCACAGTGTAACATGTTGTGACACACTGTAACATCGCTAACATATTGTTACATATCATAGTACTTCCTAACATATTGCAACACCCTTAGAACACATCTTAACATAATGTTACACATTATAACATCTCCAAATCATATTATCATGTGACATATTGTGAGACATCATAACAATTTGTATAATGCAGTGTCACATATTTTTCATCATAGCATCTTGTGAAATTCAGAGAAACATATTATGACACTTCACAACACCTTGTAAAACACAGTGTAACCCATTGTGACACACTCTAACCTCATAAACATTTTAACATATGATATATTATAACACATCTCAAAATAAAATCATAACACATTGTAAAACATTCTAACATTTTGCAAAATATATATTAATGCACCTGAAATAAGAAAATTTTCAGAGTATAACAAACAACACGACAGACGACAAAACACAGACAACATAACAGATGACAGAACACAGACAACATAACAGATGACAGAACACAGACAACATAACAGATGACAAAACACAACAACATAACAGATGACAGAACACAGACAACATAACAGATGACAAAACACAGACAACATACAGATGACAGAAACACAGCACAACATAACAGATGCAGAAAAACAGACAACAAACAGATGACAAAACACACACAACATAACAGATGGCAGAACACAGACAACATAACAGATGACAAAACACAGACAACATAACAGATGGACAAAAACACACACAACATAACAGATGACAGAACACAGACAACATAACAGATGACAAAACACACACAACATAACAGATGCAGAACACAGACAACATAACAGATGACAAAACACAACAACATAACAGATGACAGAACACAGACAACATAACAGATGACAAAAAACACACAACATACAGATGCAACAGAACACAGAACAACATAACAGATGACAAAACACAGACAACATGACAGATGACAAAACACAGACAACATAACAGATGACAAAACACAGACAACATAACAGATGACAAAACACAGACAACATAACAGATGACAAAACACAGACAACATAAGATGACAAAAACAAACAACAAAACAAATGAAAAAAACAGACAACATAACAGATGATAAAACACAGACAACATGACAGATGACAAAACACAGAAAACAGACATGACAGATGACAAAACACACAAACATAGCAGATGACAAATACAGAACAGACATGACAAAACACAAAACATACAGATGACAAACACAGACAACATAAGATGACAAAACAGACAACATAACAGATGACAGAACACAGACAACATACAGATGACAAAACACAGACAACATACAGATGACAAAACACAGACAACATGACAGATGACAAACACAGACAACATGACAGATGACAAAACACAACAACATAAACATGACAAACACAGACAACATACAATGACAAAACACAGACAACATAACAGATGATAAACACAGCACATAACAATGATAAAACAGACAACGACAGATGACAAACACAGACAACATAACAGATGACAGAACACAGACAACATAACAGATGACAAACACAGACAACATAACAGATGATAAAACACAGCAACATAACAGATGATAAAACAGACAAATAAATGAAAAACACAGAAACATGACAGATGACAGAAACACAGACAACATACAGATGATAAAACACAGACAACATAAAGATGACAAAACACAGACAATATGACAGATGACAGAACACAGACAATATGACAGATGACAAAACACAGACAACATAACAGATGACAAAACACAGACAACATGACAGATGATAAAACACAACATACAGATGACAGAACACAGACAACATAACAGATGACAGAACACAGACAACATAACAGATGACAGAACACAGACAACATAAGATGACAAAACACAGACAACATAACAGATGACAAACACAGACAACATAACAGATGACAAAACACAGACAAAATTGACAGATGACAAAACACAGACAACATAACAGATGACAAAACAGCAACATGACAGATGAAAAACACAACATAACAGATGGCAGAACACAAACAACATAACAGATGGCAAACACAGTCAACATAACAGATGACAAAACAGACAACATGACAGATGATAAAACACAACATAACAGATGACAGAACACAGACAACATACAGATGACAAAACACAGACAACATAACAGATGACAAAACACAGAAAAAACAGATGAAAAACAGACAACATAACAGATGACAAAACACAGACAACATGACAGATGATAAAACACAGACAAAATGACAGATGACAAAACACAGACAACATAACAGATGATAGAACACAGACAGCATAACAGATGATAAAACACAGACAACATGACAGATGACAGAACACAGACAACATAACAGATGATAAAACACAGACAACATGACAGATGATAAAACACAGACAATATGACAGATGACAGAACACAGACAACATGACAGATGACAAAACGCAGACAACATAACAGATGATAAAACACAGAAAACATAACAGATGATAAAACACAGACATGACAGATGACAGAACACAGACAACATAACAGATGATAAAACACAGACAACATGACAGATCACAAAACACAGACAACATAACAGATGATAGAACACAGACAACATAACAGATGATAGAACACAGACAACATAACAGATGATAAAACACAGACAACATAACAGATGATAAAACACAGACAACATGACAGATGATAAACACAACATAACAGATGACAGAATACAGACAACATAACAGATGATAAAACACAGACAACATAACAGATGATAAAATACAGACAACATAACAGATGATAAAACACAGACAACATAACAGATGACAAAACACAGACAACATAACAGATGATAGAACACAGACAACATAACAGATGATAAAACACAGACAACATGACAGATGATAAAACACAACATAACAGATGATAGAACACAGACAACATAACAGATGATAAAACACTGACAACATAATAGATGATAAAACACAGACAACATAACAGATGATAAAACACAGACAACATGACAGATGATAAAACACAACATAACAGATGATAGAACACAGACAACATAACAGATTATAGAACACAGACAACATAACAGATTATAGAACACAGACAACATAACAGATGATAAAACACAGACAACATAACAGATGATAAAACACAGACAACATAACAGATGATAAAACACAGACAACATAACAGATGACAAAACACAGACAACATAACAGATGATAGAACACAGACAACATAACAGATGATAAAACACAGACAACATGACAGATGATAAAACACAACATAACAGATGATAGAACACAGACAACATAACAGATTATAGAACACAGACAACATAACAGATGATAAAACACAGACAACATAACAGATGATAAAACACAGACAACATGACAGATGATAAAAACACAACAAACAGATGATAGAACACAGACAACATAACAGATTATAGAACACAGACAACATAACAGATGAAAAAACACAGACAACATAACAGATGATAAAACACAGACAACATGACAGATGATAAAACACAACATAACAGATGACAGAATACAGACAACATAACAGATGATAAAACACAGACAACATAACAGATGATAAAACACAGACAACATAACAGATGACAAAACACAGACAACATGTCAGATGACAAAACACAACATGACAGATGATAAAACACAGACAACATGACAGATGACAAAACACAGACAACATAACAGATGACAAAACACACACAACATAACAGATGACAAAACACAGACAACATAACAGATGACAAAACACAGACAACATGACAGATGACAAAACACAGACAACATGACAGATGACAGAACACAGACAACATGACGATGACAAAACACAGACAACATGACAGATGACAGAACACAGACAACATGATAGATGACAGAACACAGGATGACATGACATGATAACACACAGTCGCACATTGTGATACACGACAGTATAGTCACAAAGATCTACGAAAACAGCAGGAAGAGGAGGGAGAAGTTTGAAAAAAGGGATGGAAATCCTGAATAGGATGGGGGACTGGGAATGGGGGTGAATCAGAGGTCAGCCAAGACAAGAGTTGCGTTCCCAATGGCAACACACTAACGTGACATGATGAAATGTAGAATGACGTCATTGTCACGTGACAGACTGAACACAACGTATGTACAGAGCAGGATAAAACGTCACTGTCACAAAAACAACCAACAGGCAAGACAGACATCGTAAAAACCATCACATATATGTACATGTGTTGTATCTACTGCTATATCATCATTAGAACAATCATCACCATGTAGATATGCTATACCTACATCATCATTAGAACCATCATCCCTATGTAGACATGTTGTATCTATATCATCATTACAACCATCATCCCTATGTAGATATGTTATACTATATCATCATTACAACCATCATCCCTATGTAGATATGTTATACTATATCATCATTACAACCATCATCCCTATGCCGAAATGTTATACCTATATCATCATTACAACCATCACCCTATGTAGACATGTATCTATATCATCATTACAACCATCATCTCTATGTAGACATTGTATCTATATCATCATTACAACCATCATCCCTATGTAGACATGTTGTATCTACATCATCATTACAACCATCACCCCTATGTAGATATGTTGTATCTATATCATCATTACAACCATCACCCCTATGTAGACATGTTGTATCTACATCATCATTACAACCATCACCCCTATGTAGATATGTTGTATCTATATCATCATTACAACCATCATCCCTATGTAGACATGTTGTATCTATATCATCATTACAACCATCATCCCTATGTAGATATGTATCTATATCATCATTACAACCATCATCCCTATGTAGACATGTATCTATATCATCACTTCAACCATCATCCCTATGTAGACATGTTGTGTCTATATCATCATTACAACCATCATCCCTATGTAGACATGTATCTATATCATCATTACAACCATCACCCCTATGTAGACATGTATCTATTATTATCATTACAACCATCATCCATATGTAGACATGTATCTATATCATCATTACAACCATCACCCATATGTAGACATGTATCTATATCATCATTACAACCATCAACCCTATGTAGATGACTATGTATATCTATAATCAATCATTACAACCATCACCTATGTAGACATGTATCATATCATCATTACAACCATCACCCTATGTAGACATGTTGTATCTATATCATCATTACAACCATCACCCTATGTAGACATGTTGTATCTATATCATCATTACAACCATCACCCTATGTAGACATGTATCTATATCATCATTACAACCATCATCCCTATGTAGACATTGTTGTATCTAATCATCATTACAACCATCATCCCTATGTAGACATGTATCTATATCATCATTACAACCATCATCCCTATGTAGACATGTTGTATCTATATCATCATTACAACCATCATCCCTATTAGTAACATATGTATCTATATCATCATTACAACCATCACCCCTATGTAGACATGTATCTATATCATCATTACAACCATCACCCTATGTAGACATGTATCTATATCATCATTACAACCATCACCCATATGTAGACATGTATCTATATCATCATTACAACCATCATCCATATGTAGACATGTTGTATCTATATCATCATTACAACCATCACCCTATGTAGACATGTATCTATATCATCATTACAACCATCATCCCTATGTAGACATGTATCTATATCATCATTACAACCATCACCCTATGTAGACATGTTGTATCTATATCATCATTACAACCATCATCCCTATGTAGACATGTATCTATATCATCATTACAACCATCACCCCTATGTAGACATGTTGTATCTATATCATCATTACAACATCATCCTATGTAGACATGTATCTATATCATCATTCAACCATCACCCTATGTAGACATGTATCTATATCATCATTACAACCATCACCCTATGTAGACATGTATCTATATCATCATTACAACCATCACCCTATGTAGACATGTATCTATATCATCATTACAACCATCACCCTATTAGACATGTATCTATATCATCATTACAACCATCACCCTATGTAGACATGTATCTATATCATCATTACAACCATCACCCTATGTAGACATGTTGTATCTATATCATCACTCACAACCATCATCCCTATGTAGACATGTTGTATCTATATCATCATTACAACCATCCCCTATGTAGACATTGTATCTATATCATCATTACAACATCACCCCTATGTAGACATGTATCTATATCATCATTACAACCATCACCCTATGTAGACATGTTGTATCTATATCATCATTACAACCATCACCCTATGTAGACATGTTGATCTATATCATCATTACAACCATCATCCCTATGTAGACATGTTGTTCTATATCATCATTACAACCATCATCCCTATGTAGACATGTATCTATATCATCATTACAACCATCATCCCTATGTAGACATTGTATCTATATCATCATTACAACCATCACCCTATGTAGACATGTTGTATCTATATCATCATTACAACCATCATCCCTATGTAGACATGTATCTATTATCACATTACAACCATCATCCCTATGTAGACATGTTGTTCTATATCATCATTACAACCATCATCCCTATGTAGACATGTATCTATTCATCATTACAACCATCATCCCTATGTAGACTGTATCTATATCATCATTACAACCATCATCCCTATGTAGACATGTATCTATATCATCATTACAACCATCATCCCTATGTAGACATGTATCTATATCATCATTACAACCATCATCCCTATGTAGACATGTATCTATATCATCATTACAACCATCATCCCTATGTAGACATTTGTGTCTATATCATCATTACAACCATCATCCCTATGAGACATGTTGTGTCTATATCATCATTACAACCATCATCCCTATGTAGACATGTATCTATATCATCATTACAACCATCACCCTATGTAGACATGTATATCTATTATCATCATTACAAACCATCATCCCTATGTAGACATGTATCTATATCATCATTACAAACCATCACCCTATGTAGACATGTATCTATATCATCATTACAACCATCATCCCTATGTAGACATGTTGTGTCTATATCATCATTACAACCATCATCCCTATGTAGACATGTATCTATATCATCATTACAACCATCATCCCTATGTAGACATGTATCTATTATCATCATTACAACCATCATCCCTATGTAGACATGTATCTATATCATCATTACAACCATCATCCCTATGTAGACATGTTGTATCTATATCATCATTACAACCATCATCCCTATGTAGACATGTATCTATATCATCATTACAACCATCACCCTATGTAGACATGTATCTATATCATCATTACAACCATCACCCCTATGTAGACATGTATCTATATCATCATTACAACCATCATCCCTATGTAGACATGTATCTATATCATCATTACAACCATCATCCCTATGTAGACATGTATCTATATCATCATTACAACCATCATCCCTATGTAGACATGTATCTATATCATCATTACAACCATCACCCTATGTAGACATGTATCTATATCATCATTACAACCATCATCCCTATGTAGACATGTATCTATATCTCATTACAACCATCATCCCTATGTAGACATGTATCTATATCATCATTACAACCATCATCCCTATGTAGACATGTATCTATATCATATTACAACCATCATCCCTATGTAGACATGTATCTATATCATATTACAACCATCATCCCTATGTAGACATGTATCTATATCATCATTACAACCATCCCTATGTAGACATGTATCTATATCATCATTACAACCATCGTCCCTATGTAGACATGTATCTATATCATCATTACAACCATTACCCCTATGTAGACATGTATCTATATCATCATTACAACCATCACGCCTATGTAGTGATGTTGTATCTATATCATCATTACAACCATCATCCCTATGTAGACATGTTATGTCTACTGCCATACCATCACTGTTTTGTACATAATGTCAAACCGTTCATCATGTCGTCATCTTGCTTCAATTATAAACAAGTTACTCGCCAGAGACAGAACTTGAAGAGATCAAACTCACGTTGTTTATACATGAATGTAGTTCAATTATAATCATGTAACTCACTTGACAGAGTTAGCTTGAACAGATGAACACAATATTTACACATCAACCAATCAGCATGCTAGAAAACAAAAGAAAAGGAACACTTTTTTTTTCAGAGAAGGAAAACAACGCCAAAGAAAAAAAACAACATCATAATTGTCACGCGAAAAGAGACATAGTACACAAAAAACGTCATGGCATCACTTAAATAGTTACGCACAGACTTCACCCCATCGTCCTAAATCTGTCGACGTCATATGACGTCATAATGGGATGGATGCCACCACACACATTACGACTTCACATAGTGAACCAAACAACAAACATAACACGCAATACAAATGTAAGCGCACTAATATTTCGTGATGTAAAATGTATAGGGTTTGATATAGTGGGATATATCATTCCTATACGATTCAAATTCTACAAATGTGTGTGTGTGTGTGTGTGTGTGTATGTGTGTGGTGTGTGTGTGGTGTTGTGTGTGTGTGTGTGTGTGTGTGTTGTGTGTGTGTGTGTGTGTGTGTGTGAGTGTGTGTGTGTGTGTGTGTGTTGTGTGTGTGTGTGTGTGTGTGTGTGTGTGTGTGTGTGTGTGTGTGTGAGTGTGTGTGTGCGTGTGTAAGTGTAGACATGTACAAATAGAAAACAATGTCACGATATCGTCTCACTAGTACTGAAGAAAAGATGTAAGACAGTAGTCCGTACACGCAAACATAGAAGACAGACGTTCGTACATTTACAGAAGACAGAAGTTCATATACTCAAAGATATGAGACAAATGTTTCTACAATCAATGATTGAACTTAGAAGCTCGTACATCTTAAGAGATGAGACAAAAATTCTTATTACCAAAACCAGGCGACAGAAGTTCGTACAACCAAAGCCGGGAGACAGAAGTTCGTACAACCAAAAACAGAAGATAGAAGTTCGTACAACCAAAGACAGGAGACAGACGTTCGTATACCGGAAACCAGGAGATAGAAGTTCGTACAACCAAAGAAGTGAGATACAATTTCGTACAACCAAAACAGAAAAAAACAGAAATTAGTACAACCAAAGACAGGAGCCAGATGCTCCTACAACCAAACACAAGACAGAAAATCGTACAACCAAAACCAGAAAGACAGAGATTCGTACACCCGAAACCAGGAGATAGAAGCTCGTACAACCAAAGACAGGAGACAGAAGTTCGGACCAGAAAAGATAGAAAGACAAAAGTTCGTACAATCAAAGACGTGAGACAAAATTCGTAAACCAAAGATAGGCAACAGAAGTATGTACAATCATAAGATAAAAATAAATACAACTAAAGACAGGCAACAGAAGTTTGTACAATCATAGACAGGTAACAGAAGTTCGTACAATCATAGACAGGCAACAGAAGTTCGTACAATCATAGACGGAACACAGAAGTTTGTACAATCATAGACAGGCAATAGAAATTTGTACAATCATAGACAGGCAACAGAAGTTTGTACAATCATAGACAGGCAACAGAAGTTTGTACATAGACGGGACACAGAAGTTTGTACAATCATAGACAGGCAACAGAAGTTCGTACAATCACAGACGAGACACAGAAGTTTGTACAATCATAGACAGGCAACAGAAGTTTGTACAATCATAGACAGGCAACAGAAGTTCGTACAATCATAGACGGGACACAGAAGTTTGTACAATCATAGACGAGACACAGAAGTTTGTACAATCATACACAGGCAACAGAAGTTTGTACAATCATAGACAGGCAACAGAAGTTTGTACATAGACGGGACACAGAAGTTTGTACAATCATAGACAGGCAACAGAAGTTTGTACAATCATAGACAGGCAACAGAAGTTTGTACATAGACGGGACACAGAAGTTTGTACAATCATAGACAGGCAACAGAAGTTTGTACAATCATAGACAGGCAACAGAAGTTTGTACATAGACGGGACACAGAAGTTTGTACAATCATAGACAGGCAACAGAAGTTCGTACAGTCATAGACGGGACACAGAAGATCGTCGCCAACTCTGCACAATGATTCTGGTCACAGCAGGCATCATACCGGCTGTGTGACGTCAAGGGAAATGACGTCAGTCGGAGGTCCCGTCATGCCTGTCCAGTTCCTCCTCACTTTCTCTGGAGCCGGAGGAGTCCAAGAGGTGTAAGGGGGCAGAGGTTTGGGTGGACAGGGGCGTGTCGGGGCGGGTGACGGTGAACAGCATGGCGGCGTGCGCCTGTGCACGTGCCCTGAGGGCCGCGATACTCTCCGTGCGAAACTCCTCTCTGTTCACGTGCACTTCACCCCCACCACCTCCACCACCACCACCACCACACTGCTCCCCCTCACACTCCGTCCCACTCTGTGGTTGTGGAGACTGTTCCAGGGATTTGCGGTACATACCTGACGGAACAGCAAGCAGAGGGATGTCAGCCCCTCAATGCACACTGACAATGAGCAAGACTTCACACCATCTCACAACTCACTCCAACATCAGATTCAACAGTCGTAATACTGCATCTTCGTGACCACCTCCCAATGTACATGTACACCCTGCCCGACCTCTCCGCTCTCTTTCTGTTTACCAATTCCACGGTAGCAATGTACCACAGTCGGTCGTCGTTCTTATTCTGTGTCTGGTCCACACAACAGGAACGAGCTTCCCTCGTCTATTGGACAGTCACACACTCTGTCTTCCTTCAAGTCTAGCTTGAAGACATAGCTTTTGTCCAGCAGTGATTTCCCCTCTATAAGTTAACCCTTTTGCACCACTCCCCTCCTGTCCTCCCCCTCACAGTTTGCGTATGTAACTGTTGCCCTGGAGTTTTGGTCGTTGTTGGGTGATAACTTTGGTGAATGATGACAGTGCGCATTTTTTTTGGTTTGATTCTTGTATCAAGATTTGACACATTATAATCATCATCATCACATCATCACATGGCGTTGGCGATCATGGCCTTCCGTATGTTTCTATCCTTTGTTGCCGCAAGCACATCTTCCACCCTCTCTGTCTTCAGCCACTCTGCAAGTCCGTCCAATATATTTTCCCTGGATCTACCAGGTGCTCTCTTGCCCTCCAGGTTTTCTGTTGTGACCAGGTGCTCCAATTCCCATTTCCTCATAAAATGGCCTATAAATGTTGCCTGTGTTTTCCTAATCTTCCTTATGAATGATCGTCTTGTGTCTGCCTCCAACAAGACTCTCCTTTGTTTTCTTTGCTGTCCATAGAACTCTCAACATTCTTCTTAGAAACTTTATCTCGGCTGCCTCAATCTTGTTCTGGCTTTGCTTGTTGACTGTCCATGCCTCACAACCGTTTAACATTATCGGTTCTATATAACATTGAAGAACTTTTTTTCCTGATGTTAAATGATAGGCATTTGTTGGTAAGAACGCTTTTCATCTTCTTGAATGCTGTTTTGGCTCGGCCGATTCTACTGGCTATTTCTGATGTGCATCTGCAGTCTGGTGAAATGATCGTTCCCAGGTATTTAAACTTACCAACCTGTCTCAAGGTTGTGCCGTTTGCTGTTATTTTGCATGAGATTTCATGTTTTTTACTGATCACCATGACTTCAGTCTTCCTGCTGTTTGGTTCCAGCCCCTTACCTTTGCTTTTTATTTCTAGTATATTCACAAGGTTTTGTAGGTCTCTTTCATTTTCTGCTGATTCTCAGATCCCCTGTTGGCAGATTGGTATGAAGAGTTAATTAATTGTTGTCTGTTATTAATTAACACGGTTAACTTAATGTTCTGAATTATTAATTGTAATTATTCCCCTTCTTACATTCAAACTTCCACTACCCCTTCCCATCACCACCCCCCACCCCCACCCCCACCCCCTTTTTTCTCCCTGTGTGTGTGTGTGTGTGTTGTGTGTATGTGTGTGTGTGTATGTGTGTGTATATATATGTGTGTATGTGTGTTATATATATATATATATGATTGTGTGTGTGTGTGTTGTTTTGTGTGTGTGTGTGTGTGTGTGTGTGTAGTGTGTGTGTGTGTGTGTGTGTGTGTGTGTGTGTGTGTGTTGTGTATGTGTGTCTAAAATCACTATTGTGAACAGACATAAAATAATTATTCTTTCCTTCATTTTCTGCAATTAGCACGGTGTCATCTGCGCATCGAATGTTGTCTATCACTTTTCCTCCAACCTTTAATCCAGGGCACCCCTACAGGTTTCTCATGATGTTTTCGATGTAAAGTGGAAATAGATCTGGTGACAAAACGCAGCCCTGTCTGACTCCCCCTCTGACGTCCTGGAAAGAGCCTATATCGCCTTTCACTCCCACTGCAGCTGTTTGTTCCCAACACATATCTCTGTTCATTCGTAGATCTTTTCCACCAACATTGAGTCCCTCCAGCTGGCCGACCAATTCTTCATGTCCTACCCGATCGAAAGCCTTGGTATAATCAACAAAGCATAAATATAAATCCTTATTCATCTCAACTGACCTCTTCATGATAGTTGACACATTACAAATGTCATTATTATTGTTATTATCATTAGTAGTAGTAGTAGCAGTAGTAGAGTAGTAGCAGCAGCAGCAGTAGTAGTAGTAGTAGTAGTAGTATCATCATCAGCATCATGCGTATCAATATTATTATTACTATTGTTATTATCATTATCATTGTTGTTGTTGCTGTTGTTGTTCTTGTTGTTCTTGTTAGACCGTAAGTCTTCATAACTCATTCAGTATAACATCACCAGTCTATCACTCCACCCGAGGTACCAGTCCAGCACAGTTGTAAATAACCACGCATACCCAGTAATCATTATACGTCTGTCACTTATTACACCCTGGTCTATTACTCTTATGAATCATTCAGGTTTTGCCCCTTATTTGCTTTCACGTCGTCTAATTCCGTTACGTTGTGCTCATTGGGTGGGTGGGGGGGGGGGGACTCAAGAAACACAGGAGACAAAACTTCTCCATCTCCCGTTTGGGACGGCAGCAACAAGCAGTTCGGGCATACTGAGGTTGGTCCAGTCTTTGATATTTGTCACCCAGCTCTTCCTGTGGTGACCTGGATACAGCCCCCCTGTCAAGGTGTCCTGAAAGATGATCTTAGACAGTGTGGCACTGGAGATAGGGGTGGGGACTGACGTAACCAAACCTTGCAAACTTGGTTTGCTTTGCTGTTGCCAGAAGTTGTAACTAAGGCCCAACAACGTGCTGATGTTGTCCTGTACGTAATGGCTGATCTTATGTTGACACATGATACATGAAGACGTTTCCATAGACATCTTCTCTGAATTATCTTCACTGAGTCAGCAGGCAGTGTCCATCTGAAGAGGATGAGGACTCTAGTGACTTGTACAGTCTGTACTTGGTGGTGAAGCTGATGGTGTTGTACAGTCTGTACTTGGTGGTGAAGTTGATGGTGTTGTACAGAATGGAGATTATCAGTGACTTGTACAGTTTGTACTTGGTGGTGATGGTGTTGTACATTCTGTACTTGGTGGTGATGGTGTTGTACAGTCTGTACTTGGTGGTGATGGTGTTGTACAGAATGGAGATTATCAGTGACATTACAGTCTGTACTTGGTGGTGATGGTGTTGTACAGAATGGAGATTATTAGTGACATGTACAGTTTGTACTTGGTGGTGATGGTGTTGTACAGTTTGTACTTGGTGGTGATGGTGTTGTACAGTCTGTACATGGTGGTGATGGTGATGTACAGTCTGTACTTGGTGGTGATAGTGTTGTACAGTCTGTACTTGGTGGTGATGGTGTTGTACAGTATGTACATGGTGGTGATGGTGTTGTACAGTCTGTACTTGGTGGTGATGGTGTTGTACAGAATGGAGATTATCAGTGACATGTACAGTCTGTACTTGGTGGTGATGGTGTTGTACAGAATGGAGATTATTAGTGACATGTACAGTTTGTACTTGGTGGTGTTGGTGTTGTACAGTCTGTACTTGGTGGTGATGGTGTTGTACAGAATGGAGATTATTAGTGACATGTACAGTTTGTACTTGGTGGTGATGATGTTGTACAGTCTGTACTTGGTGGTGATGGTGTTGTACAGAATGGAGATTATCAGTGACATGTACAGTCTGTACTTGGTGGTGATGGTGTATGTACAGGGTTGTACTCTGTGTTGGGGTGATGGTGTTGTACAATCTGTACTTGGTGGTGATGGTGTTGTACAATCTGTACTTGGTGTGGTGGTGTTGTACAATCTGTACTTGGTGGTGATGGTGTTGTACAATCTGTACTTGGTGGTGATGGTGTTGTACAATCTGTACTTGGTGGTGATGGTTTTGTACAGTCTGTACATGGTGGTGATGGTGTTGTACAGTCTGTACTTGGTGGTGATGGTGTTGTACAGGATGGAGACTACCAGTGACTTGTACAGTCTGTACTTGGTGGTGATGGTGTTGTACAGGATGGAGACTATCAGTGACTTGTACAGTCTGTACATGGTGGTGATGGTGTTGTACAGGATGGAGACTATCAGTGACTTGTACAAGCTGTACTTGGTGGTGATGGTGTTGTACAGGATGGAGACTATCAGTTACTTGTACAGTTTGTACTTGGTGGTGATGGTGTTGTATAGTCTGTACTTGGTGGTGATGGTGTTGTACATTATGTACTTGGTGGTGATTGTGTTGTACAGTCTGTACTTGGTGGTGATGGTGTTGTACAGTCTGTACTTGGTGGTGATGGTGTTGTACAGGATGGAGACTACCAGTGACTTGTACAGTCTGTACTTGGTGGTGATGGTGTTGTACAGGATGGAGACTATCAGTGACATGTACAGTCTGTACATGGTGGTGATGGTGTTGTACAGGATGGAGACTATCAGTGACTTGTACAAGCTGTACTTGGTGGTGATGGTGTTGTACAGGATGGAGACTATCAGTGACTTGTACAGTCTGTACTTGGTGGTGATGGTGTTGTACATGATGGAGACTATCAGTGACTTGTACAGTTTGTACTTGGTGGTGTTGGTGTTGTACAGGATGTAGACTATCAGTGACTTGTACAGTTTGTACTTGGTGGTGATGGTGTTGTACAGTCTGTACTTGGTGGTGATGGTGTTGTACATGATGGAGACTATCAGTGACTTGTACAGTTTGTACATGGTGGTGATGGTGTTGTACAGTCTGTACATGGCGGTGCTGGTGTTGTACAGTCTGTACTTGGTGGTGATGGTGTTGTACAGGATGGAGACTATCAGTGACTTGTACAGTTTGTACTTGGTGGTGATGGTGTTGTATAGTCTGTACTTGGTGGTGATGGTGTTGTACATTATGTACTTGGTGGTGATGGTGTTGTACAGTCTGTACTTGGTGGTGATGGTGTTGTACAGTCTGTACTTTGTGGTGATGGTGTTGTACAGGATGACGACTATCAGTGACTTGTACAGTCTGTACATGGTGGTGATGGTGATGGTGTTGTACAGGATAGAGACTATCAGTGACTTGTACAGTCTGTACATGGTGGTGATGGTGATGGTGTTATACAGGATGGAGACTATCAGTGACTTGTACAGTTTGTACTTGGTGGTGATGGTGATGGTGTTGTACAGGATGGAGACTATCAGTGACTTGTACAGTCTGTACAAGGTGGTGATGGTGATGGTGTTGTACAGGATGGAGACTATCAGTGACTTGTACAGTTTGTACTTGGTGGTTATGGTGATGGTGTTGTACAGGATGGAGACTACCAGTGACTTGTACAGGATGTACTTGGTGGTGATGGTGTTGTACAGGATGGAGAATATCAGTGACTTGTACAGTCTGTACTTGGTGGTGATGGTGATGGTGTTGTACAGGATGGAGACTACCAGTGACTTGTATAGGATTTACTTGGTGGTGATGGTGTTGTACAGGATGGAGACTATCAGTGACTTGTACAGTCTGTACTTGGTGGTGATGGTGTTGTACAGTCTGTACTTGGTGGTGATGGTGTTGTACAGGATGGAGACTATCAGTGACTTGTACAGTCTGTACATGGTGGTGATGGTGTTGTACAGTCTGTACTTGGTGGTGATGGTGTTGTACAGTCTGTACATGGTTGTGATGGTGTTGTACAGGATGGAGACTATCAGTGACTTGTACAGTCTGTACATGGTGGTGATGGTGTTGTACAGGATGGAGACTACCAGTGACTTGTACAGTCTGTACATGGTGGTGATGGTGTTGTACATGATGGAGACTACCAGTGACTTGTACAGTCTGTACATGGTGGTGATGGTGTTGTACAGGATGGAGACTATCAGTGACTTGTACAGTCTGTACATGGTGGTGGTGATGGTGTTGTACAGGATGGAGACTACCAGTGACTTGTACAGTCTGTACATGGTGGTGATGGAGTTGTACAGTCTGTACATGGTGGTGATGGTGCTGTACAGGATGGAGACTACCAGTGACTTGTACAGTCTTGGACGATGATAGAGTGTCAGTACTGGCGTTATTAGATCTGTCCGCAGCATTTGACACTATAGACCACATACTTCTCCTGAACAGGCTTCAGCACTCTTTTGGCATACGTGACCTTGCTCTCTCCTGGATCCACTCTTATTTGACTGATCGGACTCAGACTGTGTGTGTCAACTCCAGGTATTCGGAAGAGTCTGTCTTGGCGTATGGTGTCCCACAGGGTTCGGTCCTAGGACCGATCCTGTTTGTGCTGTACGCCAGTCCTGTGTCTGATGTCATCAGTCGTCATGCCTTGTCACATGAGAGCTTCGCTGATGATACACAGCTTCATCAGTCGGCCTCACTGGCGGAACTCGATGGCTTGGTGACACGCACGCAGGACTGTATCTCGGATCTGAAGTCCTGGATGACGCACAACAAACTACAACTGAATGACGACAAGACTGAACTTCTACTCGCCTGTCCCACTAAATTTCTCCATGATCCTTCTCTTCCGAAGTCTCTTCTGATAAATGACGTTGACATTCCTTTCTCTCCCACTGTTCGCAGTCTCGGTGTTACGCTTGATCAGAGTCTGACCTTCCAGCAACACATCTCAAACATCTGTAGGGTAGCGTATCTAGAGTTACGTAGAATCAGCTCTGTCCGTCATTACCTGTCTGTTGATGCAACCAAAACGCTAATTTGTGCATTTGTTCTTTCAAGGATTGATTACTGCAACTCTCTCTTAGTTGGCATCCCCAAAAACCTTTTAGACAGACTTCAAAAGATTCAGAACAACGCTGCACGTCTCATCTTTAAATCCTCTAAGTTTGACCATGTCACTCCTCTCCTCCGCACTCTGCACTGGCTGCCTGTCTCTGACAGAATAGATTACAAGCTTGCTACTCTTTCCTTTTCGATTGTTTCGAACACTGCGCCAGAATACCTATCCTCGCTTCTTGACATCTACACCCATCCCGTCAGTTGCGTTCTTCTGCAGACACACGACTCTTTCGCATCCCCCGCATTCGAACAAAAACATACGGACAACGAGCATTCTCCTATCAAGCACCCCAAACATGGAACAACATCCCCAACATCCTTAGGCACTCAGACACAATCACCTCATTCAAATCTGGCCTCAAAACACATCTGTATAGAAAAATGTGAAAAAAGTTTCTGTCTTTAAAATATTGTTTGGGCTGTTGCGTTTGTGCGTATGATTCGTGTATTATATAATGTGCATTGTGGGTGTGGTTGTTTGTGTATTTTGGATAACTTGTGATGTAATATCTATTATTGTCTGTCCGATGGGTTACCTCGCTCTCTTAGATACTCACCCTCTCTGTCCACATTCAAACGCTCCCTCAAAACTCACCTGTTTCCCAAAACTGGTAATCTCTGCCCCCTTCCCCCCATGTAATGTAATGGTGACATTATAGTGTCTTAGTGTCAATGTGTCATTGTATTTGCATGTCATGCTGTGTGTGTGTTTGTGTGTGTGTGTGTGTGTTTGTGTGTGTGTGGGTGCTTCTGTGGGCGTGTGTGTGTGTGCTTGTGATTCTGGTTATATGTTTTGCCATTGTAAACGCCTAGGGCATTAATTTGATTAGGCGTACTAAATGTTCAT
The DNA here is from genome assembly GCA_030674185.1 of Monoplex corrugatus. Taxonomy (NCBI): domain Eukaryota; kingdom Metazoa; phylum Mollusca; class Gastropoda; order Littorinimorpha; family Ranellidae; genus Monoplex; species Monoplex corrugatus. The sequence goes on from JAPXFY010000012.1 coordinate 2,830,997, forward strand.
AATAATAATAATAATAATAATAATATTGGTTAGATTTGATAGACATGTTTCTGTTTGTGTTGATGTCATTGTAATTATAGTAGACTTGATTGATATGTATGTATAACTGCTAATGTTGAAGTGGCGAATAGGGGTGGTAAAGATAGGGTGAATTGTAAAGCGCTTGGAGCAGAGTTCTCTGGATCTTGCGCTTATAAGTACTCATTATTATTATTATTACATGGTGGTGATGGTGTTGTACAGTCTGTACTTGGTGGTGAAACTGATGGTGCTGTTTTTCCAGAACCTCATCAGTCTGACTTTTGCTACCATTGCTGTTGCAATCCTGACACGTACTTTTGCCTCAGGTCAGAGTGACTCCCAGGTACTTGAAAGTAACGACCTCTTCAACTGTCTGGCCATTCATGTCGACTTCTGCCTTGCTGTTGACCGTGCTGTTGGCTGTGACTTTCTTTTCTCCTTGTTGACTTTCATTCCATACATTCATTAGATGTCAACAAGCCGCTGTTGACATCCTGTAGTATTGTGTCAGCCTTAATTTAAGATCAATGGTAGTAGCTATACGTAGATCGGAGACTTACCTGTCACCACTGGCATTGTGCAATCTTTCTACATTCACTATAATGGCAGTGAAGTATTGTAGTCTTGATACTTTTGTACTACTGTACTGAATGCAATAATCGTGTTCAAACACTTATAAACTGGCGTTTGGCCCATTAGAATGACATTCTGATTCTCTCTCCGTCTCTGTCTCTGTCTCTGTCTCTGTCTCTGTCTCTCTGTCTCTCTGTCTCTCTGTCTGTCTGTCTGTCTTTCTCTCTCTCTCTCTTTCTGTGTGTGTGTGTCTCTCTCTCTGTCTCTCTATCTCCCTCTCTCTCTCTGTCACTCTCTCTCTGTGTGTCTCTGTCTGTCTCTGTCTCTGTCTCTCTCTCTCTCTCTGTCTCTCTCTCTCTTTCTGTGTGTGTGTGTCTCTCTCTCTGTCTCTCTATCTCTCTCTCTGTGTCTCTCTCTCTCTCTCTCTCTGTCTGTCACTCTCTCTCTCTCTGTCTCTCTCTCTCTGTGTCTCTCTCTCTCTCTCAGGGCAAGTAGTGCAAAGCAAGTAGTGCAAAGGGAAACTACTCACTGAGTAGCCATGGTGCAGTAGACTCCAGTACTCCTTCTTTAGCGCTTTTCACGATGGTTTCAGGTAAGGGCAAGGAGTGTCTCACCATTGCGCCATACAACCCGTACTCCGCCATGATGCTACTGCGACCCCACGTCTTTTCTGTCTTGCGCCATTTGGCACGGCGGTTCTGGAACCACACCTGTAAAACAGCACACCTGTATGACACGGCGTGGCCTGACCGTTGGTGGTACCTATCTTTATACAGAAGAAACAACTGACACACTAGTACAGGTAGCGGTAGATAATGACTAATGTGAAAGACACAATAATGGCAGGAATGGTCAGAGACAAGAAGTACAGACAGGTCTGTCAGGACTTTAAGACTGGAACTGAAACAGCTTTCATTCCGTTTATTCGTGTAATGTCAATGATGGACTGTGTTCCTGTTGTCGTTTAGTGTTGTGCGTTACGTCGTTCTAGCATTTCGTGTCAGTGCAGTGTTGGGTTCATCTTACGTCTTAGTAAGTGTCAGTAAAGTGTTTTGTTCATTGTGTGTGTTGGTGAATGATCTGTTCAATCTGTGTGTTGGTGAATGATCTGTTCAATGTGTGTCTTACTAAGTGCTCTGTTCGTTTTGTGTGTGCAGACACTGATGGCGGTGGGGGAGCAGGAACCTGACTGACGTCCGCCTCTAAAAACAGGAATCGTGATGAGCAGTGCCAGAGTCGTGACAGACATCATCCTCAAAGGGGATGCAGGAGGGTGGTAGTCCCCGTTTCCTTTTTCTCCTCCACCCCCCCCCCCCCTTTGTCAGTTCCCACTCCGCTATCCCCCCTCTTGCCCCACTTCTCAATTCCTGGCAGCTTATGTGAAGAAGAAATAACAGTTCTAACTGTGATCAGCCTGTCGGCCAGTTTTCCGAGGGAGCCTATTTCAAATTACCTGCCAGCCGAGAGCGCACAGGCGGGCGGTGAGGCGGAAAATGAAAAGCTAGTTTATCGATTCCACACGTGGGCAGCGCGCGCCCTGCTCACAGGGGACATCACTCTCCTTATCTCCCGACACACCACGGTGACAGCGCTTGCATGGTAGGCACTGGCAGGGGTCGTCATTGTCCGTTATTGTCCGTTAGTCTCCCCAATAATGACACAGTTACTTTGTGTCGTTATTGCCCGTTAGTCTTCCCAATAATGACGAAGTGTTACTTTGTGTCGTTATTGCCCGTTAGTCTCCCCAATAATGACACAGTTACTTTGTGTCGTTATTGCCCGTTAGTCTTCCCAATAATGACGAAGTGTTACTTTGTGTCGTTATTGTCCGTTATTGTCCTTAGTCTCCCCAATAAGGACACATTGTTAATTAGTGCCCTTATTGTCCGTTAATCTCTCCAATAATGAAACAGTGTTACTTTGTGCCGTTACTGTCTGTTAGTCTCCCCAATAATGACAGTATTACTTTGTGCCGGTATTGTCTGTTCATCATCATCATCATCATCAGGCGCCTTGCCGCATTGCGTTGGCGATTATGGACTTCCATCTGTCTCTATCTCTTGTTGCATAAAACATCTCTTCCACCCTCCCTGTCTTCAGCCACTCTGCAAGTCCGTCTAGTATCTCCTCCCTGGGTCTACCAGGTGCTCTCCTTCCTTCCAGCTTTCCCGCTGTGACCAGGTGTTCCAATTTCCCTTTCTTCATAAAATGGCCTATAAATGTTGCCTGCCTTTTCTTAATCTTCCTTATGAATGATCTACTTGTGTCTGCCTCCATCAAGACTGTCTCGTTTGTTTTCTTTGCTGTCCATGGAACTCTCAACATTCTTCTTAGAAATCACATCTCGGCTGCCTCAATCTTGTTCTGGCTTTGCTTGTTGACTGTCCACGCCTCACAACCGTACAACAGTATTAGTTCTATATAACATTCAAGAACTCTCTTCCTGATGTTAATTGAAAGGCATTTGTTGGTAAGAATGCTCTCCATCTTCTTGAATGTTGTTTTTGCTTGGCCGATTCTGCTGGCTATTTCTGATGTGCATCTGCCATCTGGTGAAATGATCGTTCCCAGGTATTTAAATTTATCAACCTGTCTCAAGGTTGTGCCGTTTGCTGTTGTTTTGCATGAGGGGATTTCATGTTTTTTTTTTACTAATCACCATGACTTCAGTCTTCCTGCTGTTTAGTTCCAACTCCTTACCTTTGCTTTCTATTTCAAGTATATTCACAAGGTTTTGTAGTTCCCTTTCACTTTCTGCGATTAGCACGGTGTCATCTGCATATCGAATGTTGTTGATCATTTTCCTCCAACCTTTAATCCAGGGTTCCTCTAGGTTTCTCATGATGTTTTCGCTGTAAAGTGAAAACAGATCTGGTGACAAAACACAACCCTGTCTGATCCTCTTTTGATGTCACCAACGTCTTCTAGAGCACTGAATTTGTTTTGAACATGTACATTAAATTTTTGACGTATCACTTCATCTGTCTTTAAGAGTCCAAGATCTAGGTTGATGTTGCTTTTGGTCTGTTTCCTTTTTTCGTAATTTCGACCTGTCTGTTAGTCTCCCCAATAATGACACAGTTTTACGTTGTGCCGTTATTGTCCGTTAGTCTCCTCAATAATGACAAAGTGTTACTTTGTGCTGTCATTGCCCGTTAGTCTCCCCAATAATGACAAAGTGTTACTTTGTGCTGTCATTGCCCGTTAGTCTCCTCAATAATGACACAGTGTTACTTTGTGCTGTCATTGCCCGTTAGTCTCCCCAATAATGACAAAGTGTTTGTGCCGTTATTGTCTGTTTGTCTCCTCAGTAATGACACAGTGTTATTTTGTGCCGTTATTTTCCGTTAGTCTCCTCAATAATGAGCAGTGTTACTTTGTGCCGTTATTGTCCGTTAGTCTCCTCAATAATGAACAGTGTTACTTTGTGCCGTTATTTTCCGTTAGTCTCCTCAATAATGACGAAATGTTACTTTGTGCCGTTATTGTCCGTTAGTCTCCTCAATAATGAACAGTGTTACTTTGTGCTGTTATTGTCCGTTAGTCTCCTCAATAATGACGAAATGTTACTTTGTGCCGTTATTGTCCGTTAGTCTCCTCAATAATGAACAATGTTACTTTGTGCTGTTATTGTCCGTTAGTCTCCTCAACAATGACGAAATGTTACTTTGTGCCGTTATTGTCTGTAATCTCCTCAACAATGACGAAATGTTACTTTGTGCCTTTATTGTCTGTAATCTCCTCAACAATGACGAAATGTTACTTTGTGCCGTTATTGTCCGTTAGTCTCCTCAATAATGACGAAATGTTACTTTGTGCCGTTATTGTCCGTTAGTCTCCTCAATAATGACGAAATGTTACTTTGTGCCGTTATTGTCTGTAATCTCCTCAACAATGACGAAATGTTACTTTGTGCCTTTATTGTCCGTTAGTCTCCTCAATAATGACGAAATGTTACTTTGTGCCGTTATTGTCCGTTAGTCTCCTCAATAATGACGAAATGTTACTTTGTGCCGTTATTGTCCGTTAGTCTCCTCAATAATGACGAAATGTTACTTTGTGCCGTTATTGTCCGTTAGTCTCCTCAATAATGACGAAATGTTACTTTGTGCCGTTATTGTCCGTTAGTCTCCTCAATAATGACGACATGTTACTTTGTGCCGTTATTGTCCGTTAGTCTCCTCAATAATGACGAAATGTTACTTTGTGCTATTATTGTCCGTTAGTCTCCTCAATAATGACGAAATGTTACTTTGTGCCGTTATTGTCCGTTAGTCTCCTCAATAATGACGAAATGTTACTTTGTGCCGTTATTGTCCGTTAGTCTCCTCAATAATGACGACATGTTACTTTGTGCCGTTATTGTCTGTAATCTCCTCAATAATGACGAAATGTTACTTTGTGCCGTTATTGTCTGTAATCTCCTCAATAATGACGAAATGTTACTTTGTGCCGTTATTGTCCGTTAGTCTCCTCAATAATGAGCAGTGTTTACTTTGTGCCGTTATTGTCCGTTAGTCTCCTCAATAATGAACAATGTTACTTTGTGCTGTTATTGTCCGTTAGTCTCCTCAACAATGACGAAATGTTACTTTGTGCCGTTATTGTCTGTAATCTCCTCAACAATGACGAAATGTTACTTTGTGCCTTTATTGTCTGTAATCTCCTCAACAATGACGAAATGTTACTTTGTGCCGTTATTGTCCGTTAGTCTCCTCAATAATGACGAAATGTTACTTTGTGCCGTTATTGTCCGTTAGTCTCCTCAATAATGACGAAATGTTACTTTGTGCCGTTATTGTCTGTAATCTCCTCAACAATGACGAAATGTTACTTTGTGCCTTTATTGTCCGTTAGTCTCCTCAATAATGACGAAATGTTACTTTGTGCCGTTATTGTCCGTTAGTCTCCTCAATAATGACGAAATGTTACTTTGTGCCGTTATTGTCCGTTAGTCTCCTCAATAATGACGAAATGTTACTTTGTGCCGTTATTGTCCGTTAGTCTCCTCAATAATGACGAAATGTTACTTTGTGCCGTTATTGTCTGTAATCTCCTCAACAATGACGAAATGTTACTTTGTGCCGTTATTGTCTGTAATCTCCTCAACAATGAAGAAATGTTGCTTTGTGCCGTTATTGTCCGTTAGTCTCCTCAATAATGACGAAATGTTACTTTGTGCCGTTATTGTCTGTAATCTCCTCAACAATGACGAAATGTTACTTTGTGCCGTTATTGTCTGTAATCTCCTCAACAATAACGAAATGTTACTTTGTGCCGTTATTGTCTGTAATCTCCTCAACAATGACGAAATGTTACTTTGTGCCGCTATTGTCTGATAATCTCCTCAACAATGACGAAATGTTACTTTGTGCTGTTATTGTCCGTTTGTCTGGGATCTTTTTCTCTCTCATACTGTCCTTGCCTTTCAGAGCATCTGATGACACACTGTACCTACATACAAGCTCCAACACTAAGCATCTGATGACAGAGTGTATCTACATACAAGCTCCAACACTAACCATCTGATGACACAATGTACCTACACACAAGCTCCAACACTAACCATCTGATGACACAATGTACCTACACACAAGCTCCAACACTAACCATCTGATGACACACTGTACCTACACACAAGCTCCAGCACTAAGCATCTGATGACAGAGTGTATCTACATACAAGCTCCAACACTAACCATCTGATGACACAATGTACCTACACACAAGCTCCAACACTAACCATCTGATGACACAATGTACCTACACACAAGCTCCAACACTAACCATCTGATGACACAATGTACCTACACACAAGCTCCAACACTAACCATCTGATGACACAATGTACCTACACACAAGCTCCAACACTAACCATCTGATGACACAATGTACCTACACACAAGCTCCAACACTAACCATCTGATGACACAATGTACCTACACACAAGCTCCAACACTAACCATCTGATGACACAATGTACCTACACACAAGCTCCAACACTAACCATCTGATAACAGTGTACCTACACACAAGCTCCAACACTAACCATCTGATGACACAATGTACCTACACACAAGCTCCAACATTAAGCATCTGATGACACAATGTGCCTACACACAAGCTCCAGCACTAACCATCTGATGACACAATGTACCTACACACAAGCTCCAACACTAACCATCTGATAACAGTGTACCTGCACACAAGCTCCAACACTAACCATCTGATGACACAATGTACCTACACACAAGCTCCAACATAAAGCATCTGATGACACAATGTGCCTACACACAAGCTCCAACACTAACCATCTGATGACACAATGTACCTACACACAAGCTCCAACACTAACCATCTGATGACACAATGTACCTACATACAAGCTCCAACACTAACCATCTGATGACACAATGTACCTACACACAAGCTCCAACACTAACCATCTGATGACACAATGTACCTACATACAAGCTCCAACACTAACCATCTGATGACACAATGTACCTACACACAAGCTCCAACACTAACCATCTGATGACACAATGTACCTACATACAAGCTCCAACACTAACCATCTGATGACACAATGTACCTACACACAAGCTCCAACACTAACCATCTGATGACACAATGTACCTACACACAAGCTCCAACACTAACCATATGATGACACAATGTACCTACACACAAGCTCCAACACTAACCATCTGATGACACAATGTACCTACACACAAGCTCCAACACTAACCATCTGATGACACAATGTACCTATACACAAGCTCCAACACTAACCATCTGATGACACAGTGTACCTACACACAAGCTCCAACACTAACCATCTGATGACAGTGGACCTACATACAAGCTCCAACACTAACCATCTGATAACTGTGTACCTACATACAAGCTCTAACGCCAAGCATCTGATGACAGTGTACCTACATACAAGCTCTAACGCCAAGCTCTTCAACCTTGCAGGCTTCAGAACAAAGACCAAAGTGTGTCAGGTCTTGGTCCAAGACATACTCTTCGTTGATGATGCCAGCTTGACATCTTACACACAGCCTGGTGTGCAGAAGCTTGTCAGCTCCCAAACGCATGCACACCAAGCCTTTGGTCTGTTCATCAGTTTGAAGAAGACAGGTCATGTGACAGAACATCAACAAAGATCTTGGCGTTAGCATAGGCGATCACACCCTCAAATCGTAAATGAATTCACCTACATAGGAGGGGTCAGCAGCCTCCAGTCACCTGTATGTTGACCCAGGATTCAACAGGTGATTAGGAAAAGCAATTGCTGTCATGACCAATCTCCCCAAGAGAGTGTGGGAAGATAACAAGCCACCACAGCTACCCACCAGGACTGGAATGTGCACAGTCTGCACCATAGTGCGTACATTGCACACTGAATATCGTTCTCTACAGCAATGAGTGATGCCCATAGCATTGCCTCAATAGTTTCTTCCTGAGGTGCTTGCACCAGACGCTAGGTATTTCATGGAAGGACCAAACAGTGTGCCAGAAAAGGACGTCTTGGACCTGGGCAGCATGCCAAGCACGTATGCCCTCTTCACATAACGATGATTGCGCTGGCATGGCAACGTCCGCCACATGTAAGATGGCGCATCACAGAAGATCATTATCCTGCACAGTGAGCTCACTGGGGGATCCCGGCCCACAGGACCCACTGCTGTGATACAGAGACGTTTGAGAACGTGACCTGAAGTCTGCTGATGTCAGTGTGGACACCTGTGATACAGAGACGTTTGAGAACGTGACCTGAAGTCTGCTGATGTCAGTGTGGACACCTGTGATACAGAGACGTTTGAGAACGTGATCTGAAGTCTGCTGATGTCACTGTGGACACCTGAAAAGAGACAGCTACAAATCGCTGTGCATGGCAACAGGCTGTACGTGCAGACATCGCCACTGCAGAGGAAAAACGAACTCGACTGTGGTCGGACACAGGAGAGAGAAGGAAAGCTGCATCAGTGACTGCCCAGCCACAGTCATCAGCCTTCATGTGTGTCACCTGTGCCAAGGACTGTCAGTCAAGAATCGGCCTGTTCAGCCACAGCCAACGCTGTTCCACATCCAGCTCTGTCTTAACCAGCCACAGCCATTGTCTGATCAGAGAGACGGAGCCCATGGCAGTGGCTTTCTCACCACACTTGCATTGCGTTCTCTTCTTTTGTTGAGGCCTTCATTCTTACAATCCATTACGTGTATGTCTTATTAATCACAGTCTGTGATGAAAAATAAACAACAACAATCAAGGAAACAAAACAAAACAAAACAAACAAAACAACGTAACCAAACACACCAACAAAACGAAACAACACTGTATCATCAAAAGTCAGTGTAACAATGTGCTGACGTCACATCATTGTGACCGGTAGAGAGGAGACAGAGTGATCCATAACCGTTGTCTAGTGCTCCATACTGTTGTCTAGCGCTCCATACCGTTGTCTAGTGCTCCATACCGTTGTCTAGTGCTCCATACCGTTGTCTAGTGCTCCATACCGTTGTCTAGTGCTCCATACTGTTGTCTAGCGCTCCATACCGTTGTCTAGCGCTCCATACCGTTGTCTAGCGCTCCATACCGTTGTCTAGTGCTCCATACCGTTGTCTAATGCTCCATACCATTGTCTAGTGCTCCATACCGTTGTCTAGTGCTCAAAACGTGTACAGCTCTCCATTCCATATTATAGTGCTCCATATCGCTATCTGGCGCTCCATTCTGTTCCACAGTGCTCCATACCGTTTCATAGCGCTCCATTCTGTTCCACAGTGCTCCATACCGTTTCATAGCGCTCCATTCTGTTCCACTGTGCTCCATATCGCTATCTGGCGCTCCATTCTGTTCCACAGTGCTCCATACCGTTTCATAGCGCTCCATTCTGTTCCACTGTGCTCCATATCGCTATCTGGCGCTCCATTCTGTTCCACAGTGCTCCATACCGTTTCATAGCGCTCCATTCTGTTCCACAGTGCTCCATATCGCTATCTGGCGCTCCATTCTGTTCCACAGTGCTCCATACCGTTTCATAGCGCTCCATTCTGTTCCACTGTGCTCCATACCGTTTCATAGCGCTCCATTCTGTTCCACTGTGCTCCATATCGCTATCTGGCGCTCCATTCTGTTCCACAGTGCTCCATACCGTTTCATAGCGCTCCATTCTGTTCCACTGTGCTCCATACCGTTTCATAGCGCTCCATTCTGTTCCACTGTGCTCCATACCGTTTCATAGCGCTCCATTTGGTTCCATAGTGTTCCACATCCTTACCAAGGGCTCTGTACCGTTCCATAGTGCTCCATCATCACTCGATAACACTCCATATTGTCTCTTAGCGCTGTACTGTGTTACCTAGTGCTGTACGGTGTTACCTAGCGCTGTATGACGTTACCTAGTGCTGTACGATGTTACCTAGCGCTGTATGACGTTACCTAGTGCTGTACGATGTTACCTAGCGCTGTATGACGTTACCTAGTGCTGTACGGTGTTACCTAGCGCTGTATGACGTTACCTAGTGCTGTACGATGTTACCTAGCGCTGTATGACGTTACCTGGTGCTGTACGATGTTACCTAGCGCTGTATGACGTTACCTAGTGCTGTACGATATTACCTAGCGCTGTATGACGTTACCTAGTGCTGTACGATGTTACCTAGTGCTGTACGATGTTACCTAGCGCTGTACGGTGTTACCTAGCGCTGTATGACGTTACCTAGTGCTGTGCGATGTTACCTAGCGCTGTATGACGTTACCTAGTGCTGTATGACGTTACCTAGCGCTGTACGATGTTACCTAGCGCTGTACGGTGTTACCTAGCGCTGTATGACGTTACCTAGTGCTGTGCGATGTTACCTAGCGCTGTATGACGTTACCTAGTGCTGTATGACGTTACCTAGCGCTGTATGACGTTACCTAGTGCTGTACGATATTACCTAGCGCTGTATGACGTTACCTAGTGCTGTACGATGTTACCTAGCGCTGTATGACGTTACCTAGTGCTGTACGATGTTACCTAGCGCTGTATGACGTTACCTAGTGCTGTACGATGTTACCTAGCGCTGTATGATGTTACCTAGCGCTGTATGATGTTACCTAGCGCTGTATGATGTTACCTAGCGCTGTATGACGTTTCATAACGTTGTATGGTGTTGCATTCCGCTCTATGACGTTACCTAGCGCAGCATGATCTTTTATAGCTGTATGACGTTACCTAGCGCAGTATAATTTTTATAGCTGTATGATGTTACATAGCGCAGTATAATTTTTAGACCTGTATGACGTTACCTAGCGCAGTATAATTTTTAGACCTGTATGACGTTACCTAGCGCTGTATAATTTTTTAAAGCTGTATGATGTTACATAGCGCTGTATAATTTTTTAAAGCTGTATGATGTTACATAGCGCTGTATAATTTTTTTATAGCTGTATGACGTTACCTAGCGCAGTATAATTTTTAGACCTGTATGACGTTACATAGCGCTGTATAATTTTTAGACCTGTATGACGTTACCTAGCGCAGTATAATTTTTAGACCTGTATGACGTTACATAGCGCAGTATAATTTTTAGACCTGTATGACGTTACATAGCGCAGTATAATTTTTATAGCTGTATGACGTTACCTAGCGCTGTATGTCGTTGTTTTGCGCTGTGTGACGTTGCCTAGTGCTGTATGACGTCACCTAGGGCTGTATACGTGCCTATCACTGTATGACGTTGCCTAGCGCTGTATGACGTCACATAACGCTGTATGACGCTACCTAGCACTGGATGCGTTACTTTTCGCTGTATGACGTTACCAAGGCTTCCATACTTTTCATAGCGCTCTGTCCCGTTGCCTAGCGTTCCGAACGGTCCTCAGGGAGGCGCCATAACAGGTGAAGGCAAACAGAGGAAATGGGAAATGAGGAAAACAGCTTAGTGCTGTTGGCTGTTGCCACAGACACACACAGTTAATTAGGCGCGCCTACATTCAACACAGACATCAGCACAGCAATTAGCCCACACCCCCAGACGGGGACAAAAGTCAGTCTTTTCATCTCACATCCACAGCATGTTCCCTTCCCTCTGTCAAAGTACACGGCTCGTTTAGTCGGGTGGACGGCACTCAGTCTGTCACTGCAGTGAGGGAGGGGGGTGGCAGGCTGGAGTCCTAGAGCGTGTGTGTGTGTGTGTGTGTGTGTGTGTGTGTGTGTGTGTGTGTGTGTGTGTGTGTGTATGTGTGTATGTGTGTGTGTATGTGTGTGTATGTGTGTGTGTATGTGTGTGTGTGTGTGTATGTGTGTGTGTATGTGTGTGTGTATGTGTGTGTATAATAATAATAATAATAATTACAATATTTATATAGCGCAAAATCTTGATAAAATCAAATCTAAGCGCTGAAGCAGACACACACGCAAGCACGCACGCACGCACGCACGCACACACACGCACGCACACACACACACACACATACACACACACACACACGCATGGCTATAAATGGGGAGAAAGAATAAAAGCAATAAAAGCAAGAATAAAAGCAATGGAAAATTATAGAGAGCATAGCATATACAATTATATATTATAACCATGTGATTCCCTCCGAGCGGAGACAGGCTGCAGAGGGGGGTTAGGATTTTATGCGGAGGAGAAAAGGTGAGTTTTGAGAGCGGACTTGAAGGAGACAAAAGTAGGTTGCTGACGGACTGAGAGAGGAAGTTTGTTCCAGGAGAGTGGACCAGAAACAGAGAAGGCTCGTGGACCATAGGTATTGAGCTTAGTGCGTGGAAAGCGAAAAGTCAGAGGATCGGAGGCAGAGCGGAGGGTACGTGAGGGAACAGATCTCAAGTAGGCTTGACAGGTAATCGGGGGCTGCGTTATTGAGGCTTTTGTAGCACATGGTGTCTAGTTTGTACTGTATGCGCTTTGATACAGGGAGCCAGTGAAGTTGTGCCAGGAGAGGAGATATGTGGTCAGCTTTTTTCTTTTTGAGTACAAGGCGTACAGCATTGTTTTGAATGCGCTGTAGGATGTGAATGGTGGAGGCAGGAAGACCAGACAGGAGTGAATTGCAATAGTCAATGCGAGACATTATGAAGGAGAGAACGAGTTTTGCAGTTGTTTCGATAGAGAGATACTTCCTGATCAGCCTTATACGATGGAGATGATAGTAGCAGGATCTGGCAGTTTGAGAAACAAAGTTGTTCATGGAGAGGGTAGAGTCAATGCAGACACCAAGGTTTTTAGCTGAATCAGAAATTGGGACTGATGTGTTACATAATGGGAGAGAAAGAGGAGGCAGCTGAGAAAGTTTCTGACGGGTGCCAATGAGGATAGCTTCTGTTTTGTCGTCATTAAGCTGAAGTCTATTGTGTGTCATCCAGTTCTTAATGTCCGAGTAACACTCAGTGGTGCGAGTCAACAGGCGCTGTATATTATCAGGTGAGTCACTGTCTTGAAGTTGGGTGTCATCAGCATAGAAGTGGTGTTTTATAGAATGGGAGTTGATGATGGTGGACAGGGGGGAGGTGTAAAGAGTGAAAAGAACAGGGCCAAGGACAGATCCTTGTGGAACACCACAGGTCAGGTATGCAGGTTGAGAGTAAGTGCCATTGATGAGAACGGTTTGTTTTCTGTTGGATAGGTATGAAGTGAACCAAGACAGAGCAATGTCAGAGATGCCAAAAGTATGATGAAGTCTAGAAAGGAGAATACCATGATCAATGGTATCAAAGGCTGCAGACAGATCAAGGAGTGTGAGGAGAGAGACTTTGCCAGTATCAGTTGCAAGGAGGAGATTGTTGAGAATGTGTAGTAGGGCAGTTTCAGTGCTATGGCACTGGCGGTAGGCTGACTGGAAAGGATTGAGGAGATTGTTGGCAGACAGGTGAGAGTTCAGCTGGTTGAGGACGACTTTTTCAAGGAGTTTTGACAAGAAAGAGAGATTTGAGATAGGCCGGTAATTTTTCAGTTCATTTGGATCTAAATTGTGTTTCTTGAGGAGAGGGTGAACAATAGCAGACTTGAAAGAATCAGGGACAGTTCCAGTTTGAAGAGAAGTGTTGATGATGTCAGTGATGAATGGGAGGAGAGTAGGGAGACAGTCGGCGTAGAGAGAACCTGGAAGAGGATCTAGTTCGCAGGTTTTGAACGACATGGATCTGATTGTGTTGAGAATTTCTTCTTGTGAGACTGGGGTAAAAGTAGTAAGAGGTGTGCCAGAGAAGGAAGGGTCAGGTGGGCATGGTTGACAGGGTGTCCTGTCAAGCCTGTCACGAAGAGTTT
>JAPXFY010000012.1:2849873-2867373 GCA_030674185.1 Monoplex corrugatus
CAGTAGATGGCAAGTGATATAACGGTTAATAACCTGTTTTATCATTGACCAGTAGATGGCAAGTGATATAACGGTTAACAACATGTTTATATCATTGACCAGTAGATGGCAAGTGATATAACGGTTAACAACATGTTTATATCATTGACCATAGATGCAAGGTGATATAACGGTTAAAACATGTTTTATCATTGACAGTAGATGGCAGTGATATAACGGTTAATAACATGTTTATATCATTGACCAGTAGATGGCAAGGTGATATAACGGTTAATAACATGTTTATATCATTGACAGTAGATGGCAAGGTGATATAACGGTTAACAACATGTTTATATCATTGACCAGTAGATGGCAAGGTGATATAACGTTAACAACTGTTTATATCATTGACCAGTAGATGGCAAGGTGATATAACGGTTAACAACTGTTTATATCATTGCCAGTAGATGGCAAGGTGATATAACGGTTAACAACATGTTTATATCATTGACCAGTAGATTGCAAGTGATATAACGGTTAACAACATGTTTATCATTGACAGTAGATGGCAAGGTGATTAACGGTTAACAACATGTTTATATCATTGACCAGTAGATGGCAAGGTGATATAACGGTTAACAACATGTTATATCATTGACAGTAGATGGCAAGTGATATAACGGTTAACAACATGTTTATATCATTGATCAGTAGATGGCAAGGTGATATAACGTTCACAACATGTTTATATCATTGACCAGTAATGGCAAGGTGATATAACGGTTAACAACATGTTTATATCATTGACAGTAGATGGCAAGTGATATAACGGTTAACAACCTGTGTTTATCATTGACCAGTAGATGGCAAGTGATATAACGTTAACAACATGTTTATATCATTGACAGTAGATGGCAAGGTATATAACGGTTAACAACATGTTATATCATTGACCATAGATGCAAGGTGATATAACGGTTAACAACATGTTTATATCATTGACCAGTAGATGGCAAGTGATATAACGGTTAACAACATGTTTATATCATTGACAGTAGATGGCAAGTGATATAACGATTAACAACATGTTTTATCATTGACAGTAGATGGCAAGTATATAACGGTTAACAACTGTTTATATCATGACCGTAGATGGCAAGGTGATATAACGGTTAAAACATGTTTATATCATTGACAGTAGATGGCAAGTGATATAACGTTAAAACCTGTTTATCATTGATAGTAGATGGCAAGGTGATATAACGGTTAACAACATGTTATATCATTGACCAGTAGATGGCAAGGTGATATAACGGTTAAAACATGTTTTATCATTGACGTAGATGGCAAGGTGATATAACGGTTAACAACTGTTTATCATTGACCAGTAGATGGCAAGTGATATAACGGTTAACAACATGTTTATATCATTGATAGTAGATGGCAAGTGATATAACGGTTAACAACATGTTTATATCATTGACAGTAATGGCAAGGTGAAAACGTTACAAATGTTTATTCATTGACCAGTAGATGGCAAGTGATATAACGGTTAACAACATGTTTATATCATTGACCAGTAGATGGCAAGGTGATATAACGGTTAATAACATGTTTATATCATTGACCAGTAGATGGCAAGGTGATATAACTGTTAACAACATGTTTATATCATTGACTAGTAGATGGCAAGGTATATAACGGTTAAAACATGTTTATATCATTGACCAGTAGATGGCAAGGTGATATAACGGTTAACAACATGTTTATATCATTGACCAGTAGATGGCAAGGTGATATAACGGTTAACAACATGTTTATATCATTGATCAGTAGATGCAAGGTGATATAACGGTTAACAACATGTTTATATCATTGACCAGTAGTGGCAAGGTGATTTAACGGTTAACAACATGTTTATATCATTGACCAGTAGATGGCAAGTGATATAACGGTTAACAACTGTTTATATCATTGACAGTAGATGGCAAGTGATATAACGTTAACAACATGTTTATATCATTGACCAGTAGATGGCAAGATATAACGGTTAACAACTGTTTATATCATGACGTAGATGGCAAGGTGATATAACGGTTAAAAATGTTTATATCATTGACAGTAGATGGCAAGTGATATAACGGTATAACCTGTTTTATCATTGACAGCATGGCAAGGTGATATAACGGTTAACAACCTGTTTATATCATTGACCAGTAGATGGCAAGTGATATAACGGTTAACAACATGTTTATATCATTGACCATAGATGGCAAGGTGATATAACGGTTAACAACATGTTTATCATTGACCAGTAGATGGCAGGTGATATAACGGTTAAAACTGTTTTATCATTGACCAGTAGATGCAAGTGATATAACGGTTAAAACATGTTTATATCATTGACAGTAGATGGCAAGGTGATATAACGGTTAACAACATTTTATATCATTGACAAGTAGATGGCAAGGTGATATAACGGTTAACAACATGTTTATATCATTGCAGTAGATGGCAAGTGATATAACGTTAACAACTGTTTATATCATTGGCAGTAGATGGCAAGGTGATATAACGGTTAACAACTGTTTTATCATTGACCAGTAGATGCAAGTGATATAACGGTTAACAACATGTTTATCATTGAAGTAGATGCAAGTGATAAACGGTTAACAACATGTTTATATCATTGACAGTAGATGGCAAGGTGATATAACGGTTAACAACATGTTTATATCATTGACAGTAGATGGCAAGTGATATAACGGTTAACAACATGTTTATATCATTGACAGTAGATGGAAGGTGATATAACGTTACAACATGTTTATCATTGACAGTATATGGCAAGGTGTATAACGGTTAACAAATGTTTATATCATTGACCAGTAGATGGCAAGGTGATATAACGGTTAATAACCTGTGTTATCATTGACCAGTAGATGGCAAGTGATATAACGTTAACAACATGTTTATATCATTGACAGTAGATGGCAAGTAATATAACGGTTAACAACATGTTTATATCATTGACCAGTAGATGCAAGTGATAAACGGTTAACAACATGTTTATATCATTGACCAGTAGATGGCAAGGTGATATAACGGTTAACAACATGTTTATCATTGACCAGTAGATGGCAAGGTGATATAATGTTAACAACATGTTTATATCATTGACCAGTAGATGGCAAGGTGATATAACGGTTAAAACATGTTTATATCATTGACCAGTAGATGGCAAGGTGATATAACGTTAACAACATGTTTATATCATTGACAGTAGATGGCAAGGTGATTAACGGTTAACAACATGTTTATATCATTGACCAGTAGATGGCAAGGTGATATAACGGTTAACAACATGTTTATATCATTGACCAGTAGATGGCAAGGTGATATAACGGTTAACAACATGTTTATATCATTGACCAGTAGATGGCAAGGTGATATAACGGTTAACAACTGTTTATATCATTGACCAGTAGATGGCAAGGTGATATAACGGTTAACAACATGTTTATATCATTGACCAGTAGATGGCAAGGTGATATAACGGTTAACAACATGTTAACAACATGTTTATATCATTGACCAGTAGATGGCAAGGTGATATAACGGTTAACAACATGTTTATACATTGACCAGTAGATGCAAGGTGATATAACGTTAACAACATGTTTAAATCATTGACCAGTAGATGGCAAGTGATATAACGGTTAACAACATTTTATTCATTGACCAGTAGATGGCAAGGTGATATAACGGTTAACAACATGTTTATATCATTGACCAGTAGATGGCAAGGTGATATAACGGTTAACAACTGTTTATATCATTGACCAGTAGATGGCAAGTGATATAACGGTTAACAACATGTTTATATCATTGACCAGTAGATGGCAAGGTGATATAACGGTTAACAACATGTTTATATCATTGACAGTAGATGGCAAGGTGATATAACGGTTAACAACATGTTTATATCATTGACCAGTAGATGGCAAGGTGATATAACGGTTAACAACATGTTTTATCATTGACAGTAGATGGCAAGGTGATATAACGGTTAACAACATGTTTATATCATTGACCAGTAGATGGCAAGGTGATATAACGGTTAACAACTGTTTATATCATTGACCAGTAGATGGCAAGGTGATATAACGGTTAACAACATGTTTATATCATTGACCAGTAGATGGCAAGGTGATATAACGGTTAACAACATGTTTATATCATTGACCAGTAGATGGCAAGGTGATATAACGGTTAACAACATGTTTATATCATTGACCAGTAGATGGCAAGGTGATATAACGGTTAACAACATGTTTATATCATTGACAGTAGATGGCAAGGTGATATAACGGTTAACAACATGTTTATATCATTGACAGTAGATGGCAAGGTGATATAACGGTTAACAACATGTTTATATCATTGACCAGTAGATGGCAAGGTGATATAACGGTTAACAACATGTTTATATCATTGACCAGTAGATGGCAAGGTGATATAACGGTTAACAACATGTTTATATCATTGACCAGTAGATGGCAAGGTGATATAACGGTTAACAACATGTTTATATCATTGACCAGTAGATGGCAAGGTGATATAACGGTTAACAACAGTTTATATCATTGACCAGTAGATGGCAAGGTGATATAACGGTTAACAACATGTTTTATCATTGACCAGTAGATGGCAAGGTGATATAACGGTTAACAACATGTTATATAGATATCATTATGAATCATGTAGTAGATGGCAAGGTGATATAACGGTTAACAACATGTTTATATCATTGACCAGTAGATGGCAAGGTGATATAACGGTTAACAACATGTTTATACATTGACAGTAGATGGCAAGGTGATATAACGGTTAACAACATGTTTATATCATTGACAGTAGATGGCAAGGTGATATAACGTGTTACAACATGTTTATATCATTGACCAGTAGATGGCAAGGTGATATAACGGTTAACAACATGTTTATATCATTGACCAGTAGATGGCAAGGTGATATAACGGTTAACAACATGTTTATATCATTGACCAGTAGATGGCAAGTGATATAACGGTTAACAACATGTTTATATCATTGACCAGTAGATGGCAAGGTGATATAACGGTTAACAACATGTTTATATCATTGACCAGTAGATGGCAAGTGATATAACGGTTAACAACCATGTTTATATCATTGACAGTAGATGGCAAGTGATATAACGGTTAACAACATGTTTATATCATTGACAGTAGATGGCAAGGTGATATAACGGTTAACAACATGTTTATATCATTGACCAGTAGATGCAAGGTGATATAACGGTTTAACAACATGTTTATATCATTGACCAGTAGATGGCAAGGTGATATAACGGTTAACAACATGTTTAATCATTGACCAGTAGATGCAAGTGATATAACGGTTAACAACATGTTTTATCATTGACCAGTAGATGGCAAGGTGATATAACGGTTAACAACATGTTTATATCATTGACCAGTAGATGGCAAGGTGATATAACGGTTAACAACATGTTTATTCATTGACCAGTAGATGGCAAGTGATATAACGGTTAACAACATGTTTATATCATTGACCAGTAGATGGCAAGTGATATAACGGTTAACAACATGTTTATATCATTGACCAGTAGATGGCAAGGTGATATAACGGTTAATAACATGTTTATATCATTGACCAGTAGATGGCAAGGTGATATAACGGTTAACAACATGTTTATATCATTGACCAGTAGATGGCAAGGTGATATAACGGTTAACAACATGTTTATATCATTGACCAGTAGATGGCAAGGTGATATAACGGTTAACAACATGTTTATATCATTGACCAGTAGATGGCAAGGTGATATAACGGTTAACAACATGTTTATATCATTGACCAGTAGATGGCAAGGTGATATAACGGTTAACAACAATGTATTATCATTGACCAGTAGATGGCAAGGTGATATAACGGTTAACAACATGTTTATATCATTGACCAGTAGATGGCAAGGTGATATAACGGTTAACAACATGTTTATATCATATGACCAGTAGATGGCAAGGTGATATAACGGTTAACAACATGTTTATATCATTGACCAGTAGATGGCAAGGTGATATAACGGTTAACAACATGTTTATATCATTGACCAGTAGATGGCAAGGTGATATAACGGTTAACAACATGTTTATATCATTGACCAGTAGATGGCAAGGTGATATAACGGTTAACAACCTGTTTTATCATTGACCAGTAGATGGCAAGGTGATATAACGGTTAACAACATGTTTATATCATTGACCAGTAGATGGCAAGGTGATATAACGGTTAACAACATGTTTTATCATTGACCAGTAGATGGCAAGGTGATATAACGGTTAACAACATGTTTATATCATTGACCAGTAGATGGCAAGGTGATATAACGGTTAACAACATGTTTATATCATTGACCAGTAGATGGCAAGGTGATATAACGGTTAACAACATGTTTATATCATTGACCAGTAGATGGCAAGGTGATATAACGGTTAACAACATGTTTATATCATTGACCAGTAGATGGCAAGGTGATATAACGGTTAACAACATGTTTATATCATTGACCAGTAGATGGCAAGGTGATATAACGGTTAACAACATGTTTATATCATTGACCAGTAGATGGCAAGGTGATATAACGGTTAACAACATGTTTATATCATTGACCAGTAGATGGCAAGGTGATATAACGGTTAACAACATGTTTATATCATTGACCAGTAGATGGCAAGGTGATATAACGGTTAACAACATGTTTATATCATTGACCAGTAGATGGCAAGGTGATATAACGGTTAACAACATGTTTATATCATTGACCAGTAGATGGCAAGGTGATATAACGGTTAACAACATGTTTATATCATTGACCAGTAGATGGCAAGGTGATATAACGGTTAACAACTGTTTATATCATTGACCAGTAGATGCAAGGTGATATAACGGTTAACAACATGTTTATATCATTGACCAGTAGATGGCAAGGTGATATAACGGTTAACAACATGTTTATATCATTGACCAGTAGATGGCAAGGTGATATAACGGTTAACAACATGTTTATATCATTGACCAGTAGATGGCAAGGTGATATAACGGTTAACAACATGTTTATATCATTGACCAGTAGATGGCAAGGTGATATAACGGTTAACAACATGTTTATATCATTGACCAGTAGATGGCAAGGTGATATAACGGTTAACAACATGTTTATATCATTGACCAGTAGATGGCAAGTGATATAACGGTTAACAACATGTTTATATCATTGACTAGTAGATGGCAAGGTGATATAACGGTTAACAACATGTTTATATCATTGACCAGTAGATGGCAAGGTGATATAACGGTTAACAACATGTTTATATCATTGACAGTAGATGGCAAGGTGATATAACGGTTAACAACATGTTTATATCATTGACAGTAGATGGCAAGGTGATATAACGGTTAACAACATGTTTATATCATTGACCAGTAGATGGCAAGGTGATATAACGGTTAACAACATGTTTATATCATTGACTAGTAGATGGCAAGGTGATATAACGGTTAACAACATGTTTATATCATTGACCAGTAGATGGCAAGGTGATATAACGGTTAACAACATGTTTATATCATTGACAGTAGATGGCAAGGTGATATAACGGTTAATAACATGTTTATATCATTGACTAGTAGATGGCAAGGTGATATAACGGTTAACAACATGTTTATATCATTGACCAGTAGATGGCAAGTGATATAACGGTTATACAACATGTTTATATCATTGACCAGTAGATGGCAATGGTGATATAACGGTTAACAACATGTTTATATCATTGACCAGTAGATGGCAAGTGATATAACGGTTAACAACATGTTTATATCATTGACCAGTAGATGGCAAGGTGATATAACGGTTAACAACATGTTTATATCATTGACTAGTAGATGGCAAGGTGATATAACGGTTAACAACATGTTTATATCATTGACTAGTAGATGGCAAGGTGATATAACGGTTAACAACATGTTTATATCATTGACCAGTAGATGGCAAGGTGATATAACGTTAACAACATGTTTATATCATTGACAGTAGATGGCAAGGTATATAACGTTAACAACATGTTTATATCATGACCAGTAGATGGCAAGGTGATATAACGTTAACAACCTGTTTATATCATTGACCAGTAGATGGCAAGGTATATAACGGTTAACAACATGTTTATATCATTGACCAGTAGATGGCAAGTGATATAACGGTTAACAACATGTTTATATCATTGACCAGTAGATGGCAAGGTGATATAACGGTTAACAACATGTTTATATCATTGACCAGTAGATGGCAAGGTGATATAACGGTTAACAACATGTTTATATCATTGACCAGTAGATGGCAAGTGATATAACGTAACAACAGTTTTATCATTACCATAGATAGCAAGTGATATAACGTGCCTTAACGTCCGCAGAGCAAGCGCCGCTGGCGCAAATCCAAACTCACTGTACACAGGCAACTTTTCCAAGCCTCTAAAACAAAAGTATCCACCCTCATTGCATCTGCAAAAACAAGCTATTTCCAAACCAAAATCCTGAATGCCTCTTCTTCAAAAAAACTCTTTACAACCATGAATCATCTCCTTGGCACACGAAAAGATTTACCTCTCCCAACAAAACATACAAATGAAGAACTCCCATCTGTATTCTCTAAGTATTTCACCACCAAAATACAAACTCTTCGTGACAGGCTTGACAGGACACCCTGTCAACCATGCCCACCTGACCCTTCCTTCTCTGGCACACCTCTCACTACTTTTACCCCAGTCTCACAAGAAGAAATTTTCAACACAATCAGATCCATGTCGTTCAAAACCTGCGAACTGGATCCTCTTCCAGGTTCTCTCTACTCTGATTGTCTCCCTACTCTCCTCCCATTCATCACTGACATCATCAACACTTCTTTTCAAACTGGAACTGTCCCAGATTCTTTCAAGTCTGCTATTGTTCATCCTCTCCTCAAGAAACACAATTTAGACCCAAATGAACTGAAAAATTACAGGCCTATCTCTAATCTCTCTTTCTTGTCAAAACTCCTTCAAAAGGTCGTCCTCAACCAGTTGAACTCTCACCTGTCTGCCAACAATCTCCTCAATCCTTTCCAGTCAGCCTAACGGTTAACAACATGTTTATATCATTGACCAGTAGATGGCAATGTGATATAAGTGTTAACAACATGTTTATATCATTGACCAGTAGATGGCAAGGTGATATAACGGTTAACAACTGTGTTTATCATTAACCAGTAGATGGCAAGGTGATATAACGGTTAACAACATG
This sequence comes from Monoplex corrugatus, assembly GCA_030674185.1. NCBI lineage: Eukaryota > Metazoa > Mollusca > Gastropoda > Littorinimorpha > Ranellidae > Monoplex > Monoplex corrugatus. Next base: position 2,859,264 of record JAPXFY010000012.1, read on the forward strand.
TTTATATCATTGATGAGTAGATGGCAAGGTAATATAACGGTTAACAACATGTTTATATCATTGATCAGTAGATGGCAAGGTGATATAACGGTTAACAACATGTTTATATCATTGACTAGTAGATGGCAAGGTGATATAACTGTTAACAACATGTTTATATCATTGACCAGTAGATGGCAAGTGATATAACGGTTAACAACCTGTGTTTATCATTGAACAGTAGATGGCAATGTGATATAACGGTTAACAACATGTTTATATCATTGACCAGTAGATAGCAAAGTGATATAACGGTTAACAACATGTTTATATCATTGAACAGTAGATGGCAAGGTGATATAACTGTTAACAACATGTTTATATCATTGACCAGTAGATAGCAAGTGATATAACGGTTAACAACATGTTTATATCATTGACCAGTAGATGGCAAGTGATATAACGGTTAACAACCTGTGTTTATCATTGACCAGTAGATAGCAAATGTGATATAACGGTTAACAACATGTTTATATCATTGACCAGTAGATATCAAAGTGATATAACGGTTAACAACATGTTTATATCATTGACCAGTAGATAGCAAAGTGATATAACGGTTAACAACATGTTTATATCATTGACCAGTAGATGGCAAGGTGATATAACGGTTAACAACATGTTTATATCATTGACCAGTAGATGGCAAGGTGATATAACGGTTAACAACATGTTTATATCATTGACCAGTAGATGGCAAGGTGATATAACGGTTAACAACATGTTTATATCATTGACCAGTAGATGGCAAGGTGATATAACGGTTAACAACATGTTTATATCATTGACCAGTAGATGGCAAGGTGATATAACGGTTAACAACATGTTTATATCATTGACCAGTAGATGGCAAGGTGATATAACGGTTAACAACATGTTTATATCATTGACCAGTAGATGGCAAGGTGATATAACGGTTAACAACATGTTTATATCATTGACCAGTAGATGGCAATGTGATATAACGGTTAACAACATGTTTATATCATTGACCAGTAGATGGCAATGTGATATAACGGTTAACAACATGTTTATATCATTGACTAGTAGATGGCAAGGTGATATAACGGTTAACAACATGTTTATATCATTGACTAGTAGATGGCAAGGTGATATAACGGTTAACAACATGTTTATATCATTGACTAGTAGATGGCAAGGTGATATAACGGATAACAACATGTTTATATCATTGACTAGTAGATGGCAAGGTGATATAACGGTTAATAACATGTTTATATCATTGACTAGTAGATTCCAAGGTGATATAACGGTTAACAACATGTTTATATCATTGACTAGTAGAATGCAAGGTGATATAACGGTTAACAACCTGTGTTTATCATTGACCAGTAGATGGCAAGGTGATATAACGGTTAACAACATGTTTATATCATTGACTAGTAGATGGCAATGTGATATAACGGTTAACAACCTGTTTATATCATTGACCAGTAGATGGCAAGGTGATATAACGGTTAACAACATGTTTATATCATTGATCAGTAGATGGCAAGGTGATATAACGGTTAACAACATGTTTATATCATTGACCAGTAGATGGCAAGTGATATAACGGTTAACAACATGTTTATATCATTGACCAGTAGATGGCAATGTGATATAACGGTTAACAACATGTTTATATCATTGACTAGTAGATGGCAAGGTGATATAACGGTTAACAACATGTTTATATCATTGACCAGTAGATGGCAAGTGATATAACGGTTAACAACATGTTTATATCATTGACCAGTAGATGGCAATGTGATATAACGGTTAACAACATGTTTATATCATTGATCAGTAGATGGCAAGGTGATATAACGGTTAACAACATGTTTATATCATTGACCAGTAGATGGCAAGTGATATAACGGTTAACAACATGTTTATATCATTGACCAGTAGATGGCAATGTGATATAACGGTTAACAACCTGTGTTTATCATTGACTAGTAGATGGCAAGTGATATAACCGTTAACAACATGTTTATATCATTGATCAGTAGATGGCAAGGTGATATAACGGTTAACAACCTGTTTATATAATCTGACCAGTAGATGGCAAGTGATATAACGGTTTACAACATGTTTATATCATTGACCAGTGGATGGCAAGGTGATATGATATATCGGTTAACAAACCTGTGTTTATCAGTGAGGGTCAGGGTGACATAAGGGGTAACCCCTGTGTATATTTGTGAGTGTCAGGGTGAAATGATGGGTAACCCCTGTGTATATTAGTGAGGGTCAGGGTGAAATGATGGGTAACCCCTGTGTATATTAGTGAGGGTCAGGGTGAAATGATGGGTAACCCCTGTGTATATTTGTGAGGATGAGAGTGACATAACGGGTCACCCCTGTGTATTTTTGTGAGGGTCAGGGTGAAATGATGGGTAACCCCTGTGTATATTTGTGAGGGTCAGGGTGAAATGATGGGTAACCCCTGTGTATATCAATGAGGGTGAGAGTGACATAACGGGTCACCCCTGTGTATATTAGTGAGGGTCAGGATGACATAACGGGTAACCCCTGTGTATATCTGTGAGAGTCAGGGTGACATAACGGGTAACCCCTGTGTTTATCTGTGGGAGTCAGGGTGACATAACGGGTAACCCCTGTGTATATCTGTGAGAGTCAGGGTGACATAACGGGTAACCCCTGTGTATATCAGTGGGAGTCAGGGTGACATAACGGGTAACCCCTGTGTATATTTTTGAGGGTCAGGGTGACCTAATGGGTAACACCCTGGGTGAAGGACAGTGAAGGGCAGTGTGCCCTAACGGGTGACATCCGTTGTATATCAGTGAAGGACCAGGTCTACAGACGACTACACATGGACGACAAGACAAAAACCTTTACACACAACAACGTAACGGTTTCAGAAAGGAAAAGATAGTGAATGCCGACTGGCTGATTCTCCTGACAAAATTCTGGCCTCAGGTTCTGATGCCTGCCATATAAAAAGCACAAGTTTGCTGGCTGTCTGAATGCTGCAGTCATTCAGGTGGTGTCAGCTTACTGTTCCATGTCTCCTGTTCTCAGCCCTCAGCCCTAGCCCCTGCTTGCACCGACCTCAAAACCTGACCAGTGCACAGGGCTTTGCACCGACTCAAAACCTGACCAGTGCACAGGGCTTTGCACAGACTCAAAACCTGACCAGTGCACAGGGCTTTGAAAGACTCAAAACCTGACCAGTGCACAGGGCTTTACACAGACTCAAAACCTGACCAGTGCACAGGGCTTTACACAGACTCAAAACCTCACCAGTGCACATGGCTTTACACAGACTCAAAACCTGACCAGTGCACAGGGCTTTACACAGACTCAAAACCTGACCAGTGCACAGGGCTTTACACAGACTCAAAACCTGACCAGTGCACAGGGCTTTACACAGACTCAAAACCTGACCAGTGCACAGGGCTTTACACAGACTCAAAACATGACCAGTGCACAGGGCTTTACACAGACTCAAAACCTCACCAATGCACAGGGGTTTACACAGACTCAAAACCTCACCAGTGCACAGGGCTTTACACAGACTCAAAACCTGACCAGTGCACAGGGCTTTACACAGACTCAAAACCTGACCAGTGCACAGGGCTTTACACAGACTCAAAACCTGACCAGTGCACAGGGCTTTACACAGACTCAAAACCTCATCAGTGCACAGGGCTTTACACAGACTCAAAACCTCACCAGTGCACAGGGCTTTACACAGACTCAAAACATGACCAGTGCACAGGGCTTTACACAGACTCAAAACCTCATCAGTGCACAGGGCTTTACACAGACTCAAAACATGACCAGTGCACAGGGCTTTACACAGGCTCAAAACATGACCAGTGGATAGGGCTTTACACAGACTCAAAACCTCATCAGTGCACAGGGCTTTACACAGACTCAAAACATGACCAGTGGATAGGGCTTTACACAGGCTCAAAACATGACCAGTGGATAGGGCTTTACACAGACTCAAAACATGACCAGTGGATAGGGCTTTACACAGACTCAAAACATGACCAGTGGATAGGGCTTTACACAGACTCAAAACCTGACCAGTGGATAGGGCTTTACACAGACTCAAAACCTGACCAGTGGATAGGGCTTTACACAGACTCAAAACATGACCAGTGCACAGGGCTTTACACAGGCTCAAAACCTGACCAGTGCACAGGGCTTTACACAGGCTCAAAACATGACCAGTGCACAGGGCTTTACACAGACTCAAAACCTGACCAGTGCACAGGGCTTTACACAGACTCAAAACCTGACCAGTGCACAGGGCTTTACACAGACTCAAAACCTCACCAATGCACAGGGCTTTACACAGACTCAAAACCTCACCAGTGCACAGGGCTTTACACAGACTCAAAACCTGACCAGTGCACAGGGCTTTACACAGACTCAAAACCTCACCAGTGCACAGGGCTTTACACAGACTCAAAACCTGACCAGTGCACAGGGCTTTACACAGACTCAAAACCTCATCAGTGCACAGGGCTTTACACAGACTCAAAACCTCACCAGTGCACAGGGCTTTACACAGACTCAAAACATGACCAGTGCACAGGGCTTTACACAGACTCAAAACCTCATCAGTGCACAGGGCTTTACACAGACTCAAAACATGACCAGTGCACAGGGCTTTACACAGGCTCAAAACATGACCAGTGGATAGGGCTTTACACAGACTCAAAACCTCATCAGTGCACAGGGCTTTACACAGACTCAAAACATGACCAGTGGATAGGGCTTTACACAGGCTCAAAACATGACCAGTGGATAGGGCTTTACACAGACTCAAAACATGACCAGTGGATAGGGCTTTACACAGACTCAAAACATGACCAGTGGATAGGGCTTTACACAGACTCAAAACCTGACCAGTGGATAGGGCTTTACACAGACTCAAAACCTGACCAGTGGATAGGGCTTTACACAGACTCAAAACATGACCAGTGCACAGGGCTTTACACAGGCTCAAAACCTGACCAGTGCACAGGGCTTTACACAGGCTCAAAACATGACCAGTGCACAGGGCTTTACACAGACTCAAAACCTGACCAGTGCACAGGGCTTTACACAGACTCAAAACCTGACCAGTGCACAGGGCTTTACACAGACTCAAAACCTCACCAATGCACAGGGCTTTACACAGACTCAAAACCTCACCAGTGCAGAGGGCTTTACACAGACTCAAAACCTGACCAGTGCACAGGGCTTTACACAGACTCAAAACCTCACCAGTGCACAGGGCTTTACACAGACTCAAAACCTGACCAGTGCACAGGGCTTTACACAGACTCAAAACCTCATCAGTGCACAGGGCTTTACACAGACTCAAAACCTCACCAGTGCACAGGGCTTTACACAGACTCAAAACATGACCAGTGCACAGGGCTTTACACAGACTCAAAACCTCATCAGTGCACAGGGCTTTACACAGACTCAAAACATGACCAGTGCACAGGGCTTTACACAGGCTCAAAACATGACCAGTGGATAGGGCTTTACACAGACTCAAAACCTCATCAGTGCACAGGGCTTTACACAGACTCAAAACATGACCAGTGGATAGGGCTTTACACAGGCTCAAAACATGACCAGTGGATAGGGCTTTACACAGACTCAAAACATGACCAGTGGATAGGGCTTTACACAGACTCAAAACATGACCAGTGGATAGGGCTTTACACAGACTCAAAACCTGACCAGTGGATAGGGCTTTACACAGACTCAAAACCTGACCAGTGGATAGGGCTTTACACAGACTCAAAACATGACCAGTGCACAGGGCTTTACACAGGCTCAAAACCTGACCAGTGCACAGGGCTTTACACAGACTCAAAACCTCATCAGTGCACAGGGCTTTACACAGACTCAAAACATGACCAGTGGATAGGGCTTTACACAGACTCAAAACATGACCAGTGCACAGGGCTTTACACAGGCTCAAAACCTGACCAGTGCACAGGGCTTTACACAGACTCAAAACCTCATCAGTGCACAGGGCTTTACACAGACTCAAAACCTCATCAGTGCACAGGGCTTTACACAGACTCAAAACCTCATCAGTGCACAGGGCTTTACACAGGCTCCAAGTGTGCCCAGTGTTGGCAGACATGGATGGAGCACATAAAGAATTATCTCATTGCCATGAATCACTCTTGAATAACAAATTAGAGGAAGGGACATAATTGTTGATGGGACAAAGGGAGATAAGTGATGATGGGGAAAGGGAGAGAAGTGATGAGAGAACAAAGGGAGAAAAGGGACGATGGGACAAGGGGAGGGAAGTGATGATGGGACAAAGGGAGAGAAGTGATGATGGTTCAAGGGGAAATATATAGTGTTTGGACAAAGGGAGAGAAGTGATGATGGGACAAGGGGAGAGAAGTGATGATGGGACAAGGGGAGAGAAGTGATGATGGCTCAAGGGGAGAGAAGTGATGATGGCTCAAGGGGAGAGAAGTGATGATGGGACAAGGGGAGAGAAGTGATGATGGGACAAGGGGAGAGAAGTGATGATGGCTCAAGGGGAGAGAAGTGATGATGGCTCAAGGGGAGAGATATAGTGTTTGGACAAAGGGAGAGAAGTGATAATGGCTCAAGGGGAGAGATATAGTGTTTGGACAAAGGGAGAGAAGTGATTATGGGACAAAGGAAGAGAAGTGATGATGGGACAAGGGGAGAGAAGTGATGATGGGACAAGGGGAGAGAAATGGGGTGAATGGGAAAGAAGTGATGATGGCGCAAGGGACAGAATGGCAAAGGGAGAAAAGTGATAACGAGACAAAGGGAGAGAAATGGAACAAAGGGAGAGAAATGACGATATGACAAGGATAGTATGACAAGGGGAGAGAAATGATAAACGGGACAAGGGGAGAGAAGCGGGACAAGGGGAGAGAAGCAATGGAGGACAGCTGGAAGACGGGATCAATGGAAAAGCAATCCAGTGACGGTCGCCATTCCCAAGTCCCACCGGTAAACTGCCGCCAGCCCCCCCCCCTCCCTCCCTACACACACACACACACACACACACACAACACACATACTCACACGCACACATATACATGTACACACACACATACACATACACACACACACGCATGCACATACACACACGCACCGCACACCACGCACACGTAACACACATAACACACACACACTAACACACACACAAACACACACACACTAACACTAACACACCCTACACGCGCATAACACACACACACATAACACACACACAAACACGCACACACATACAAGAACACACACGCACACACACGCACACACACACACACACAACACCACACACACACACACACACACACACACACACAACAAACACACACACCAACACACACACACATTATCGTTAAAAAGAAAACGTGCACAGCAGTGTCCGTAGCGGCTTGTGGTGGCGGGGGTATGGGTGTGTCGGGGTGGTGATGGTGATGGTGGTGGTGGTGGTGACGGTGGTTGTGGGCAGGGCGCTATCCGTGAAATGTGATCACAAACAATTAGTGCCATTATGTGCGGGTGATTGGCATTCGATACGCTGATTTCTGCAACCTTTGGCCCCCTCTCCGCTCTGTTCTCGCCTCCTGTGCCACCCTCCCCCTTCCTCCCCCTTCCTCCCTGTCCCTCTCCTATAGCGCGTGTTGCGGGCAGAAGAGCGCGATAAGACAGAGCACAAAGCGTGCTGTGGGCTGTAATGATGGATGTGTGAGGTTGGGCTGGCCAGGCAGGGGATTGGGTGAGTGTAATTGGCAGTGACGTATAGAGCGGACGATTTGTAGTCATCATTATGACAGAGTCTGTCACTTACTGTAAGAATGATGATTGTGTCAGACAGTGATTTGCAAAAAGCCCTGTCCTAATGAACTAATGAAGCACATCTCATGGTCACAGAGGGCCGCCATTTTCTCTTCCTGTCACTGCGTCTATTCATTTTCCCTGCGCAGCCAGCACACACAAAGCTGGCTCCTGCACATTTACACACACACACACACACACACACACACACACACACACACACACACACACACACTCTCTCTCT
>JAPXFY010000012.1:2872373-2914873 GCA_030674185.1 Monoplex corrugatus
AAGGAGGAGATTGTTGAGAATGTGTAGTAGGGCAGTTTCAGTGCTATGGCACTGGCGGTAGGCTGACTGGAAAGGATTGAGGAGATTGTTGGCAGACAGGTGAGAGTTCAGCTGGTTTAGGACGACTTTTTCAAGGAGTTTTGACAAGAAAGAGAGATTAGAGATAGGCCGGTAATTTTTCAGTTCATTTGGGTCTAAATTGTGTTTCTTGAGGAGAGGGTGAACAATAGCAGACTTGAAAGAATCTGGGACAGTTCCAGTTTGAAGAGAAGTGTTGATGATGTCAGTGATGAATGGGAGGAGAGTAGGGAGACAGTCAGAGTAGAGAGAACCTGGAAGAGGATCCAGTTCGCAGGTTTTGAACGACATGGATCTGATTGTGTTGAAATTTCTTCTGTGTGTGTTAGTGTGTGTGTGTGTGTGTGTTAGTGTGTATGTGTGTTTGTGTGTGTGTGTGTGTGTCTGTGAGTGTGTGTGTGTGTGTTTGTGTGGGTATGTGTGTATGTATGTATGTATGTATGTATGTATGTGTGTGTGTGTGTGTGTGCGTCTGAGTGCGTGTGTGTTTGTGTGTGTGTGTGTTTGTGTGTGTGTGTGTGTGTATGTGTGTGTGTTAATGTGTGTGTGTGTGTGTGTGCGTCTGAGTGTATGTGTGTGTTTGTGTGTGTGTGTGTGCGTCTGAGTGTGTCTGTGTGTTTTTGTGGGTATGTGTGTATGTATGTATGTATGTATGTGTGTGTGTGTGTGGGGCGTGTGTGTGTGTGTGTGTGTGCGTGTGTGTGTGTGTGTGTGTGTGTATGTGCGTGTGTGTGTGTGTGTGCGTGTGTGTGTGTGTGTGTGTGTGTGTGTGTGTGTGTGTGTGTGCGTGTGTGTGTGCGTGTGTGTGTGTGTGTATGTGTGTGTGTGTGTGTGTGTGTGTGAATATATAAGCGGAGGTGGAAGATGGACCAGAGGAGTTGGAATGATGGAGATGATAACGCGGTATTGCTGGAGGTCAGATGGGGGTCATGTGTTGTACTGTTTGAGGTTGTTTCTGTGATGTGACTGTACATCTGTGATGTGACTGTACATCTGTGATGTGACTGTACATCTGTGATGTGACTGTAACTGTGATTGACTGTACTCTGTGATGTGTGACTGTACTATTCTGATGTGACTGTACATCTGTGATGTGACTGTATATCTGTGATGTGACTATATCTGGATGTGACTGTACATCTGTAGATGTGTGACTGTAATCTGTGATGTGACTATATCTGTGATGTGACTGTACATCTGTGATGTGACTGTATCTGTGATGTGACTGTACATCTGTGATGTGACTATATCTGTGATATGACTATATCTGTGATGTGACTGTACATCTGTGATGTGACTATATCTGTGATGTGACTGTATATCTGTGATGTGACTGTATATCTGTGATGTGACCGTACATCTGTGATGTGACTATATTGTGATATGACTATATCTGTGATGTGACTGTACATTTGTGATGTGACTGTACATCTGTGATGTGACTGTACATGTATAGAACATTGCTGACGTCAGTTATACTGAGGTGTTGGCTGTGTTTTCTCAGTTTCCAGTTTGTTTGTTTTTATTTTGTTTTGTTTTTGTTTTGTTTTGTTTCGTTTTGTTTTAACATTGTGATTCATGTGTATCTGTATGGTTTGACTACAGTCTGTGTATTTTACTACAATGTAGCGTAGATTATTCCAATGGCTGATATAAAGATAGGATGTAAACCCCATACATTGATACTGTTTGCCGTCATATAGGACTTTATTGTTATTGTTATTTGTGTTTAAAGTCCAGCCGACAACGCAGAGCCATATCAGTGTTATAGCCACCTCAAAAAGTGCATCACACCTCACTGGAGGGGGGAAAAAAAAGAAAATACGGTACACATATCAATGCATTCTCATACATAATCTAAGAATACAACCCTGGCGTTGACCACTCCGTTTCAATTTATCACCAGGCGATAAAAAACATAACAAATTACATTAAAACAAGTGTATAGAAAAAGGGCCTGAACTACCTAAAAATGCTTCCGTAAATCCCATTTCCATAGAGCAAAAAATGCACTTGGTACATGTAGCTAGTTGTCAATGCTAGGAGAAAGCATGTACGGCTTTATAGAACACATAACAGAAAATGATACAAAGAGATGACAGAAATCAAAGGAACAGGGTAGAAACAAAGAAAATGACAGAAAAGAAGAAATTTCTAGCACAGAATTTTCAGGTGTGTATACAATTTATACTGAAAGAGCTCCCGGTATCTCCAAACAGGTATTGCATAGGGCTTATGTACAGGCGTAAAGGCATATGCTTAAATGATGTTAGATCTTCTCCATCACGACATCAGTGGCGTCAAAGCTTACTAACACACGTTTGATACAGACACACAGACAAACACATACATGGACAGATACTTCTCTCCATTCGATGTGACGCAATCTCACCTTTTCAATAAATCAAAAGATAAAATTGGTGACGGTAAGGTGTGGAGACAGTGAAAAAAGCGATTCTTGCAACACATTTTCTAACACACGAATTGAGTGGCTCAACGATATTGATGAAAACAAGTGATGTCGAACCCTCTCTGTTAACTTTCCAAAAGTCTTTGATGTTATGTCAACGATAAAGTATTCAACAGAAAGTTATTCCTATACAGAATGTTCAACAGTGGACTGTGACTTCAGCTTAATGACGACAAAACAGAAGCTATCCTCATTGGCACCTGTCAGAAACTTTCTCAGCTGCCTCCTCTTTCTCTCCCATTATGTAACACATCAGTCCCAATTTCTGATTCAGCTAAAAACCTTGGTGTCTGCATTGACTCTACCCTCTCCATGAACAACTTTGTTTCTCAAACTGCCAGATCCTGCTACTATCATCTCCATCGTATAAAGCTGATCAGGAAGTATCTCTCTGTCGAAACAACTGCAAAACTCGTTCTCTCCTTCATAATGTCTCGCATTGACTATTGCAATTCACTCCTGTCTGGTCTTCCTGCCTCCACCATTCACATCCTACAGCGCATTCAAAACAATGCTGCACGCCTTGTACTCAAAAAGAAAAAAGCTGACCACATATCTCCTCTCCTGGCACAACTTCACTGGCTCCCTGTATCAAAGCGCATACAGTACAAACTAGACACCATGTGCTACAAAAGCCTCAATAACGCAGCCCCCGATTACCTGTCAAGCCTACTTGAGATCTATGTTCCCTCACGTACCCTCCGCTCTGCCTCTGATCCTCTGACTCTTCGCTTTCCACGCACTAAGCTCAATACCTATGGTCCACGAGCCTTCTCTGTTTCTGGTCCACTCTCCTGGAACAAACTTCCTCTCTCAGTCCGTCAGCAACCTACTTTTGTCTCCTTCAAGTCCGCTCTCAAAACTCACCTTTTCTCTCCTGCATAAAATCCTAACCTCACTCAACCCTCCCCTCTGCAGCCTGTCTCCGCTCGGAGGGAATCACATGGTTATAATATATAACTGTATGCTATGCTCTCTATAATTTTCCATTGCTTTTATTCTTGCTTTTATTGCTTTTATTCTTTCTCCCCATTTATAGCCATGCGTGTGTGTGGGTGTGTGTGTGTGTGTGTGTGTCTGTATGTTCGTTCGTTGCTTGATTTAACGTCTTTTCACTATAAGTGATATTATGTGTGCGTATGTGTGCGTGCGTGTGTGTGCGAGCGTGCGTGCCTGCGTGTGTGTCTGCTTCAGCGCTTAGATTTGATTTTATCAAGATTTTGCGCTATATAAATATTGTAATTATTATTATTATTATTATTTATTGTGTTATAACTTGACAACAACTGGTGTCACTGTGTCAGTGTTTGTATGTTATAACTTGACAACAACTGGTGTCACTGTGTCAGTGTTTGTATGTTATAACTTGACAACAAATGGTGTCACTGTGTCAGTGTTTGTATATTATGTTATAACTCGACAATATACGGTGTCACTGCGTCAGTGTTTGTGTGTTATGTTATAACTCGACAATATACGGTGTCACTGCGTCAGTGTTTGTAGATCAGGTATGCTGCCTATCAGGTTTGGCATTTCTCCAGGATAGGTACTGTTAGGTCCTCTGTTTTCTTGTATCCATGCCGATGTTTTTTAACGAGTTACTTTTATACACAAAAGTAGTGAAAAAACATTTCTGTAATTAAATAACGGTTCATGCGAATTACTCTAACATAAATGCTACGTCTAAGCTGCTTCCAAATAATGTTTTTGTGTTTCAGTTAAAGTGAATGTCGGCATATGTCACTGAACCCTCTCAACATAAACGTACGCTCATGATAACGAGAAATATAACTGATAAATAGGTTAATATGTAATCTGGAAGTTCATTACCACCACTACCACCACCCAACCACCGTTGTTCATGTATTTTTCTCTCATGCACATGAACATGAGGTGTTTCATTTGTGAATTTAACGTACAGCACATACATCCGTCTTTCTTTGTAAATATAATACAGGATGTACATCCGTCTTTCTGTGTAAATATAATACAGGATATACATCCGTCTTTCTGTGTAAATATAATACAGGATATACATCCGTCTTTCTGTGTAAATATAATACAGGATATACATCCGTCTTTCTGTGTAAATATAATACAGGATATACATCCGTCTTTCTGTGTAAATATAATACAGGATGTATATCCGTCTTTCTTTGTAAATATAATACAGGATATACATCCGTCTTTCTTTGTAAATATAATACAGGACATACATCCGTCTTTCTGTGTAAATATAATACAGGACATACATCCGTCTTTCTTTGTAAATATAATACAGGACACACATCCGTCCTTCTTTGTAAATATAATACAGGACATACATCCGTCTTTCTTTGTAAATATAATACAGGACATACATCCGTCCTTCTTTGTAAATATAATACAGGCATACATCCGTCCTTCTTTGTAAATATAATACAGGACATACATCCGTCTTTCTTTGTAAATATAATACAGGACATACATCCGTCTTTCTTTGTAACTTTAATACAGGATATATATCCGTCCTTCTTTGTAACTTTAATACAGGATATACATCCGTCCTTCTTTGTAAATATAATACAGGATAAACATCCGTCCTTCTTTGTAACTTTAATACAGGACACACATCCGTCCTTCTTTGTAACTTTAATACAGGACACACATCCGTCTTTCTTTGTAAATATAATACAAGATATACATCCGTCCTTCTTTGTAACTTTAATACAGGACACACATCCGTCTTTCTTTGTAAATATAATACAAGATATACATCCGTCCTTCTTTGTAAATATAATACAGGATATACATCCGTCCTTCTTTGTAACTTTAATACAGGACACACATCCGTCTTTCTTTGTAAATATAATACAAGATATACATCCGTCCTTCTTTGTAAATATAATACAGGATATACACCCGTCCTTCTTTGTAACTTTAATACAGGACACACATCCGTCCTTCTTTGTAAATTTGATACAAGACATACATCCGTCCTTCTTTGTAAATATAATACAGGACATACATCCGTCTTTCTTTGTAAATATAATACAGGATATACATCCGTCCTTCTTTGTAAATATAATACAGGATATACATCCGTCCTTCTTTGTAAATATAATACAGGATATACATCCGTCCTTCTTTGTAAATATAATACAGGATATACATCCGTCCTTCTTTGTAAATTTGATACAGGACACACATCCGTCCTTCTTTGTAAATATAATACAGGACATATATCCGTCCTTCTTTGTAAATTTGATACAAGACATACATCCGTCCTTCTTTGTAAATATAATACAGGACATATATCCGTCCTTCTTTGTAAATTTAATACAGGACACACATCCGTCCTTCTTGTAAATATAATACAGGATATACATCCGTCCTTCTTTTGTAAATTTGATACAGGATGTATATCCGTCCTTCTTTGTAAATATAATACAGGATATACATCCATCCTTCTTTGTAAATATAATACAGGACACACATCCGTCCTTCTTTGTAAATATAATACAGGATATACATCCGTCCTTTGTAAATTTGATACAGGATGTATATCCGTCCTTCTTTGTAAATATAATACAGGACACACATCCGTCCTTCTTTGTAAATATAATACAGGATATACATCCGTCCTTTGTAAATTTGATACAGGATGTATATCCGTCCTTCTTTGTAAATATAATACAGGACACACATCCATCCTTCTTTGTAAATATAATACTGGATATACATCCTTCATTCTTTGTAAATTTGATACAGGATGTATATCTGTCCTTCTTTGTAAATATAATACAAGATATATATCCGTCCTTCTTTATAAATATAATACAGGAAATACATCCGTCCTTCTTTGTAAATATAATACAGGATATACATCCGTCCTTCTTTGTAAATATAATACAGAATATGCATCCGTCCTTCTTTGTAAATATAATACAGGATGTATATCCATCCTTCTTTGTAAATATAATACAGGATATACATCCGTCCTTCTTTGTAAATATAATACAGGATATACATCCGTCCTTCTTTGTAAATATAATACAGGATATACATCCGTCCTTCTTTGTAAATATAATACAGGATATACATCCGTCCTTCTTTGTAAATTTGATACAGGATGTATATCCGTCCTTCTCTTTCCTTTGGATTCATTCATTTTACCCATCCATCTCTCTCTCTCTCTCTCCACACACACACACACACACACACACACACACACACACACACACACACACACACACACACACACACACACACACACACAAAGTTGTGTTTAGTTGTGGTGCGGGTGATGGTGATGATGATAATGATGGAAGGAGGAAAAGAAGGTGAACCAGGGGATGATGAACTTGTGGGACTGACTCTCAATTAAACGCCTACCGGTTTAACGGCTTTTCAATCAGCCAGCTCACCTAAAAGCCCCGCCATCTACAGCCTAAAATGAAGCGGATATTTTGCCGCTGCGCTTAAACGAGTCGGACATTCATTTTGCATTCATTTTATATCCGTTGCTCGCTGGGCCAGCCCCGCGGAGTAATTGTTATTACCTCTTTGCCGCCTCGCTCCCCGCGCGCGTTTTGCCTTGTATGAAAGTGACATCAATAACCTTCTAATTCCGCGCTAATGAAATGTTAATAGCGCGCGCTACCCGAGCCGTTTATTAGATTAATCTAACCCCGGTTTTCTTTCACTCCCTGCTCGCCTTTGTCGCTGTGAGCGGAAGGGATGGGGGGGCAGGGGAGGGGGTTATTTTATTGGAATGTTGACGTAGTGCACCGTTTGTGGTTAGAACTGACCCAGCCGCTGATCCACGGTCTGGATGTCGCTTCTTGTTAGATCATCTTGTACCCTACCGCTACCCCCTTTGTCCTATATCTTTCTTCTCCTTTCCACACACACACACACACACACACACATACACACGTATCTATATTGTTGTTGCTCTGAGTCTTAACTTTGGGTTTAGGCATCGTAATGGACAGGGACAAATCAAAAGCAGTTAATGGTTACTGGGCTGTGTCCGACAGAGTTTTGCTGGTCAAATTGGGAGGCAAACCATTTGATATCAACATCATTCAGGTGTATGCACCAACATCCGCAAGTACTCAGGAAAACATCGACAACTTCTACGAAGTATTAGAGATGGACAAGGCCCAATGTAAATCACAGGAAGTTACCATAATAATGGGAGATTTTAATGCTAAAGTGGGACAGGATAGGGTGGAGGATATAGTTAGACCTCATAGCCTTGGTACACAAAATGAAATGGGAGGGAAACTTGTAGAATGGGCACAGATGAAAGAGTTCATAGTAGGAAACACCTGGTTTGAGCAGCCTAATAGAAGAAAATGGACTTGGATGAGTCCTGGAGATAATACCAAAAATCAGATTGACTACATCCTGATCAATAAAAGATTTAGTCTTTACTGTCAGCAAAAACACTACCAGGTGCAGACTGCAAAAGTGACCACAATCTTGTATTGGGAAGATTTAGACTGAAATTACGGAAAAGGAAACAGACCAAAAGCAACATCAAACTAAACCTTGGACTCTTAAAGACAGATGAAGTGATACGTCAAAGATTTAATGTACATGTTCAAAACAAATTCAGTGCTCTGGAAGACGTTGGTGACAGTGAGGAACAATGGACAAAGTTGATAAATTCGATAAATGAAGCTTGTGAAGAAATCCCTGAAGTAGATAGAAAAGCAAAACAAAACTGGATGACAAAAGACATTTTACGCTTGATGGAGGAAAGGAGGAAGGCAAAGAGAAACGATGAAATATACAGGAAGATAAACAAAGAAACAGGAATAGTGCAATGAAGCTAAGGAAGCCTGGCTGAAAACAAAATACAAGGAAATAGAAGACCGACACAAAACGGATCGTCAGGGTATGTACAGACGAATTGAAGAAATTGTCCACAGGAAAAATGCTTGCACATCAACTGTCTAATATTTTGTCTTTTTCCATGATAATCGTACCATCTTTCGATTTCAAGCAACCAGTTGATGTGCATGTATTTTTCCTGTGGACAATTTCTTCAGTTCGTCTGTACATACCCTGAGGATCCGTTTTGTGTTGGACTTCTATGTCTTTGTATTTTGTTTTCAGCCAAGCTTCCTTAGCTTCATTGCACCTATTACTGTTTTCTTTGTTTGTCTTCCTGTATATCTCCTCGTTTCCCTTTGCCCTCCTCCTTTCCTCCATCAAGCCCAAAATTTCATTAGTCATCCAGTTCTTTTTTGCTTTTCTATCTGCCTTAGTGATTTCTTCACAAGCTTCATTTATCGAATCTCTCAACTTTGTCCATTGTTCCTCACTGTCACCAATGTCTTCCAGAACACTGAATTTGTTTTGAACATGTACATTAAATTTTGACGTATCACTTCATCTGTCTTTAAGAGTCCAAGATCTAGTTTGATGTTGCTTTTGGTCTGTTTCCTTTTCCGTAAATTCAACCTAAATCTTCCCACTACAGGATTGTGGTCACTGTTGCAGTCTGCACCTGGTAGTGTTTTTGCTGACAGTAAAGAATTTCTAAATCTTTTATTAGTCATATTGTAGTCAATCTGATTTTTGGTATTATCTCCTGGACTCATTCAAGTCCATTTTCTTCTATTAGGCTGCTCAAACCAGGTGTTTCCTACTATAAACTCATTCATCTGTGCCCATTCTACAAGTTTCCCTCCCCTTTCATTTTGTGTACCAATGCCATGAGGTCCAACTATATCCTCCACCCTATCCTTTCCCACTTTACCATTAAAATCTCCCATTATTATGGTAATTTTTTTGTGATTTGCATTGGGTCTTGGCCATCTCTAATACTTCGTAAAAGTTGTCGATGTCTTCCTGAGTACTTGCAGATGTTGGTGCATACACCTGAATGATGTTGATATCAAATGGCCTGCCACCCAATTGTAACCAGCAAAACTCTGTCGGACACAGCCCAGTAACCCTAACTGTTTTTGATTTGTCCCTGTCCATTACGATGCCTATTCCTCTTTCATGTGAGTTTCCACCAGAATATATTACTCTATGCTCTCCAGATGTTATCATGCCTGCCCCCTTCCATCTCACTTCCCCTAGTCCTAAAATACTAATGTTAAGCCTTTCCATCTCCATTTTGACATTCTCTAATTTTCCCTTTTGCAGCAATGTCCTCACATTGCATGTTGCGATCTTGGTATTTTTGAGTTTGAGTTTGGTCGCGCGTGTGTGTGTGTGTGTGTGTGTGTGTGTGTGTGTGTGTGTGTGTGTGTGTGTGTGTGTGTGTGTGTGTGGTGTGTGTGTCTGTGTGTGTGTGTGTGTGTGTACTTGTAAAGCGCCAGAAGCAATTTTTTGGACTGTGCGCTATATAAATGCTCATTATTATTATTATTATTATTACGAAAGGTCTGTTGTTGTTTCATTGCGTAAGTCAGTGTTTGAACTTGAATATTCTGTGGTTTTTGATGTATCTTCTTACTTGTGTAGCTTTGATGGTGGTTGTTTTCTCATTGTATACGTAGTTGTGAACATTTTTTTTGTTTTGCGAAATGTAAAGCGCTGGTGAGCATGTTTGCATGGAATATGCGCTATATAAATAAACATATTATTATTATTATTATCTGGCTGACGGTCTGGTGTCACCTGCGCCGCATGACGGTCCCTACCGGACAAAGGTGCTCCGATGGAGCATGTATTCACGTCGTTATCTTCATTTTCCTTCTTTTTTGTGTGTCCATAATGTTCTTGGGAGACTACGGTGGTGGTTTCCCGTTGCCTTCCATCGTTTTTTTTGTTGTTTATTTTTTTTATTTTTTTTTTTGCGGTCTCTCCGCTAGCCTTATTTTCTCCCGAGATGTCCACAAGGCAGTGGAGCTATTTACCCACAGCTGGGAGTCTGGTTCGAGGGCACCAGGGCGTATCCACACGCCGGTGGGCCTGCGTGCCGTAAGTCCGGGGGCCAGACCTCCTCCGAGTCCCTCGAGATTTAGCCTGAGTCCGTGAGGTGCTCAGTTACCGCATGTCGCCACGAGGAGGCATAACGTAGGCCTTGCTGATGAAGAGGGTATGTACCGACAGGAAAAGACTTACGCGTTCTACTCCTCTTTTCGCATAGCTGCAAGCAGCAGTGCTAGCCAGCGGTGCAGGCTGAAAGTGAGAGGTGACAAGCACGCAGTCACTAGCCGACACACTAGACGCATCACATCTGCCATTGACATACAGTTCTCCTAAATGAAATTAACAACATTGGAAAAATCCCCAAAGATATGTCAAAATCAATTAAATCAATTTTCATTGCACTTCCAAAGAAGACAGGGGCCCCTAGAATGCAAACTCCATCGCACAATCAGTTTGATGAGTCATGTAACAAAAATGCTGTTGAGAATAATCATGATGACGACAAGGAATAGAATCAAAAGAGAAATAGCTGAAGAACAGTGTGGATTTGCGGAAGGGAAAGGAACTATTAATGCCATATACATCCTAAGAACTATCATAGAGAGGTCAATCGAGATGAATAAGGATTGTATTTATGCTTTGTTGATTATACCAAGGCTTTCGATCGGGCATAAAGAATTGATCAACCAACTGCAATAACGCAATGTTGATAGAAAAGATCTACGAATAATCAGAAATATGTACTGGGAACAAACAACTGCGATGAGAATAGAAAACGATATAAGCTCTTTCCAAAACATCAAAAGAGGAGTCAGACAGGGTTGTGTTTTGTCACCAGATCTGTTTTTACTTTACAGCGAAAACATCATGAGAAACCTAGAAGAAGACCCTGGATTAAAGGTTGAAGGAAAAATGATAAACAAGATTCGATACGCAGATGACACCGTGCTAATTGCAGAAAGTGAAAGGGACCTACAAAACCTTCTGAATATACTTGAAATAGAAAGCAAAGGTAAGGGGTTGGAACTAAACAGCAGGAAGACTGAAGTCACGGTGATTAGTAAAAAACATGAAATCCCCTCATGCAAAATAACAGCAAACGGTACAATCTTCAGACAGGTTGATCAGTTTAACTACCTGGGAACGATCATTTCATCAGACGGCAGAAATAGCCAGCAGAATCAGCCAAGCCAAAACAGCATTCAAGAAGATGACAAGCATTCTTACCAACAAATGCCTATCAATTAACATCAGGAAGAGAGTTCTTGAATGTTACATAGAACCAATACTGTTGTACGGTTGTGAGGCGTGGATAGTCAACAAGCAAAGCCAGAACAAGATTGAGGCAGCCGAGATGTGGTTTCTATGAAGAATGTTGAGAATTCCATGGACAGCAAAGAAAACAAACGAGACAGTCTTGATGGAGGCAGACACAAGTAGATCACTCATAAGGAAGATTAAAAAAGACAGGCAACATTTATAGACCATTTTATGAGGAAAGGGGATTTGGAGCACCTGGTCACAATGGGAAAGCTGGAGGGAAAGAGAGCACCAGGTAGACCCAGGGAGAAAATACTAGACGGACTTGCAGAGTGGCTGAAGACAAGGAAGGTGGGAGAGATGCTTGAGGCAACAAGAGATAGAGACAGATGGAAGTCCATGATAGCCAACGCCATGCGGCAAGGCACCTGATGATGATGATGTTGGTAAATGCGCGTGTGAGGGAGGAAGATGGAGACTGTGCAGTGATTGATCAGGTTGTCTTTTCCTGTTTTTCTGTCTTCCTCTTTCTCTGGTCTGTCAGTCTTTCCCTTTCACTTCTTTTCACTTTTTGTTCTCCCCATTTTTTTTCTTTTGTCTGTTTTTTTTTCTTCTTTTTTTCTTTCCGTTTGAAAACGTTCTTTTCTCGCCTTCCCCTCCCACCTTTAATTTTTTTTTCTTTTCTATGGAAACACCGTGGGTGTGTACAAAGAAAAAAATCTATTACCCTAGTGAATAACTCTCTCTGTGTCTCTCTCTGTCTCTCTGTCTCTCTCTCTGTGTCTCTCTGTCTCTCTCTCTCTGTGTCTCTATGTCTCTCTCTCTCTCTCTCTCTCTCTCTCTCTCTCTCTCTGTCTATCTCTCTCTCTCTCTCAGACTACTACAGTAAGCGAGTGGAAGAGAAGTGTGTGGGCAAACGAAGCGTGCAGTGAACGCAGTGATTGTGACGTTCTGCTGACGAAACTCAATTAACTCGTGCTTTGTCTTCAAACAATTAACTCGCTCTTTGTCTTTAAACAATTAACACGCTCTTTGTATTTAAACAATTAATACGCTCTTTGTATTTAAACAATTAACACGCTCTTTGTATTTAAACAATTAACACGATCTTTGTCTTGAAACAATTAACGCTCTTTGTCATGAAGCAATTTACATGTTCTTTGTGTTCAAACATTTAGCTGTTACTCTGCCTTCCAAAAATTAACTGTCACTTTATACCCACAGTCTTTGACCTCTACAACCCCAAGTCCTGAATACCATGTAGAGCGACTTAGCCCTGTGAAAACTACTGTTAGTATAGATACTATAGGCACTGTGAACACTACTGTTGCTATCGATACTATACACACTGTAAACACTACTGTTAGTATAGATACTATACACACTGTAAACACTACTGTTGCTATCGATACTATACACACTGTAAACACTACTGATCCTATCGATACTATACACACCGTGAACACTACTGATCCTATCGATACTATACACCCCGTGAACACTACTGTTGCTATCAATACTATACACACCGTGAACACTACTGTTGCTATCGATACTATACACACCGTGAACACTACTGTTGCTATCAATACTATACACACCGTGAACACTACTGTTGCTATCGATACTACACACACTGTGAACACTGCTGTTGCTATCGATACTACACACTGTAAACACTACTGATCCTATTGATACTACACACTGTAAACACTACTGTTCCTATCGATACTACACACTGTAAACACTACTGATCCTATTGATACTATACACACCGTGAACACTACTGATCCTATCGATACTATACACACTGTAAACATTACTGTTAGTATAGATACTATACACACTGTAAACATTACTGATCCTATCGATACTATACACACTGTAAACACTACTGATCCTATCGATACTATACACATCGTGAACACTACTGATCCTATCGATACTACACACTGTAAACATACTGATCCTATCGATACTATAACACCCGTGAACACTACTGATCCTATCGATACTATACACACCGTGAACACTACTGATCCTATCGATACTATACACACCGTGAACACTACTGATCCTATCGATACTATACACCCGTGAACACTACTGATCCTATCGATACTATACACACCGTGAACACTACTGATCCTATCGATACTATACACCCCGTGAACACTACTGATCCTATCGATACTATACACACCGTGAACACTACTGATCCTATCGATACTATACACCCCGTGAACACTACTGATCCTATCGATACTATACACACCGTGAACACTACTGATCCTATCGATATTATACACACTGTAAACATTACTGATCCTATCGATACTATACACACTGTAAACACTACTGTTACTATAGATACTACACACACTGTAAACATTACTGATCCTATCGATACTACACACACTCTAAACACTACTGATCCTATCGATACTATACACACCGTGAACACTACTGATCCTATCGATACTACACACACTGTAAACACTACTGATCCTATCGATACTATACACACTGTAAACACTACTGATCCTATCGATACTATACACATCGTGAACACTACTGATCCTATAGATACTACACACACTCTAAACACTACTGATCCTATCGATACTATACACACTGTAAACACTACTGATCCTATAGATACTACACACACTCTAAACACTACTGATCCTATCGATACTACACACTGTAAACACTACTGATCCTATCGATACTACACACTGTAAACACTACTGATCCTATCGATACTATACACACCGTGAACACTACTGATCCTATAGATACTACACACACTCTAAACACTACTGATCCTATCGATACTATACACACTGTAAACACTACTGATCCTATCGATACTATACACACTGTAAACACTACTGATCCTATCGATACTATACACATCGTGAACACTACTGATCCTATAGATACTACACACACTCTAAACACTACTGATCCTATCGATACTATACACACTGTAAACACTACTGATCCTATCGATACTACACACTGTAAACACTACTGATCCTATAGATACTACACACACTCTAAACACTACTGATCCTATCGATACTATACACACTGTAAACACTACTGTTGCTATCGATACTATACACACCGTAAACACTACTGTTGCTATCGATACTACACACACTGTAAACACTACTGATCCTATAGATACTATACACACTGTAAACACTACTGTTCCTATAGATACTACACACACTGTGAACACTACTGTTCCTATAGATACTACACACACCGTAAACACTACTGTTTCTATCGATACTACACACACTGTAAACACTACTGATCCTATCGATACTATACACACCGTGAACACTACTGATCCTATCGATACTATACACACCATGAACACTACTGATCCTATCGATACTATACACCCCGTGAACACTACTGATCCTATCGATACTATACACACCGTGAACACTACTGATCCTATCGATACTATACACACTGTAAACATTACTGATCCTATCGATACTATACACACTGTAAACACTACTGTTGCTATAGATACTACACACACACTGTAAAAAATTACTGATCCTATCGATACTACACACACTCTAAACACTACTGATCCTATCGATACTATACACACCGTGAACACTACTGATCCTATCGATACTACACACTGTAAACACTACTGATCCTATCGATACTATACACATCGTGAACACTACTGATCCTATAGATACTACACACACTCTAAACACTACTGATCCTATCGATACTATACACACTGTAAACACTACTGATCCTATAGATACTACACACACACTCTAAACACTACTGATCCTATCGATACTACACACTGTAAACACTACTGATCCTATCGATACTACACACTGTAAACACTACTGATCCTATCGATACTATACACACCGTGAACACTACTGATCCTATAGATACTACACACACTCTAAACACTACTGATCCTATCGATACTATACACACTGTAAACACTACTGATCCTATCGATACTATACACACTGTAAACACTACTGATCCTATCGATACTATACACATCGTGAACACTACTGATCCTATAGATACTACACACACTCTAAACACTACTGATCCTATCGATACTATACACACTGTAAACACTACTGATCCTATCGATACTACACACTGTAAACACTACTGATCCTATAGATACTACACACACTCTAAACACTACTGATCCTATCGATACTATACACACTGTAAACACTACTGTTGCTATCGATACTATACACACCGTAAACACTACTGTTGCTATCGATACTACACACACTGTAAACACTACTGATCCTATAGATACTATACACACTGTAAACACTACTGTTCCTATAGATACTACACACACTGTGAACACTACTGTTCCTATAGATACTACACACACCGTAAACACTACTGTTTCTATCGATACTACACACACTGTAAACACTACTGATCCTATCGATACTACACACTGTAAACACTACTGTTCCTATAGATACTTGTCGGCCTCTTTACATTTCAGGAGATGATAGTCTGCACCAGGAGGCGTTGTGGTCATGACGTGCACTTTCTGCTGTGGCTATGCAGACCGATTCTTGAGTGGCAATTTCTGTCACATCTGCCACACACAAATTGAGTCGCTGTTGTCTGGTTTCTGGAACGTCGCCTGCGAAGAGCCCTTTTCTCATCTGCATTCGCCTTGCTAAACGGCTGTCCTCCATGCTGCCCTGTCTTCCGCCAGAGTCTCCCAAGAGCCTGGGTCAATCCCTGAGTTTCAAAGGTCCCTTTTGCATGCGTCTACGTTCGCTTCCGGTTTGCCAGTTCGCCGTAGAGAACGTCTTTTGGGATGCGTCCATCCTCCATTCGACGCACATGACCAAGCCAGCGTAATCGGCGTTGGCTTAGGAGGGCAAAAATGGTCTGTAGGCCCGCACGACGGAGGACCTGTGTGTTGGTCACTTTGTCTTGCCATCGGATGTCGAGGATGCGTTGCAAGCAGCGGAGAGGGAAAGTGTTGAACCTGTTTTCTTGGCTGGCGTATGTGGTCCAGGCTTCACTAGAGTGAAGTGTGCTCAACACACATGCTCTGTACACCTGCATTTTGGTGTTTGCAGTGATATTGCTGTTGGACCAGACCCGCTTATTAATTTAGCCATGCCTGATGAGGCCTTTGCAATTCTTGATGATAAGGTGAGTAGATGTCGCGCCAGCAGGCAGCAAAAGTGTGTGTGGTGTTTTACAGTGATTTTATCGTGGTTCTATTTGATTTTATGCATTGAATTTAGTATCAGTTTGTTCCTCTTAAATCCTGACATATGGTGATGTAAATTTTTTTTTTTAAATTTTGAATATTTTACCAGATAATCTGATTTTAAAGTTTTATATACCTACATTTTGTCATTTTAATTCAGCCACTCAAGTCCGACATTTAATCTGTGAACTGTGTTTACATTTTGGCCTACTGTGTTCGCCCAACGCTACAGCTCCCAAACCTTTGTTGTTCTCTGGTTTCAAGTGTTGTGAACTGACCAACTCACACACCAACCTGCAAGCGTCATCCTTTCCCGACTGGCTCGCAATTATGGACCCGTCCTTTATAAAACAAATTGGACTGACACTTTTTAAACACAGCAAGTGCTACCTCGGTGGAGACGTTTACCAGCGCATACGTACATTGGGGCTGTCGTAAGCCCTGCACTGCGCGATCCTGTCGTGCTGGACGTCTCCACCGTCTTTGGCACAACCTGCCTCCTGCTGTACCAGTCCGTCATCACACTTCGTCTTCTGCTTCATCGTCTCCTCCACTGCCCCTGCCCTCGACCTTGCTGCTGCAGACTTCGTTTCCTCCTCTGCCATCTTCGCCTTCGCCTTCTGTCCTGATGGTGCCGCCTACACCTTCTGTCCTGATGGTGCCGCCTTCACCTTCTGTCCCGCTGGTGCCGCCTTCACCTTCTGTCCTGCTGATGCCGCCTTCACCTTCTGTCCCACCGGTGCCACCTTCATCTTCTGTCCCGCCGGCGCTGCCCTCATCTTCTGTCCCGCTGGTGCCGCCTTTGTCTCCTGTCCCGCTGGTGCTGCCTTCATCTTCTGCCCCGCTGGTGTCGCCTTCATCTTCTGTCCCGCTGGTGCCGCCTTCATCTTCTGTCCTGTGGGTGCCGCCTTCATCTTCTGTCCTGCGGGTGCCGCCTTCATCTTCTGTCCCGCTGGTGCCGCCTTCATCTTCTGTCCTGTGGGTGCCGCCTTCGTCTTCTGTCCCGCTGGTGCCGCCTTCATTTTCTGTCCCGCTGGTGCCGCCTTCATCTTCTGTCCTGTAGGTGCCGCGTTCGTCTTCTGTCCCGCTGGCGCTGCCCTCATCTTCTGTCCCGCTGGTGCTGCCTTTGTCTCCTGTCCCGCTGGTGCCACCTTCATCTTCTGTCCCGCCGGTGTCGCCTTCATCTTCTGTCCCGTCTGTGCCGCCTTCATCTCCACCTCGGCCACCGCCATGTGACTCTGATAAACTAAAAATATGCCTTTTTAATGCTCAGTCAACATGCAAAGATGGGAAAGCGGATGTCATTGCTGACTTCATCGCAGATGAGCATGTTGACATTGCTTTTATCACCGAAACATGGCTTAACCTCCTTGGTCATGAACCTATACATGTGAGTCTCACTCTGAGTGGTTACAGGCTTGCTTCTTTCCATCGCTCATCCCGAGGTGGTGGTATCGCCACCCTCTACAATGACTCACTCCATTCCCGCCTATCTTTCTCGCAGTCTCTGCCTTTTTTCCCATCCTTCTTTCGAGTATCCTTCCAATCCACCCCTCACCCCATCACCTTCTCCTGTGTCTATCGACCTCCACCTAGCTCTGCCAACAAGCTCACTACATCCACGTTTCTCTCTGACTTTGACCAACTGCTTGACCATTACTGCCTCTTACCTGGAAATCTCATCATTCTAGGTGACATCAATGTCCACTATGACAACACTCACCGTTATGACACAAGACATATCATCAACTCTCTGTCCAATCACAATATGACTCAACACATTTCTGAACCAACCCATCAAAAAGGTCACACTCTTGACTGGATCATTTCTCGTGATCACCACAATTCAGCTACTGACAACTGCTTAGTTCTTTCTACCCGTCTAACTTCAGCCCTTCCATCTGACCACTCTGCAATTCTCTGTTCTCTTGACATTTCTCCTCCTTCCCGTACCACGCGCACAGTGACTCGACGCAATCTCAAATCTATCGACCTCTCCACTTTTTCATCTGATGCCTCCCGTCTCCTTTCTGAAAAGTCACATAACCTTGCCGATGAATTCTACTCTCCACCATCTTCTGGACACTCATGTTCCAGCCACAACCCGTCTTTTACCTGACCGCCCCCCTACCCCCTGGCTCACTCATGAGACTGCGTGTACAAAACGTGCCCGCCGCAGAGCAGAGCGCCGCTGGCGCAAATCCAAATTCACTGTACATAGGCAACTTTTCCAAGCCTCTAAAACAAAAGTATCCACCCTCATTGCATCTGCAAAAACAAGCTTTTTCCAAACCAAAATCCTGAATGCCTCTTCTTCAAAAGAACTCTTTACAACCATGAATCATCTCCTTGGAACACGAAAAGATTTACCTCTCCCAACAAAACACACAAATGAAGAACTCACATCTGTATTCTCCAAGTATTTCACCACCAAAATACAAACTCTTCGTGACAGGCTTGACAGGACACCCTGTCAACCATGCCCACCTGACCCTTCCTTCTCTGGCACACCTCTTACTACTTTTACCCCAGTTTCACAAGAAGAAATTCTCAACACAATCAGATCCATGTCGTTCAAACCTGCGAACTGGATCCTCTTCCAGGTTCTCTCTACTCCAACTGTCTCCCTACTCTCCTCCCATTCATCACTGACATCATCAACACTTCTCTTCAAACTGGAACTGTCCCAGATTCTTTTAAGTCTGCTATTGTTCACCCTCTCCTCAAGAAATACAGTTTAGACCCAAATGAACTGAAAAATTACCGGCCTATCTCTAATCTCTCTTTCTTGTCAAAACTCCTCGAAAAAGTTGTCCTCAACCAGCTGAACTCTCACCTGTCTGCCAACAATCTCCTCAATCCTTTCCAGTCAGCCTACTGCCAGTGCCATAGCACTGAAACTGCCCTACTACACATTCTCAACAATCTCCTCCTTGCAACTGATACTGGCAAAGTCTCTCTCCTCACACTCCTTGATCTGTCTGCAGCCTTTGATACCATTCATCATGGTATTCTCCTTTCTAGACTCCATCATACTTTTGGCATCTCTGACACTGCTCTCTCCTGGTTCGCTTCATATCTATCAAACAGAAAACAAAGTGTTCTCATCAATGGCACTTACTCTCAACCTGCATACCTGACCTGTGGTGTTCCACAAGGATCTGTCCTTGGCCCTGTTCTTTTCACTCTTTACACCTCCCCCCCCCCCCCCTGTCCACCATCATCAACTTCCACTCTATAAAACACCACTTCTATGCTGATGACACCCAGCTTCAAGACAGTGACTCACCTGACAATATACAGCGCCTCTTGACTCGCACCACTGAGTGTTACTCGGACATTAAAAACTGGATGACATACAATAAACTTCAGCTTAAATGACGACAAGACAGAAGCTATCCTCATTGGCACCCGTCAGAAACTTTCTCAGCTGCCTCCTCTTTCTCTCCCATTATGTAACACATCAGTCCCAATTTCTGATTCAGCTAAAAACCTTGGTGTCTGCATTGACTCTACCCTCTCCATGAACAACTTTGTTTCTCAAACTGCCAGATCTTGCTACTATCACCTCCATCGTATAAGCCTGATAAGGAAGTATCTCTCTGTCGAAACAACTGCAAAACTCGTTCTCTCTTTCATAATGTCTCGCATTGACTATTGCAATTCGCTCCTGTCTGGTCTCCCTATCTCCACCATTCACATTCTACAGTGCATTCAAAACAATGCTGCACGCCTTGTACTCAAAAAGAAAAAAGCTGACCACATATCTTCTCTCCTGGCACAACTTCACTGGCTCCCTGTATCAAAGCGCATACAGTACAAACTAGACACCATGTGCTACAAAAGCCTCAATAACGCAGCCCCCGATTACCTGTCAAGCCTACTTGAGATCTATCTTCCCTCACGTACCCTCCGCTCTGCCTCTGATCCTCTGACTTTTCGCTTTCCACGCACTAAGCTCAATACCTACGGTCCACGAGCCTTCTCTGTTTCTGGTCCACTCTCCTGGAACAAACTTCCTCTCTCAGTCCGTCAGCAACTACTTTTGTCTCCTTCAAGTCCGCTCTCAAAACTCACATTTTCTCCTCTGCATAAAATCCTGACCTCACTCAATCCCCTCTGCAGTCTGTCTCCGCTCGGAGGGGAATCACATTGTAATATATAATTGTATATAATATGCTCTCTATAATTTTCCATTGCTTGTATTCTTCTCTCCCATTTATAGCCATGCGTGTGTGTGTGTATGTGTGTGTGTGTGCGTGCGTGCGCGTGTGTGCGTGCGTGCGTGTGTGTCTGTTTTAGCGCTTAGATTTGATTTTATCAAGATTTTGCGCTATATAAATATTGTAATTATTATCAATTATTATTATTATAATCCGCTGACTACTGAATACTTGAGCTTAACTGTAGCCAGTAGTCGTTGGAGCACCTGGTCACGAAGGGAATGCTGGAGGGAGAGAGAGCACCGGGTGGACCCAGGGAAAGAATGCTGGACGGACTTGCAGAGTGGTTGGGGATGAGGAGGATGGGGGAGATGCTAGGGGCAACGAGAGCTAGAAATGGCTGGAAGTCCATGGTCGCCAACGTCATGCGGCAGGGCACCTGATGATGATGATGATGAAGATCCCCAACGCCATGCCAGAAATAAGTGAAGTATATACAGGTCTGTTGATATTAAAGGTTTATGCCTTCAATCGATATTAATGTCACCAGAAGGAATTTCTGGGTGATGTTCTGGAATATGGGGGATGATTATGTAGAATTGCCTTTCTGTATAGAGATCACACACAACAACGAGACCAGAGAGAGATGAGTAGAAACGCACGAAGCACACAAGTAATAACTGTCAAAAGCAGTCCACACATAGCATTACAAGTCAATGTATTTTCAACTTAAAGCATAATCATTCATTCTCTTATTCTTATTTGCCTATTTCCAAATTCAATCCTACTTCTTTGCCTATCATCCCTAAAACCTTACATTGGAATAAGAATATCAACATACTTTTACTACATGTTTCTGGCAAAGTCTCAGCACCTCTGCCATGTTGAGTGGCCTGTCTCCCACTACGACCGTCAACTCTCTGACCGTTCTGTCTCTGTGTTTGTCTCTCTGTGTTTGTCTTCTCTTATGTGCTATTCTCCCCTTTCATTTATAGAGCGTGGATCAGAACACACTGGGGCTCTGACCCCACCTGTCTTAAGATGACCTTCGACAATGTTCTTCTATTTGTGAATGTATGAAGGAGGGGTTGACGTGGACAAGCACAAGCCAGAACCTGTCCACTCAGACAATGGACCGCTCCCTTTCACTGGGGTGATCCTCGGAAACATCCCAGTAGCACTGTATGTACACCTGGCTCTATTGTTTAGTTGTCTCGTTTGCAGTCTAACATAAATGTGACTGGCTGTACCGCTAGATGTTGGGTAATCCTAAGCCTTCAGTCGAGAAGTTGGTTTGAGTGGCTTGCCAGACATTGTCCACTTCATGTTTCAGACTGAAGTACAGGTATGGGCTCGTTTCTACCTGAGGGGTTCTACGTTGGTTAATCCTAAGCCTTCAGTCGACAGACTTGTTTGTCTGCCGCACCAGACATTGTCAACATCTTGTCTCAGACTGAAGACAGTGAAGTACAGGTAAGGGCCTGTTTCTACCCGAGATGTTTCTGTGATATGAACATCATCCAGGTTTACGCATTTCATTTGTAGAGAAGCACAATCCGTCCCTCTATCAGCAACACGATGCCACCCCGAACATCATTCACATGGTCCAGACCACGTCAACAACAACACCCCAACCAAACACCCCAGCCCCACCACCCAGTAGACTATAGAGATAGCTCCACCCCACACAAGAGTCTGAGAGGTGGCGGCTGTCAACAAGGCGGTATCAGAAATCACGGGTAGGATCAGGCCGCTAAACGCTCAATCAATCTCTACCCGGAACATCGCACCTGAGCCGAGCCATGTAAAATGCATGGGTAGAGGGAAGATAAATAAGGGATGAGGCAATTACTTGGCGTGTTGCCCTGACACTCAATTAGTGGAATGAAACGCGGCCATCTCTCTCTGTCTGTCTCTGTCTCTATCTCCCTGTCTCTGTCTGTCTCTTGCTCGCTCTCTCTCTCTGTCTCTCTCTCTCTCTTGTGTCTCTCTCTCTCTGTCTCTCTCTCTCTGTCTCTCTCTCTCTGTTCCCCTCTCTCTCTCTCTCTCTCTCTCTCTCTCTCTCTCTCTCTCTGTATCAGTCTCTGTGTGTGTCTCTCTCTGTGTCTCTGTCTCCGTGTCTGTCTGTCTCCCCTCTCTCTCTCCCCCCTCTCTCTATATCTCTCTAGGCTTCATTCCCTCTCTCCACTCTCTCTCAATATGTGTGTGTGTGTATGTGTGTATGTGTGTGTGTGTGTGTGTGCGTGTGCATGTGTGTGTGTGTGTGTGTGCGCACGTGCGCGCGCTCGCGCGCGTGCTTGTGTGAGTCAGTATATTTATGAGTCCACGTAAGTTTTCTCGTGTATGAGTCAGAAAGACTGTTTTGATCAGGTGGTTTACACATATTTTCCCATATATATGGATACATTTGGGGAGTGAATAACATCATTACTACCTATCTTTGTACAACATGAATGTTATTGTCACACCAACACTGACATGGTTTATTGTCACACCAACACTGACATGGTTTATTGTCACACCAACACTGACATGGTTTATTGTCACACCAACATTGACATGGTTTATTGTCACACCAACATTGACATGGTTTATTGTCACACCAACATTGACATGGTTTATTGTCACACCAACATTGACATGTTTTATTGTCACACCAACACTGACATGATTTATTGTCACACCAACACTGACATGGTTTATTGTCACACCAACACTGACATGGTTTATTGTCACACCAACACTGACATGGTTTATTGTCACACCAACACTGACATGGTTTATTGTCACACCAACACTGACATGGTTTATTGTCACACCAACACTGACATGGTTTATTGTCACACCAACTGACATGGTTTATTGTCACACCAACACTGACATGGTTTATTGTCACACCAACACTGACATGGTTTATTGTCACACCAACACTGACATGGTTTATTGTCACACCAACTGACATGGTTTATTGTCACACCAACTGACATGGTTTATTGTCACACCAACATGACATGGTTTATTGTCACACCAACTGACATGGTTTATTGTCACACCAACATGACATGGTTTATTGTCACACCAACATGACATGGTTTATTGTACACCAACATGACATGGTTTATTGTCACACCAACACTGACATGGTTTATTGTCACACCAACTGACATGGTTTATTGTCACACCAACACTGACATGGTTTATTGTCACACCAACTGACATGGTTTATTGTCACACCAACACTGACATGGTTTATTGTCAAACCAACACTGACATGGTTTATTGTCACCAACACTGACATGGTTTATTGTCACACCAACATAGACATGGTTTATTGTCACACCAACTGACATGGTTTATTGTCACACCAACACTGACATGGTTTATTGTCACACCTACACTGACATGGTTTATTGTCACACCAACACTGACATGGCTTATTGTCACACCAACACGTGATTTATTGTCACACCAACACTGACATGGTTTATTGTCACACACAACACGTGATTTTATTGTCACACCAACACTGACATGGTTTATTGTCACACCTACAATGACATGGTTTATTGTCACACCAACACACATGGTTTATTGTCATACCAACACAGACATGGTTTATTGTCACACCAACACTGACATGGTTTATTGTCACACACCAACTGACATGTTTATTGTCACACCAACACAGACATGGTTTATTGTCACACCAACACTGACATGGTTTATTGTCACACCAACACTGACATGGTTTATTGTCACACAACCAACATGACATGGTTTATTATAACACCAACCATGACATGGTTTATTGTCAAACCCAACACAGACATGGTTTATTGTCACACCAACACTGACATGGTTTATTGTCACACCAACACTGACATGGTTTATTGTCACACCAACACAGACATGGTTTATTGTCACACCAACACAGACATGGTTTATTGTCACACACAACATTTTGAACCATGGTTTATTGTCACACCAACACTGACATGGTTTGTTGTCACACCAACACTGACATGGTTTATTGTCACCACCAACACTGACATGGTTTATTGTCACACCAACACTGAATGGTTTATTGTACACAACCATACACTGACATGGTTTATTGTCACACCAACACTGACATGGTTTATTGTCACACCAACACTGACATGGTTTATTGTCACACCAACACTGACATGGTTTATTGTCACACCAACACAGACATGGTTTATTGTCCACACCACTCAAACCCACTGATATGGTTTATTGTCACACCAACACTGACATGTTTATTGTCACACCAACACTGACATGGTTTATTGTCACACCAACACTGACATGGTATATTGTCACACCAACACTGACATGGTTTATTGTCACACCAACACTGACATGGTTTATTGTCACACCAACACAGAACACCATAGACACACATGTGGTTTATTGTCACACCAACACTGACATGGTTTATTATTACACCAACAGACATAGTTTAGTTTCATTACACTAGAGATGATTTTTGCCACTGTATAGAGATGGTTTATTATCTCTTCACAGAGATGATTTAGTATCACTCATAGAGATTGTTTACAATCACTCCGTAGAGATGGCTCATTATCACACTATAGAGATGGTTTAGTATCACTCCATAGAGATGGTTTATTATCACTCCATAGAGATGGTTTAGTATCACTCCATAGAGATGGTTTATTATCACTCCATAGAGATGGTTTATTATCACTCCATAGAGATGGTTTTAGTATCACTCCATAGAGATGGTTTATTATCACTCCATAGAGATGGTTTAGTATCACTCCATAGAGATGGTTTATTATCACTCCATAGAGATGGTTTAGTATCACTCCATAGAGATGGTTTATTATCACTTCATAGAGATGGTTTATTATCACTTCATAGAGATGGTTTATTATCACACTATAGAGATGGTTTATTATCACTCCATAGAGATGGTTTATTATCACTCCATAGAGATGGTTTATTATCACTCCATAGAGATGGTTTATTATCACTCCATAGAGATGGTTTATTATCACTCCATAGAGATGGTTTAGTATCACTCCATAGACATGGTTTATTATCAGTCAAGAATTCAGATGATTAAAAAAAGTCTGTGAAGACAAAGGACTGATGGGAGTTAGAGAAAAATAGAAAGAGAGAGATGGACAGACAGACAGATGGACAGACAGACAAATGGACAGACAGACAGATGAACAGACAGACAGACAGACAGACAGATGGACAGACAGACAGATGGACAGACAGACAAATGGACAGACAGACAGATGAACAGACAGACAGACAGACAGATGGACAGACAGACAGATGGACAGACAGACAAATGGACAGACAGACAGATGGACAGACAGACAGATGGACAGACAGACAGATGGACAGACAGACAGACGGACAGACAGACAGATGGACAGACAGACAGAGTTAGAGAAATCAGAGTGGAATGCAGGTAGGCTACTGTATGTGTCAGATAATGCCAATCGATTACCTGTAGTTCAGTCACAGAAGTCGTGTCTACTCTGACAAAGCATGGCTGTTAACCAGGAAAGACAGACAGGAGTTCAGTCACCCAGCCTCCGTCCTCCTCATTCCGCTTCCCTTCCATTCCCTCCCCGGCCCCATGTGTGTGTGGAGGTGTGACGGTCAGTGTAGTGTAGCGGACAGACGCCGGTTGTGCGGAATGACCATGGGAAGAGACCATGACCAGCAGAGACACTAAGGGGCCATGCAATATTCAGGACTCCGCCATCACCGTACAATTCACGCACCAATGTCTACCTCTTCAGCTCCCCTCTCATAAAGTGTGCGGTGCCCACACAGGTCCATGCATTATGGATGGCCCGTTCAACGCCTGTTTATGATACCTGCCTGTCTCTCTAAGTAATTAGGTCTGCTTTCAAACCTCGGCAGCCATAGAAATCGCTGCCTGCACTCACCTGGTAAAGACAGGATACCTCTGCCTGCATGGTTCCATGTGTATTGTGAAGGGGAGGGGAGGGGAGGGGAGGGGTAGCTTACTGGTTTCTAGGACTGACGCTTGCAGACGGTATTACATTGGCTCTTTGAAATAAAGTGAACGTTGTTAAAAGTAAAACTGTGCAATAGTCACGTGACGGTGTACGATGTGACACTGAACACAGACAGACAGGACTGGCAAAGGTTTCATCTACACAAACAGAACAATCAGGTCGTGGACCTCGGCTCTGTTTAAAAATAATTGGGGGGGGGGGGGCCAGAGAGAGAGAGAGACATACAGACAGACAGACAAAGAAACAGACAGACAGACAGACAAAGAAACAGACACACAGAGACAGAGACAGACAGAGAGGACACAGACAGAGAGAGGCAGAGAGACAGAGAGACAGAGTGAGACAGAGACAGGGGGACAGAGAGACAGACAAATAGGGATAAAGAGAGAGAAAGGCAGAGAGAGACAAAGACAAAGAAAGACGGAGAGAGACACACAGAGACAGAAAGGGGGAGGGAGAGAAACTCGGAATTTTAATGAACAAAGGCCAATAACCCCTTTTATAAGAGGGGGGGGGGGGGAGAAAAATATACAGATTTTGTTATAAACAACAAAAACAAAAACAAAAATAGAGAGAAAGAAAGAGAGAGAGAGGGAGCGAGGTAGGGAGACAGAATGAGAGAGAGAATCAGAATCAGAATCAGAATCAGAATCAGAGTCACAAATTTATACAGTAAGGCCATAGCCCCATTTGAAGGGGTGTGAACCCATCATAAACATTATACAATCACAAAATGCAATACATAGTCGTTCTTGGATAACGCACACTTTAAATATTTTGGAATAAATACAATATAGGACCCACAGTCAAACTTCAATAATACAATAAGTACATATAAATAAGTTTGAGAGAGAGAGAGAAGGAAGAAGAAGAAGAAGAAGAAAGAAAGAAAAAATGAAAGAAAGAAAGAGACAGAAGAGAAGAGAGAGAAGAAAGAAAGAAAAAGAGAGAGAGAGGGGGGGGGGGGAGGGGAGCAAACATCCTCATAATGATCAAATATTCAGTCAAGACGTCAGAAGTAATCAACGAGAGTGGAATGTATATAGCATCGATACGGCAAGTTTAGACATAAAATCATTTGAGAAGAATAGTGGTGTTTTATGTTAGCATATGAAAGATGAATTTCTATTGCAGATGGTGTCATCAACTGTCTAAGATATACAGACAGCTACCTTGAGTGAACTTTATCTAACTTGCGTTTGTACAACAATTACCCGCTGAATTAAAAGGTCAAAGCCATCTTTCCTGTTTACGTCATCTGTAGATAAGAAGGCGTTTTTCATTTAATTAACATATTTTAGCTTTTGCACATTTATCATGCAATCGTTTTTCAAAGGCATTCTAAAACTGCTGAACACTACATATCCAGAAAATGTTGAATGTCATCAGGTTCACATCTACAAAATGTGCAAATCATTGTTTGCACTGTTTTCTTCTTACAGACGTGATTTTGTTGCTAGCGCCCTCACGGCTTGTTTTAATCACAAACCACTGTAATTGTTTTAATCACAAACCACTGTAATTGTTTTAATCACAAACCACTGTAATTGTGTTAATCACAAGCCACTGTAACTGTGTTAATCACAAACCACTGTAACTGTGTTAATCACAAACCACTGTAATTGTTTTAATCACAAACCACTGTAATTGTGTTAATCACAAACCACTGTAATTGTGTTAATCACAAACCACTGTAACTGTGTTAATCACAAACCACTGTAATTGTTTTAATCACAAACCACTGTAATTGTGTTAATCACAAACCACTGTAATTGTGTTAATCACAAACCACTGTAATTGTTTTAATCACAAACCACTGTAACTGTGTTAATCACAAACCACTGTAATTGTGTTAATCACAAACCACTGTAATTGTGTTAATCACAAACCACTGTAACTGTGTTAATCACAAACCACTGTAATTGTGTTAATCACAAACCACTGTAATTGTGTTAATCACAAACCACTGTAATTGTGTTAATCACAAACCACTGTAATTGTTTTAATCACAAACCACTGTAACTGTGTTAATCACAAGCCACTGTAATTGTGTTAAAGATCAGTTATCACCACAGACCAAAGTGCTAGTCATTGTAACACACTCTCCTTGTCTTACAGACAGCATTGCTGATGTCGGCTAAATACTTGTTTACTGCTCATTATAAGTTGATTCTTGAACTGTTTGTTTACTGCTCATTATAAGTTGATTACAGTTTTGAACTGTTTGTTTACTGCTCATTATAAGTTGATTCTTGAACTGTTTGTTTACTGTTCATTATAAGTTGATTACAGTTTTGAACTGTTTGTTTACTGCTCATTATAAGTTGATTCTTGAACTGTTTGTTTACTGTTCATTATAAGTTGATTACAGTTTTGAACTGTTTGTTTACTGCTCATTATAAGTTGATTCTTGAACTGTTTGTTTACTGTTCATTATAAGTTGATTACAGTTTTGAACTGTTTGTTTACTGCTCATTATAAGTTGATTCTGAACTGTTTGTTTACTGTTCATTATAAGTTGATTACAGTTTTGAACTGTTTGTTTACTGCTCATTATAAGTTGATTCTTGAACTGTTTGTTACTGTTCATTATAAGTTGATTACAGTTTTGAACTGTTTGTTTACTGCTCATTATAAGTTGATTACATTTGAACTGTTTGTTTACTGCTCATTATAAGTTGATTACAGTTTTGAACTGTTTGTTTACTGCTCATTATAAGTTGATTACAATTTTGAACTGTTTACTAACTGTTCATTATAATTTGATTGCAATTTTGAACTGTTTACTAACTGTTCATCATAATTTGATTGCAATTTTGAACTGTTTACTAACTGTTCATCATAATTTGATTGCAATTTTGAACTGTTTACTGTTTATCATAATTTGATTGCAATTTTGAACTGTGTGTAATTGTTGTATATCTGTCTGTATGTACGTGTTGTATACTTGTCTGTCTGTACCTGTTGGATACCTGTCTGTCTGTACCTGTTGTATACCTGTCTGTCTGTACCTGTTGTATACCCGTCTGTCTGTACCTGTTGTATATCTGTCTGTATGTACGTATTGTATACTTGTCGTCTGAACCTGTTGTATACCTGTCTGTCATGTATGTGTTGTATACCTGTCTGTATGTACGTGTTGTATACTTGTCTGTGTGTACCTGTTGTATACCTGTCTGTCTGTACCTGTTGTATACCGTCTGTCTGTACCTGTTGTATACTGTCTGTCTGTACCTGTTGTATACCTGTCTGTCTGTACCTGTTGTATACCTGTCTGTCTGTACGTGTTGTATACCTGTCTGTACTGTACCTGTTGTATACCTGTCTGTCTGTACCTGTTGTATACCTGTCTGTATGTACCTATTGTATACCTGTCTGTCTGTACCTGTTGTATACCTGTCTGTCTGTACCGTGTTGTATACGTCTCTGTACTTGTTACTGTCTGTCTGTACCTGTTGTATACCTGTCTGTCTGTACTGTTGTATCCCTGTCTGTTGTATACCTGTTGTCTTACCGTCTCGTACTGTATACCTGTCTGTACTGTTGTATACGTCTGTCTGTACTGTTGTATACCTGTCTGTCTGTACGTTTGTATACCTTTGTCTGTCTGTGTACCTGTTGTCTTACCTGTCGTATCTGTCTGACTACGTGTTGTATACCTGTCTGTCTGTACTGTTGTATACCTGTCTGTCTGTACTTGTAACTGTTGCTTACCTGTCCTGGTCTGTACCTGTTGTATCCCTTTGTCTGTCCTATGTTGTATACCTGTCTGTCTGTACCTGTTGTATACCTGTCTGTATGTGTTTGTATACCTGTCTGTCTGTACCTGTTGTATACCTGTCTGTCTGTACCTGTTGTATACTTGTCTGTATCTGTACCTGTGTTGTATACCTGTCTGTCTGTACCTGTTGTATACCTGTCTGTCTGTTGTTGTATACCTGTCTGTCTGTACCTGTTGTATACTCTGTCTGTACCTGTTGTATACCTGTCTGTCTGTACCTGTTGTATACCTGTCTGTCTGTACCTGTTGTATACCTTGTCTCGTACTGTTGTATACCTGTCTGTCTGTACCTGTTGTATACCTGTCTGTCTGTACCTGTTGTATACCTGTCTGTCATGTACCTGTTGTATACTGTCTGTCTGTACACAGTTGTATCCCTGTCTAGTCAGACAGTTATACACTGTGTTGACAGGTGTAATACAGCTCATGACAGTACACAGTACGTAACCTGTCAGTCTTCCCAGGTTACGTGCGTATACAACAGGTTCAGATAGACAGCGCATACAACAGACAGCATACAACCAGACGATACAACAGTACAGACAGACAGGATACAACATGTACAGACCTCTGACAGACAGGATACAACAGTTCAGACAGACGGGATACAACAGGTCAGATGACAGACAGACATACAACAGTACAGACAGACAGACATACAACAGGTCAGATGAACAGACAGACATACAACAGTACAGAAGACAGGTATACAACAGGTACGATAGACAGACTCAGGCATACAACAGGTAGCGCAGATAACGTACGAGACACCAGCATACAACAGTACTAGACAGACGGCATACAACAACCAGGCATACAGTACAGATGGACAGACAGTGACAGACAGTACAACAACCAAGATACAGACGCAGACGATGACAGACAGACATACAACAGGTACAGATGACAGACAGAATACAACAGGTACAGATGGACAGACAGGCATACAACAGGTACAGATGGACAGACATAAAACAGTACAGACAGACATGACAACAACGGGTACAGATGGACAGACAGCATACAACAGTACAGACAGACAGATACAACAGGTCAGATGACAGACAGCATACAACATGTACAGACAGACAGATACAACAGGTTCAGATAGACAGACAGACATACAACATGTACAGAAGGACAGACATGATACAACAGGTCAGATAGACAGACAGACATACAACAGGTACAGATACAGACAGTATACAACAGGTACAGATAGACAGACAGACATACAACAGGTACAGATGGACAGACAGATACAACAGGTACAGATAGACAGACAGACATACAACATGTACAGATGGACAACAGGCATACAACAGGTACAGAGACAGACAGGCATACAACATGTACAGACAGACAGCATACAACAGTACAGATGACAGACAGAACAACAGGTCAGATGGACAGACAGGCATACAACAGTACAGATGACAGACAGATACAACATGTACAGATGACAGACAGACATACAACAGGTACAGATGGACAGACATGTATACAACAGGTTCAGATAGACAGACAGACATACAACAGTACAGATGGACAGACATGTATACAACAGGTACAGATGACAGACAGACATACAACAGGTACAGATGGACAGACATGTATACAACAGGTACAGATAGACAGACAGAATACAACAGGTACAGATGGACAGACAGATACAACAGGTACAGATACAGACAGACATACAACAGGTACAGATGGACAGACATACAACAGGTACAGATGGACAGACAGGATACAA
The DNA here is from genome assembly GCA_030674185.1 of Monoplex corrugatus. Classification (NCBI taxonomy): domain Eukaryota; kingdom Metazoa; phylum Mollusca; class Gastropoda; order Littorinimorpha; family Ranellidae; genus Monoplex; species Monoplex corrugatus. Next base: position 2,905,091 of record JAPXFY010000012.1, read on the forward strand.
CAGCGGGTACAGATGGACAGACTGGTATACAACAGGTACAGATGGACAGACAGGCATACAACAGGTACAGATGGACAGACAGGCATACAACAGGTACAGATGGACAGACAGGTATACAACAGGTACAGATGGAAGACAGGCATACAACAGGTACAGACAGACAGGCATACAACAGGTACAGATGGACAGACAGGCATACAACAGGAACAGACAGACAGGTATACAGCAGATACACATGGACAGACATACAACAGGTACAGATGGACAGACATACAACAGGTATACATGGACAGACAGGTATACAACAGTTACAGATGGACAGACAGACATACAATAGGTACAGATGGACGGACAGGCATGCAACAGGTACAGATGGACAGACAGGTATATAACAGGTTCAGATAGACAGACAGGTATACAATAGGTACAGATGGACAGACAGACATACAATAGGTACAGATGGACAGACAGGCATTCAACAGTACACATGGACAGACAGGTATACAACAGGTACAGATGGACAGACAGGCATAGAACAGGTACAGACAAACAGGTATACAGCTGGTACAGATGGACAGAAAGGCATACAACAGGTACAGATGGACAGACAGGTATACAACAGGTACAGATGGACAGACAGGTATACAACAGGTACAGATGGACAGACAGGTATACAAGAGGTACAGATGGACAGACAGGTATACAACAGGTACAGATGGACAGACAGGTATACAACAGGTACAGATGGACAGACAGGTATACAACAGGTACAGACAGACAGGTATACAACAGGTACAGATGGACAGACAGGTATACAACAGGTACAGACAGACAGGTATACAACAGGTACAGATTGACAGACAGGTATACAACAGGTACAGATTGACAGACAGGTATACAACAGGTACAGATGGACAGACAGGTATACAACAGGTACAGATGGACAGACAGGCATACAACAGGTACAGATGGACAGACAGGTATACAACAGGTACAGATGGACAGACAGACATACAACAGGTACAGATGGACAGACAGGCATACAACAGGTACAGACAGACAGACATTACAACGGGTACAGATGGACAGACTGTATTCAACAGGTACAGATGGACAGACAGGCATACAACAGGTACAGATGGACAGACAGAAATACAACAGGTACAGATGGACAGACAGGTATACAACAGGAACAGACAGACAGGCATACAACAGGTACAGATGGACAACCAGGCATACAACAGGTACAGATGGACAGACAGGCATACAACAGGTACAGATGGACAGACAGGTATACAACAGGTACAGACAGACAGGCATACAACAGGTACAGATGGACAGACAGGTATACAACTGGTACAGATGGACAGACAGGCATACAACAGGTACAGATGGACAGACAGGTATACAACAGGTACAGACAGACAGGTATACAACAGTTACCGATGTACAGACAGGTATACAACAGGTACAGATGGACAGACAGGTATACAACAGGTACAGACAGACAGACATATAACAGGTACAGATGGACAGACATGTATACAACATGTACAGATGGACAGACAGGTATACAACAGGTACAGACAGACAGACATACAACAGGTACACATGGACAGACATACAACAGGTACAGATGGACAGACAGGTATACAACAGGTACAGACAGACAGACATACAACAGGTACAGACAGACAGACAGACAGGTATACAACAAATACAGATGGACAGAAAGATATACAACAGGTACAGATGGACAGACAGACATACAACAGGTACAGATGGACAGACATGTATACAACAGGTACAGATGGATAGACAGGCATACAACAGGTACAGATGGACAGACAGGTATACAACAGGTACAGACAGACAGGCATACAACAGGTACTGATGGACAGACAGGCATACAACAGGTACAGTGGACAGACCAGGCATACAACAGGTACAGATGGACAGACAGGCATACAACAGGTACAGATGGACAGACAGGTATACAACAGGTACAGATGGACAGACAGGTATACAACAGGTACAGACAGACAGACATACAGTAGGTACAGATGGACAGACATGTATACAACAGGTACAGATGGACAGACAGGCATACAACAGGTACAGATGGACAGACCAGGCATACAACAGGTACAGACAGACAGGCATACAACAGGTACAGGTGAACAGACAGGCATACAACAGGTACAGATGGACAGACAGGCATACAACAGATACAGATGGACAGACAGGCATACAACAGGTACAAATGGACAGACAGCTATACAACAGGTACAGATGGACAGACAGACATACAACAAGTACAGATGAACAGACAGACATACAACAGGTACAGATGGACAGACAGACATACAACAGTTACAGACAGACAGGCATACAACAGGTACAGATAGACAGACAGGCATACAACAGGTACAAATGGACAGACATACAAAAGGTACAGTTGGACAGACAGGCATATAACAAATACAGATAGACAGACAGGCATACAACAGGTACAGATGGACAGACAGATATACAACAGGTACAGATGGAGAGACAGACATACAACAGGTACAGATAGATAGACAGGCATACAACAAGTACAGATGGACAGACAGACATTCAACAGACACAGATGGACAGATATAGAACAGGTACAGAAGGACAGACAGGCATACAACAGATACAGACAGACAGGCATACAACAGGTACAGATGGACAGACAGGCATACAACAGGTACAGACAGACAGGCATACAACAGGTACAGATGGACAGACAGACATACAACAGATACAGACAGACAGACATACAACAGGAACAGACAGACAGGCATACAACAGGTACAGACAGACAGGATACAACAGGTACAGATGGACAGACAGGCATACAACATGTACAGATGGACAGACAGGTATACAACAGGTACAGATGGACAGACAGATATATAACAGGTACAGATGGACAGACAGGTATACAACAGGTACAGATGGACAGACAGACATACAACAGGTACAGATGGACAGACAGGTATACAACAGGTACAGATGGACAGACAGACATACAACAGGTACAGAAGGACAGGCAGGCATACAACAGGTACAGACAGACAGACATACAACAGGTACAGATGGATAGACAGGTATACAACAGGTACAGATGGACAGACAGGCATACAACAGGTACAGATGGACAGACAGGTATACAACAGGTACAGATGGACAGACAGACATAGAACAGGTACAGACAGACAGACATACAACAGGTACAGATGGACAGACAGGTATACAACATGTACAGATGGACAGACAGGTATACAAACAGGTACAGATGGACAGACAGGTATAAAACAGGTACAGATGAACAGACAGGTATACAACAGGTACACATGGACAGACAGGTATACATCAGGCACAGATGGACAGACAGGTATACATCAGGCACAGATGGACATGTGTGATGATGACACACAAGTATACAACAGATACAGGCAGACAGCTACACAACAGGTAGAGATATTATATATAACAGGTACAGACGTACAGACAGGTATAGAAGAGGTATATACAGGTATACAACAGACACAGATGGACAGAGTGACACAGAGCAGCTATCAAATGAGAGGTCACCTGTATACGATCTTCAGGCAGACTGGTTTTCATGGCCAGCATTTCACGTGTCTGAACATCTGGGTAGTGGGCGTCTTTAAACGCTTTTTCCAACTCTTCCAACTGGTAACTGGTGAAGATTGTCCTGTGACAGTAAATGTCCTGTCAGTTACATGTCCTGTGATAGCAAATATCCTGTCAGTTACATGTCCTGTGACAGTAAGTGTCCTGTCAGTACATGTCCTGTGACAGTAAGTGTCCTGTCAGTCACATGTCCTGTGACAGTAAGTGTCCTGTCAGTCACATGTCCTGTCACAGTAAGTGTCCTGTCAGTCACATGTCCTGTGACAGTAAATATCCTGTCAGTTACATGTCCTGTCACAGTAAGTGTCCTGTCAGTCACATGTCCTGTGACAGTAAGTGTCCTGTCAGTCACATGTCCTGTGGCAGTAAGTGTCCTGTCAGTCACATGTCCTGTGACAGTAAATATCCTGTCAGTTACATGTCCTGTGATAGCAAATGTCCTGTCAGTCACATGTCCTGTGACAGTAAGTGTCCTGTCAGTCACATGTCCTGTCACAGTAAGTGTCCTGTCAGTCACATGTCCTGTGACAGTAAGTGTCCTGTCAGTCACATGTCCTGTCACAGTAAGTGTCCTGTCAGTCACATGTCCTGTGACAGTAAGTGTCCTGTCAGTCACATGTCCTGTCACAGTAAGTGTCCTGTCAGTCACATGTCCTGTGACAGTAAGTGTCCTGTCAGTCACATGTCCCGTGACAGTAAGTGTCCTGTCAGTCACATGTCCTGTCACAGTAAGTGTCCTGTCAGTCACATGTCCTGTGACAGTAACTATCCTGTCAGTTACATGTCCTGTCACAGTAAGTGTCCTGTCAGTCACATGTCCTGTGACAGTAAGTGTCCTGTCAGTCACATGTCCTGTGACAGTAAGTGTCCTGTCAGTCACATGTCCTGTGACAGTAAATATCCTGTCAGTTACATGTCCTGTGATAGCAAATGTCCTGTCAGTCACATGTCCCGTGACAGTAAGTGTCCTGTCAGTCACATGTCCTGTGACAGTAAGTGTCCTGTCAGTCACATGTCCTGTGACAGTAAGTGTCCTGTCAGTCACATGTCCTGTCACAGTAAGTGTCCTGTCAGTCACATGTCCTGTCACAGTAAGTGTCCTGTCAGTCACATGTCCTGTGACAGTAAGTGTCCTGTCAGTCACATGTCCTGTCACAGTAAGTGTCCTGTCAGTCACATGTCCTGTCACAGTAAGTGTCCTGTCAGTCACATGTCCTGTCACAGTAAGTGTCCTGTCAGTCACATGTCCTGTGACAGTAAGTATCCTGTCAGTCACATGTCCTGTCACAGTAAGTGTCCTGTCAGTCACATGTCCTGTGACAGTAAGTGTCCTGTCAGTCACATGTCCTGTGACAGTAAGTGTCCTGTCAGTCACATGTCCTGTCACAGTAAGTGTCCTGTCAGTCACATGTCCTGTCACAGTAAATGTCCTGTCAGTCACATGTCCTGTGACAGTAAGTGTCCTGTCAGTCACATGTCCTGTGACAGTAAGTGTCCTGTCAGTCACATGTCCTGTGACAGTAAGTGTCCTGTCAGTCACATGTCCTGTGACAGTAAGTGTCCTGTCAGTCACATGTCCTGTGACAGTAAGTGTCCTGTCAGTCACATGTCCTGTGACAGTAAGTGTCCTGTCAGTCACATGTCCTGTCACAGTAAGTGTCCTGTCAGTCACATGTCCTGTCACAGTAAGTGTCCTGTCAGTCATGTATGATGCCCTGTGAGAACAGTTGCCTCAACAGTCACAGACAAATGGTTTCCAACTTGGTCACGTTGACCAGGCGGTTTGTGTCCACTCAGTCTCTCTCAAAGAAATGTCAATCCACAGAGAACACTCAAGGAGGCGAGGAAATAACAAAGCAGGGTCTGTCACTAAAACATGGACGCTAAAATTCAGCCTTCAAACAATAATGCTAAAATTTATTTGACAGGAATCATAAGTTTAGCCAGAAGTAGATCGCAAGACACCATATACAGCAGTGCTAATATTAATATGACAGGGATTACGTTTCGCTAGATGCACACCATACACAGCAGTGCTAACATTAATATGACAGGGATTACGTTTCGCTAGATGCACACCATACACAGCAGTGCTAACATTAATATGACAGGCATTACATGTTTCGCCAGATGAGCGTCACAAGACACCATACACAAGTATTACAAGGTTCGCCACAAGACACCATGCACAACTATGCTAACATTAATAGGACAGGAATGACAAATTTCGACAGCTGAACGTCACAAAATGCCACACACAGCCATGTATATGAAAGGAGATACATGTTTCGCTGTGAATGTCCCTAGGTACAGCAGGTGCACAACTAAATGGTAAAGACATCAGTTACAACGGTGACTTGGCCTTGAGATGACGGACCATCTTATCATCATCATCATCATCATCATCATCATCATTGATAATACCATTATTATCCTCGTTATCATTATTGTCATTATCATTCTCATTATCAATATTACCATTTCTATTCTCATTATTATTACAACTATTCTTATCACTGCCATTCCATCCTACTCTCCTATGCATAGCACAGTCGGTTATTTTGTAGTAGCTGCTAGGAAACGTACCTGTGGCGTCGTTTCTTTTTTTTCTTCTTGCTGTGGTTTCCCCTAGCTGTAAGCTCTCGTACGTTGGAGGGTCACACTTAGTGTCGTCTGCACACCAACACAAACAGGGCTGTACTGGACACTGGCCATCACAAACACTGATCACCTCATCACAGCATGTCATCATCATCACAAACATGCCTATCACATACATTGATCATCATCATCATCACAAACATTGATCATCATCACAATGCATCACAAACATTGATCATCTCATCACAACATATCACACACAACATTGATCATCATCATCACAAACATTGATCATCATCATCACAAACATTGATCATCATCATCACAAACATTGATCATCATCATCACAAACATTGATCATCATCATCACAAACATTGATCATCATCATCACAAACATTGATCATCATCATCACAACATTATCATCATCATCAAACATTGATCATCATCATCACAAACATTGATCATCATCATCACAAACATTGATCATCATCATCACAAACATTGATCATCATCATCACAAACATTGATCATCATCATCACAAACATTGATCATCATCATCACAAACATTGATCACCATCATCACAAACATTGATCATCATCATCACGAACAATTATCATCATCATCGCAAACATTGATCATCATCACAAACATTGATTACCATCATCACACAAACATTGATCATCATCACATAAACATTGATCATTGACAGCAGTATTTCACAATAAATATTTGACATAAACAAAATTATTTTATAAAGTTTCAGTTTCACTTTCTCAAGATGACGACTCCGCGCTTGGAACGAATTCCATATGCAGTAACATCACAGGAGCCATGTGTATGGTAATCATGGCACACGCCTTAAGCCTGCACATAAACCCATGAGCTGGCCATGTGTATGGTGATCATGGCACACGCCTTAAGCCTGCACATAAACCTATGAGCTGGCCATGTGTATGGTGATCATGGCACAAGCCTTAAGCCTGCACATAAACCCATGAGCTGGCCATGTGTATGGTGATCATGGCACACGCCTTAAGCCTGCACATAAACCCATGAGCTGGGCATGTGTATGGTGATCATGGCACAAGCCTTAAGCCTGCACATAAACCCATGAGCTGGCCAGGTCCTGAGGCCCTACGTAGACTATGTTTTACCCGTATTGGTATTTTATCAGCCTACCACTGGAATAAGCTTGCTTACATGTAAATGACATGTTATGTGTGTATCTCACCTTCAAAAAAGGAACAATGTAATGTAACTAAATAGATGATTAAATGTCTGATTCACAACACAACAAGCTATTCTGTATAAACTCGTCTCACGTGACAGACCCTCCCACCCCCCTTTCAGTCAATGCCCAAATGCTCTGCTGTCTATCAACTAGGTGAAGACAATATTTTCTTAATCATAGACAGGTAAGTAAGTCAGTAAGCCAGTCAGTAAATAAGGAAGTCAGTAAGCAAGTAAGTAAGTATACAAGTAAGTCAGTAAGCAAGTAAGTAAGTATACAAGTAAGTAAGTAAATGAATAAGTAAATTGGTAAGTAAATTGGTAAGTAAATTGGTAAGTAAGTAAGCAAGCAAGCAAGTAAGCAAGCATGTGAGTGAGTGAGTGAGTGAGTAAGTAAGTGAATAAGAAGTAAGTAGGTGAATAAATAAATACAAAATAAAGGAGTATGTAGATAAATAAACAGGTAAGATTTGAAAATAACAAGTAACAGTAAATACATGCGGATACCCACATGCCCGCACACAGACATACACACATACATTCATACATCCACGCCCATATCGATACAGCATGATGGCCGGCAATAACAGCTACATCAACAACAAAAACAACAACAACAGCAGCAAAGAGGAAACACTCATACATACATATCATGACAAACTTCCAGACATATTTGGATAACACTCAACAAACAACCCACAAACACACACACAACACACACACACACACACACACACACACACACACACACACACACACACACACACACACACACACACACACACACACACACACACACACAGACGGTTTAGCAAAATTGCTTGTTCTTCAATTGTCTGTCTCTTTTCTTCCTTTTCCAGTGGAAAAGTGCAAACACTTTCCATTCCACGCTGTAAGAGTCTGTGCAGTGTTACTTTAGAGATGATACCTATGTTGGTCTGATTAATGATGGCTCTTGTTTTTCCTTTCACAGTGGATTTCCAGCCACTTCCTCTATCTGTTCCTTTTAGGGTAAAACGTCCAATGATATGATGACACATTTTGTTCACGAAAGTATTATTTGAAACGTCTAAGGACCTCAGACTTTCCAAGATGGAGAACTTTTGTTGTAGTGACATTGCCTACAAGTTTATTGGCCCGTTCATTTCCCTTAACACCAGCGTGTCCAGGGCAGTAGATCCACGTGGGATTTTTTTAGGTTGATACTGTTCATTTCTTTGTGCCATTGTGGGGTCCATACTCCATTTTGTACTTTTTGAAGCATATTCATTAAGTAAGTCAGGACGAAGGCTTGGCTTTTTTTTTCATGTCGTCATCCAGTGAGGTTAGCCATTGTGGTGCATGTGTGACTGCCTCAGTTTCCATCGTTAGACTGGAGGTTGTGATATCATATGTAGCGTTTTCTTCATGTTTGGTGTTTCCATTCTGTTTGGCAGTGAAGCCCTATTCAGATTTGTTATTGGTGACTGAGCCATCCGTGTATATGATTACATCTTTGGGGTTGCAGCTTAGAAGCTCCACAAGTATTGAATTTCTTCACTTGTTTTCCCTATTGGCCATTGGCGACAGTGTTTCCCTAGATGTTTGGGTATGATAGTTTTGTACAGATTGTTGAAATGGTTTGTATGTTTTTCCCATTCCTTTGTCCCTTTGAGTTCTGTCAGCTTGACACACATTCCGAATGGAGTCTTCTGCCTGTCCCATCCATGACTTTCCACGTTGGAGTCTGTTGCTTTTTGCTGTTCCGACGATCTGGTGGAGTGGGGTTTCTGGGTTCTCCAGTGCCCTGAAATATGCCTTTACTTTATCTTGCAATAGACAATATGATGCCAAAATGAACATATAACAAATATAACTTTATCTGACAACAGACAACAGAATGCCACAATGAATATTTTACATACATAATGTATCTTACATGGACAACAGATTGCCACAATGAATATTTTACATACATAATGTATCTTACATGGACAACAGATTGTCACAATGAATATTTTACATACATAATGTATCTTACATGGGACAACAGATTGTCACAATGAATATTTTACATACATAATGTATCTTACATGGACAACAGATTGTCACAATGAATATTTTACATACATAATGTATCTTACATGGACAACAGATTGTCACAATGAATATTTTACATACATAATGTATCTTACATGGACAACAAAATGTCACAATGAATATTTTACATACATAATGTATCTTACATGGACAACAGATTGTCACAATGAACACTTTACATA
>JAPXFY010000012.1:2924873-2942373 GCA_030674185.1 Monoplex corrugatus
ATGGACTGGCAAAATGCAATAGTGGTGCCAATTTGGAAGAAGAAGGGCAGCAAGAAAGACTGCAGCACATACAGAGGCATTTCACTTCTCAGCCATGTAGGGAAAATGTATGCAAAGATTCTGGAACAGCGCACAAGAGCCAAAGCAGAACACCTACTGAGCAATGCCCAGTTTGGCTTTCGGAAAGGAAGAGGGTGCACAGATGCCATTTTCGCACTCCGACAGCTGTGTGAAAGAGCCATCGAATACAACCAAGACCTGCATACAGTATTCGTTGATCAAGAAAAAGCTTTTGACCGAGTCAACAGAGACAAGCTCTGGAAGATCCTGGAGCAGTACGACGTGAAGGGGCAGTTGCTTGATAACATCAGAGCAATCTATGCCAACAGTAGGAGCGCAGTCCGAACAGCCAGTGGAACATCGGACTGGTTCCCGGTTACATCAGGGGTCAGGCAAGGCTGCGTACTCTCTCCCCTTCTCTTCGTGATCTACATGGACCAGATTACAAAGGAAGCCAATCCAGATCTGGAGGCCCTGAACGAACTATTATTTGCTGACGACCAGTCCTTGATGAATCAGAACAAAGCAGCTCTTCAAGAACACACAGACCAACTCAACACAAGCTGCGAGAAGTATGATATGAAGATCAGTATCAACAAAACAGAAGTTATGTCTGTCAGCAGAAATCCAGGAAAGCTGGACATCAACATCAACGGCACCCAGCTGAAACAGACCAAAGAATTTAAATACCTTGGCAGCCTCTTCACTGAAGATGGAAAATTGGACAGAGAGATAGAAACAAGATGCCAGAAAGCGAACGCAGTCAGTTACCAACTCGCCCCCCTTCTGAAATATCCCAGCATCCCAGTGAGCACCAAGGCAAAACTCATCAACGCCATCTTCGTTCCAACACTCACATACCAGTGTCAGACATGGGCCCTAACAAAAGCCTTAGAGAGAAAATTGGTCACATGTGAAATGCGCTGCCTGAGAAAAGCTGTCAACAAGACCAGACGCGACAAGATCAAGAATGAGGTGATCAGAAACATGGTCGGACTAACACCAATTCTCCACCATGTCGAACAACAAAGGATCAGGTGGTTTGGTCACCTCACCAGAATGCCGCCCGACCAACCGGCCCTACGGGCATACACCACCAGATACACTGGCTGGAAAGCCAGAGGTAGACCACGGAGACGATGGAGCGACTCCGTGGCTGACACCCTGCGAGCCCATGACCTGTCACTCTATCAAGCCTCCCGCCTTGCTGCAGACAGACGTCTGTGTCTCCCCGCGACGCCGAAGGGCACCAGCGGCAGATGAAAGAAAGAAAGAAAGAAGATGTACTGGCGTGTGTATCTGACTAAGTTTATGTTGCTGTAGTGTATTGACATGGCGTGTACCCTACTGTCCCCCGTCACTAAAGTTTATGTTCGTGTAGTGTATTGACATGGCGTGTACCCTACTGTCCCCCGTCACTAAAGTTTATGTTGCTGTAGTGTATTGACATGGCGTGTACCCTACCGTCACTAAAGTTTATGTTGCTGTAGTGTATTGACATGGCGTGTACCCTACCGTCACTAAAGTTTATGTTGCTGTAGTGTATTGACATGGCGTGTACCCTACCGTCACTAAAGTTTATGTTGCTGTAGTGTATTGACATGGCGTGTACCCTACCGTCCCTAAAGTTTATGTTGCTGTAGTGTATTGACATGGCGTGTACCCTACCGTACCCTGTCCCTGTTTTATGTAAAGTGCTACCAGCATTCGTTTAGTGCACTCTTTACATTATTATTGTTTTATTATTATTATTATTATTATCATTATTGTTATTATCATTATCATTATTATTATTATCATTATTATTATCATCATCATCATCATCATCATCATTATTATTATTATTAATTATTATTATTATTATTATCATCATTATTATCATTATCGCTGTTGTCATAATTATTATCGTTATTGATACTCAGCGTGTGTTGAACTTGTCTTGAAATCAACTGATATAAATGAATTCACTATGGTTTTGCTTTTCAAACTCAGTGGCACTCACTGAGCATTGCACACAATCAGACTTTTCAGTGAATCATGGAGAACTCAAGCTGTTAGGTGAGCTGACCACACTCCACTATGTTGTTGTACAGTCTGTATCTGTTAGGTGAGCTGACCACACTGCACTATGTTGTTGTACAGTCTGTATCTGTTAGGTGAGCTGACCACACTCCACTATGTTGTTGTACAGTCTGTATCTGTTAGATGAGCTGACCACACTCCACTATGTTGTTGTACAGTCTGTATCTGTTAGGTGAGCTGACCACACTGCACTATGTTGTTGTACAGTCTGTATCTGTTAGGTCAGCTGACCACACTGCACTATGTTGTTGTACAGTCTGTATCTGTTAGGTGAGCTGACCACACTCCACTATGTTGTTGTACAGTCTGTATCTGTTAGGTGAGCTGACCACACTCCACTATGTTGTTGTACAGTCTGTATCTGTTAGGTGAGCTGACCACACTGCACTATGTTGTTGTACAGTCTGTATCTGTTAGGTCAGCTGACCACACTGCACTATGTTGTTGTACAGTCTGTATCTGTTAGGTGAGCTGACCACACTGCACTATGTTGTTGTACAGTCTGTATCTGTTAGATGAGCTGACCACACTGCACTATGTTGTTGTACAGTCTGTATCTGTTAGGTCAGCTGACCACACTGCACTATGTTGTTGTACAGTCTGTATCTGTTAGGTCAGCTGACCACACTGCTCTATGTTGTTGTACAGTCTTATATCTGTTAGGTGAGCTGACCACACTGCACTATGTTGTTGTACAGTCTGTATCTGTTAGGTGAGCTGACCACACTGCACTATGTTGTTGTACAGTCTGTATCTGTTAGGTGAGCTGACCACACTGCACTATGTTGTTGTACAGTCTGTATCTGTTAGGTGAGCTGACCACACTGCACTATTTTGTTGTACAGTCTGTGTCTGTTAGGTGAGCTGACCACACTGCACTATGTTGCTGTACAGTCTGTATCTGTTAGGTGAGCTGACCACACTGCACTATGTTGTTGTACAGTCTGTGTCTGTTAGGTGAGCTGTCCACACTGCACTATGTTGTTGTACAGTCTGTATCTGTTAGGTGAGCTGACCACACTGCACTATGTTGTTGTACAGTCTGTGTCTGTTAGGTGAGCTGACCACACTCCACTATGTTGTTGTACAGTCTGTATCTGTTAGGTGAGCTGACCACACTGCACTATGTTGTTGTACAGTCTGTATCTGTTAGGTCAGCTGACCACACTGCACTATGTTGTTGTACAGGCTGTGTCTGTTAGGTCAGCTTACTACACTCCCTTACTACACGTGCTGAAGTAGAGCAAAGAGACGAGCAAATATTCAATAACTGGATGAATGCTGACAAAGATTGCAGACTTTTCTGACTTCAGTGCGATGTTTAAAGGGAAAGTGGACAGTAAATTGTGGATGTACAGGTTGTACAGCACTACGTGACTACCAATACTACCAGTGGTGAGAACACAGGACAGTCTTCCTACTGGAGTTTCTACAGGACGATTGACTGTCCAGGAACCACAGCGCCTACATTGCTGTCATCAGTGTGAGTTTTCACTGACATGCATGTGGAAATTTTTACCAAAAGAGTTGGTAAATATCACATTTGATGGTTATTACTACATAACACTAGGCCTATATGTAAACAATGTTGGTCGTGTGTGCTTATGTTATAGTGTTGTGTGTGTGTGTGTGTGTGTGTGTGTGTGTGTGTGTGTGTGTGTGTGTGTGTGTGTGTGTGTGTGTGTGTGTGTGTGTGTGTGAGTGTGAATTTGTGTATGTTTGTGGGTGATTTGTGTGTGTATGTGTGTGCACGCATGTGAGTGTGTGTGTGTTCATTCATGTGTGTGCGTGTATGTAGTTGTGTGTGTGTGTGTGTGTGTGTGTGTGTGTTTTGTGTGTGTGTGTGTGTGTGTGTGTGTGTGTTCGAGTGTGAGTATAGATAGTCACTGTCAGACAGTCAGTGCTAGATAGTCAGTGTTGAATGTGTTTTTGTGGTGTGTATTTTCTGTGGTGGTGGTAGATCTAGTTGTGGTGATGAGAGAGAGAGAGAGAGAGAGTACACACACACACATATATATATATATATATATATATATATATATATATGTGTGTGTGTGTGTGTGTGTGTGTGTGTGTGTGTGTGTGTGTGTGTGTGTGTGTGTGTGTGTTCGAGTGTGAGTATAGATAGTCATTGTCAGACATTTAGTGTTAGATAGTCAGTGTTGAATCTGTTTTTGTGGTGTATATTTTCTGTGGGGATGGTAGTGGTTGAGTGGTGATGAGAGAGAGAGAGTGTGTGTGTGTGTGTGTGTCTGTGCATTTATTGTGTTTGTGTGTGTGTGTGTCTGTGTGTGTGTGTGTGTGTGTGTGTGTGTGCGTGCGAGATTATGGTGTGTGTATGTGTGTGTAAGATTGGTATGTGTGTGTTTGTGTGTGCGCGCGCACATGTGTATGTATATGTGTTTTATGAATGTGTGTGTGTGCGCATCAGGGTGTGTGAGTGTGCGTGCGTGCGTGCGTGTGGGCGTGTGTGTTTGTGTGTGTGTGTGTGTGTGTGTGTGTGTGTGTGTGTGTGTGTGTGTGTGTGGTGTGTGTGTGTGTGTGTGTGTGTGTGTTTTAGATTCCCGCTGCATGTAAAAATTTTACAAGTTTTGCTACTTTCTTTTGTAGGATAGGTACCCAACAGCTCAGTTAATGGATTTTTGGTCAGCAGTCTCCTGTTCTTACATTTTGGTCACACTTTGACACTGCGCTTTCTCATTTCTCCACTGGCAGCATGGATAGCACTGGCACTAGGCAACAGATGCAACTCTTCATTGACGCTTTGCAGGACTTGTGCTCACATGAGCAGACTGAAGATGGTGATGAAGAGAAGGATTCTCTACCAAAAGAAAAACTTCAGTTTTTAGTAGAACATCTGAAACTACTTATTTCTCCAGTAAATAGGTATTCTTGTGAAACTCTGCTTTGGGCATTTCAGGTTTTTGCATCAGCTCCTCAAACACATACCATGCTAAGAAACAGCCTTCTGACTCTTCCCCATAGTTCATATCTCAAGAGACTTGCTTCTGCATTTAGAATAGGCAGTGATTTGAGACATTCAAGTATCCATGAAGAGTACCTAAAGCTAAAATGCCAGTGTATGACTGAAGGAGAAAGACATGTAATTCTCATGTTACATGAAATCCATCTTGCCCACCATATGTCATACAAAGCAGGCAAACTGGAAGGTACAGCTTACAACTGTTCTGTAGGTGTGAGTGAAGCCAGCACAAGGCATCTGCAGCAAGTGATGCAAGAAAAGTTAAGATATTTACCAAAAGAGTTTGATTGCTTTCCACCGGCAAGCTCATGGTAAGTGATTTATTATTTTAACATAAATGTTTGTGTCCCTGTATCACTGATTTACCACCTTCACTGTCTCTGTCTGTTTGTCTGTCTGTCTGTCTGTCTGTCTGTCTCTCTCTCTCTCTCTTTCTCTAAGCCTGTCTGTCTGTCTGTATCTCTCTGTCTCTAGTTCTCCATGTTTTTTCTTCTATCTTTGTGTGTGTATGTCCGTCTGTGTGAACAGTGATTTCGGTAATTGCCGTTTTTGTTTGTGTGCTTCACAACTGACCACTGTTCTGTTACTTTTCTTGTTTCTGGTTTCGTCACTGTCAACTATAGTTTTTTCAAAGAAGACAATAACTGTGAATATTCAGTTCACAGACTTCGTGGACGTGAAGTTTACAAAACACGTTTGCCTAAAACACTGATGAGATATGTAGATCAGATAACGAAATCAAGCCGTCCGTCACACATACGCAGCGCGTCTCGCAAGGCGATGGCCTACTGCCGTGACGTCACACGTAAGGGTGTCGGGCCATTATGTCGCGAAGGCCACGGTCCATGAGTGTAACAGTCCACCAGTGTAACAGTCCATCAGTGTAACAGTCTGTCAGTGTAACAGTCCATCAGTGTATCAGTCCTTAGTGTATCAGTCCATCACTGTAGCAGTCCACCAGTGTAACAGTCCATCAGTGTATCAGTCTTTAGCGTATCAGTCTGTCAGTGTAACAGTCTATCAGTGTAACAGTTTGTCAGTGTAATAGTCCATCAGTGTAATAGTCCATCAGTGTAATAGTCCATCAGTGTCACAGTCCATCAGTGTCACAGTCCATCAATGTAACAGTCTGTCAGTGTAACAGTTTGTCAGTGTAATAGTCCATCAGTGTAACAGTCCATCAATGTAACAGTCCATCAGTGTAACAGTCCATCAATGTAACAATCCATCAGTGTAACAGTCCTTCAGCGTAACAGTCCATCAGTGTAACAGTCCGCCAGTGTAACAGTTTGTCAGTGTAACAGTCCATCAGTGTAACAGTCTATCAGTGTCACAGTCCATCAGTGTCACAGTCCATCAGTGTAACAGTCTGTCAGTGTAACAGTTTGTCAGTGTAATAGTCCATCAGTGTAACAGTCCATCAATGTAACAGTCCGTCAGTGTAACAGTCCATCAGTGTAACAGTCCATCATGTAACAGTCCATCAGTGTAACAGCCAATCAGTGTAACAGTCCATCAGTGTAACAGTCCATCAGTGTAACAGTTTGTCAGTGTAACAGTCCGTCAGTGTAACAGTCTGTCGGTGTCACAGTCCATCAGTGTAACAGTCCGTCAATGTAACAGTCTATCAGTGTAACAGTCTGTGAGTGTATCAGTCCGTCAGTGTAACAGTCCATCGGTGTAACAGTCTATCAGTGTAACAGTCCATCAGTGTCACAGTCCGTCAGTGTAACAGTCCATCAGTGTAACAGTCCATCAGTGTAACAGTCCATCAGTGTAAAAGTCTGTGAGTGTATCAGTCCGTCAGTGTCACAGTCCATCAGTGTAACAATCCGTCAGTGTAACAGTCCATCAGTGTAACAGCCTGTGAGTGTAACAGTCTGTCAGTGCAGCAGTCCATCAGTGTAACAGTCCATCAGTGTAACAGTCTATCAGTGCAACAGTCTGTCAGTGTAACAGTCTATCAGTGTAACAGTCTAAGCTGCATCGTAATGGAACATGAATCGTAATCTGTTCTATTAAAAAAAGAACAGAAATGGATGAGAATACAATCGTTGCTAGTTAGTCTACATGTATATTGGTGTCACCAACGTCCTACAAAATCACGTAACGGAAACAAATCACACGATAGACACCCTCCCCCCCCCCGCCCCAACCAACACAACATACAGCTTCATTTGCCACCAACATCATGAACATCATGAAACAGCCGCCTTCATAATAACCCCCCCTCCTGCCCCTCTTCCAACCGCGATAAACACACACACACACACACACACACACACACACACACACGCACACGTACACGCACACACACACACACACACACCACACACACACACACACAACACACGCACACACACACAGAGCACACACACAGAGCACACACACACACACACACACACACACACACACACACACACACACACACACACACGAACGCACACACATCAAGACATAAATAAACAACAACAAGTTAATACAAAGAATCAAACGATCAAATATAAACACGACAAACTTAAAAGAAAGAAAGAAAAACAGAATTTCAAACACTTTCGTCTTCACCTTTCCTTCAGTTTTACATTTCTTTAAACTTCTTTTATCTCTGATTTCGGAAAAGCCCAAAGACTTTCCATTCCACGCTGTAGAAGTCTGTGTAGTGTTACCATAGACACGGTACCAGTGTTTATCTGACTGATGATACATGTAGCTTTTTTTTTTCCTTTCATAATAAATTTGTGGACACTTCCTCTGCCTGTTCCTGTTTGAGTAAGACGTTCAATGGTGTTACGACTGATATTATGTTCATGAAGGTACGATTTCATGCACTGAGGACTGGACATTCATAGATGCAGAATTTTTATTGTAGTGGCATTGCCTTCAAGTTTATCGACACATTCATTTCCCTTAACACCAGCATGTCCGGGGCAGTAGAACCACGTGAGATTTTGTAGATCGATACTGCTCATTGCTTTGTACCAGTCTGAGGTTCCTACTCGACTTTGCACTTTCTTCATGTAAGGTATTTCCGTTATGTTTGACAGTGCAGTCTCATCCAGATTTGTTACTTCACTGGTGAATGAGCAATACAGGTATATTATCATTTTCCTGAGATTGCAGCTTATTTGCTCGATGAGTTGCTCAATTTCTGCAATAGTTTTCTTTTCTGGCTATTCGCGACTGCGTTTGCCTAGATTTTTTTGGTATGGGGGGTTTGAAACACTCATTTTTGGCTATTTTTGGGTCTTCATTGTGTGCTGTCTCTTTGAGTGCTGTCAGCTGACATGCGTGTTAAACGGATCCTTCTGCCTGTCCCATCCATGATCTTCTATGTTGATCCTTCTGCCTGTCCCATCCATGATCTTCCATGTTGATCCTTCTGCCTGTCCCATCCATGATCTTCCATGTTGATCCTTCTGCCTGTCCCATCCATGATCTTCATGTTGATCCTTCTGCCTGTCCCATCCATGATCTTCTATGTTGATCCTTCTGCCTGTCCCATCCATGATCTTCTATGTTGATCCTTCTGCCTGTCCCATCCATGATCTATGTTGGAGTCGATTGCTTTCGCTGTCTTGACCATTTCGTGAAGTGGATTGTCGGTTTTCCCAATTTCTGAAATCTATCTCTACTTATTCTATTACCTGTTTTGCAGAAAGTTCAAGCAGGTACCAAACAGTACGTCCAGATTCGATATACAGAATAAGTGATTTTATTTTTCATGTGTTTTGAAGACATTGGTAGAACCAGCCACTCAAAAATTAAACGAATATTGTTCATCACTCATTAGACAGGTTGTTATTTTACAGGGTCAGATTTTACACAGACAGTAACAACACTCTACACATCATATTTCATAGACAGTAACAACAGTCTACACATCAATTACACAGATATAACAACAGTCTACACATCATATACAGACATAACAACAGTCTACACATCATATACAGACATAACAACAGTCTACACATCATTATACAGACAGTAACACAGTCTAAACATCAAAAGACACAACGACATCTAACTCATTACACAGACAATAACAAAAGTCTACACATCATACACAGACATAAAACAGTTACATTTAACAGCAGTACAACAGTCTACAATCAATACAATAATACAACTCTAACAACAATACAACAGTACACATATCACATACACAGACATAACAACGCTACACATCTAAACAGAAACAAGGTCTCACATCATATACAGACAGTAACAACAGTCTACACTCATATACAGACAGTAACAAAGTACACATCAAAACAGTAAAAAACATTTACCACATAAAAAGTAACAACAGTCTACACTCTACACAATAACAACAGTCACATCATTACACAACAGAAACAACAGTTACACATCATAACGACAAAACAAGTTACACATCATATACAGACATACACAGTCTACACATATAACAACATAACAACAGTCTACACATCATTAACAGCAGTAACAAATCTACATCATATACAGACATAACACAGACTACAACATTACACGAAATAACAAGTCTACACATCATACAGACATAACAATTACACATCATTAAACAGTACAACAGTTACATCATAACAACATAAAACGTCTAACATCTTAAGACATAACACTAACATATACAGACAATAACAACAGTCTACACATACACAGACAGTAAAACATTACACTCTATACAGACAGTAAAAGTCTACACTCATATTACAGCATAACAACAGTCTACAATCATATACAAAACAACAGTCTACACATCATACACGACATACAACAGCTACACTCATATACAGACTAACAACAGTCACACATCTATACAGACAGAACAACAGTTACATCAATACAGACGTAACAACATCTACATCATCATATTAACAGACAGTACAACAGTCTACACACATAACAGACGTAACAACAGTCTACATCATATACACAGACAATAACAACGTCTAACACATTACACAGACAGAACAAACAGTCTACACATCATAACACAGAACAATTACACATCATTACACACAGTAACAGTCTAACATCATTACACAGACAGTAAAACACCATCATATACACAACAACAGTAACACATCATAACATAATAACAGTAAACACTACTACACATATAACAACATAACACAGTTCACATACATAACAACGTAACACATCATACACAGACAGTAACAACAGTCTACATCATAACACAGACATACAAGTCTACAATCATATACACGCAGTAACAACAGTCTACACATATAACAAACATAAACATCTACAATCATAACAGACAGTAACAACAGTCTACACATCATATACAGACAGTAACACGTCATCATACAACAAAACACAGTAACACATTACACATAACAAAACAATCATAACAGTAACAACAGTCTACACATCATATACAGACAGTAAAAAACCACAATCTACAACTAAACAGTTAACAACAGACATAACATTACACATAAATACAACGTACAACAGTCTACACATCATATACACGACAGTACACATCTTACACACATAACAACAGTAACACATTACATCATACAACAGTAACAACAGTCTCACATCTATCACAGACAGTAACAACATCTACACATATACAAACATAAAAACAGTCTACACATCAACACAGACAGTAAACAGTCTACACATCATATACACAGACATAACAACAGTCTAACATCATATAAACACATATAACACAGACAGTAACAACAGTCTACACATCATATACACAGACAGTAACAACAGTTACACATCATATACAGACAGTAACAAACAGTCTACACATCATATAACAGACAGTAACAACAGTCTCACATCTTTACACAGACAGTAACAACAGTCTACACATCATAAAATACACAACAGTTAACAAACAGTCTACACACATTACACAGACAGTAACAACAGTCTAACATCATACACAGACAGTAACAACAGTTACACATCATATACAGACAGTAAACAACAGTCTACACATCATACACAGTACAGTAACAACAGTCTACACATTATACACAGACAAAACAACAGTCTACACACAATAACAGACAGTAACAACAGTCATACACATCATACACAGACTAACAACAGTCTACACATCATATACACAGACAGTAACAACAGTCTACACATCATATACAGACAGTAACAACAGTCTACACATCATATACACAGACAGTAACAACAGTCTACTCATCATAACAGACAGTAACAACATGTCTACATCATCAATACAGACATAACAACAGTCTACACATCATATACACAGACAATAACAACAGTCTACACATCATATACACAGACAGTAACAACAGTCTACACACATCATATACACAGACAGTAACAACAGTCTACACATCATATACAGACAGTAACAACAGTCTACACATCATATACAGACAGTAACAACAGTCTACACATCATATACACAGACAGTAACAACAGTCTACACATCATATATACAGACAATAACAACAGTCTACACATCATATACACAGACAATAACAACAGTCTACACATCATATACACAGACAGTAACAACAGTCTACACATCATATACACAGACAGTAACAACAGTCTACACATCATACACAGACAGTAACAACAGTCTACACATCATTACACAGACATAACAACAGTCTCACATCACACAAACAGTAACAACAGTCTACACATCATATCACAGACAGTAACAACAGTCTACACATCATATCACAGACAGTAACAACAGTCTACACATCATAACACAGACAGTAACAACAGTCTACACATCATTACACAGACAGTAACAACAGTCTACACATCATACACAGACAGTAACAACAGTCTACACATCATACACAACAGTAACAACAGTCTACACTCACACAGACAGTAACAACAGTCTACACATCATCACAGACAATAACAACAGTCTACACATCATACACAGACAGTAACAACAGTCTACACATCATATACACAGACAGTAACAACAGTCTAAACATCATACACAGACAGTAACAACAGTCTGCACATCATACACAGACAGTAACAACAGTCTACACATCATAACACAGACAGTAACAACAGTCTTAACATCATATACACAGACAGTAACAACAGTTACACATCATACACAGACAGTAACAACAGTCTACACATCATATACACAGACAGTAACAACAGTCTACACATCATACACACAGACAGGAACAACAGTTACACACATAAACAGACAGGAACAACAGTTTACTACACACATACACATACAGAACACAGTTTACTCACTAAAGCAGATAGAACAACAGTTTACACACATAAACAGATAGGAACAACAGTTTACACATCATACACAGACAGTAACAACAGTTACACATCATATACACAGACAGTAAACAACAGTCTACACATCATACACACAGACAGGTAACAACAGTTTACACACTATAAACAGACAGAACAACAGTTTACACACCATTACAATACAGAACAACGTTTACACACCATACACATACAGGAACAACGTTTGCACACCATAAACAGACATGAACAACAGTTTACACATCATAAACAGACATGAACAACAGTTATGCACACCATAAACAGACAGGAACAACAGTATACACACCATAAACAGACAGGAACAACAGTTTACACACCATAAACAGATAGGAACAACAGTTTACACACCATAAACAGACAGGAACAACAGTTTACACACCATAAACAGACAGGAACAACAGTTTACACACCATAAACAGATAGGAACAACAGTTACACACATAAACAGACAGGAACAACATTACACACATAAACAAAGGAACACAGTTACACACATAACAGACAGGAACACAGTACACACCATAAACAGAACAGGACAACCATACACACATAAACAGACAGGAACAACAGTTAAACACATAAACAGATAGGAACAAACAATACACAACATACACACATACAAGGAACATTACACATTAACAACAGCAATTAACACACCATGAACAGCGAAACAGTTACTAAACACATAAACAGATAGGAACAACACTTATACACAAACCATACAACAGAATCATTTAACTAAACAGTAGAACAACATAACACAAAGGACAACAGTTTACACAACCATAAACAGATCAGGAACAACGTATATAATTATAAACAGACTCTACAACATTTACCATCTATACAACATTACACACAGTTACACCATAACATGATAGGAACAACAGTTTACACCGTAAACAGACAGGAACAACAGTTACGATCAGGTGCTCAGTTGAACAGACTAGCGGGTGAACAATTTTACCAGATGTTTTATAAAATTTTGCGCTATGTAAATATTGTAATTATTATATTATTATTATAAAGGAACAACAGTTTTCACACCATAAACAAGACAGGAACAACAGTTTACACACCATAAACAGACAGGAAAAACAGTTAAACACACCAAAACAGACGGGAACAACAGTTTACACACCATAAACAGACAGGAACAACAGTTTACACAAACAACTTACCACCATAAACAGAGGAACAAAGTAACACACAAAACAGAAAATAAACACACACCAAACAGACAGGAACAACATTTACACAAAAACAGACAGGAACAACAGTTACAACATAAACAGAAGGAACATTATAAAATTAAACACAGCACAAATTTCACTAAACAACCATTTACACCAAGCGATCGTTTCTCATAGAGGGGTCGTGGGGGGGGGGGGGGGGGGGGGGGGGGGGGGGGGGACCAAACAGACAGGAACACATTACACACCATAAACAAAGGAACACAGTTACACAATAAAAGAGGAAAAGTACACACATAAACAACTGAACAAGTAAACATAACAACAGAAACAGAAACACTAACAGAAGAACACATAACAACAAACAGAATGAATAAGTTATAACTCAACCTGTACTCCCATACGCGGGGGTGTGCGCTGCGCGTGTGTCTGTCCGCCTGCCGCGGGCCAGCGTTAGATGATTATAAACGCAGTAAATATGTTTATTAAATTATATAATAGGAACAACAGTTACACCATAAACAGACAGGAACAACAGTTTACACACCATAAACAGACAGGACAACAGTTTACACACCATAAACAGACAGGAACAAATTCACACAAAACAGAAGGAACAACAGTTTACACACATAAACAGACAGGAAACACACCATACAACAAACACACCTAAAACAGAACAACAGTTACCACCATAAACAGACAGGAAAACACACATAACAGACAGGAACAACAGTTAACAGACACCATAAACAGACAGGAACAACAGTTACCCTAACACATACAACACTAAACAGAGAACACAGATAACCATAAACAGACAGGAACAACAGTTATACACACCATAAACAGACAGGAACAACAGTTTACACACCATAAACAGACAGGAACATACACACCATAAACAACAGACCATACACATAAACAGACAGGAACAACAGTTTACACACCATAAACAGACAGGAACAAATTTACACCCTAAACAACAGCACCAAACAACAGGAATTTACACACCATAAACAGACAGGAACAACAGTTTACACACCATAAACAGACAGGAACAACAGTTTACACACCAAAACAGACAGGAACAACATTAACAGACAGGAACAACAGTAACACCATAAACAGACAGGAACAACAGTTTACACACCATAAACAGAAGGATAACCCATAAACAGACAGAACAACAGTTACACACCATAAACAGACAGACACAGTTACACCCATTAACAACAGGACAACAGTATTACACCCATAAACAGCAGGAACAACAGTTTACACACCATTAACAGACAGGACACATTTACACCAACACAGACAACTTACCAATAACGAGCATTTACAGTGTCTCTGCCCTCTGTTCCACATCTTGGACATGCCATTACTGGTCAATGTCTTAGCATTTCAGTTTTGGACATGACCACTTGTACTGGTCAATGATCTGTAGCATTTCAGTTTTGGACATGACCACTTGTACTGGTCAATGATCTGTAGCATTTCAGTTTTGTGATTGTATCATGATCTGTAGCATTTCAGTTTTGACATGACCCTTGTACTGGTCAATGATCTGTAGCATTTCAGTTTTGGAACAGGCATTGCTTACACACTGTAAATGTACAAATGCATTTGTCTATCTCATCCCGTCACACACACACACACAGACACACACACACACACACACACACACACACACACACACACACACAC
Organism: Monoplex corrugatus; assembly: GCA_030674185.1. Lineage (NCBI taxonomy): Eukaryota > Metazoa > Mollusca > Gastropoda > Littorinimorpha > Ranellidae > Monoplex > Monoplex corrugatus. Next base: position 2,940,237 of record JAPXFY010000012.1, read on the forward strand.
ACACACACACACACACACCATACACACACACACACACCACACTCACACTCACACTCACACACACACACACGCGCGCGCGCGCGCGCGCGCACTCACACGCACAGGCACTCACTCACAGCTTCATTACAAAAATACTATTTCTGGGTTTGTTTGATTGTTTATTTGTTTATTGGGTTGGTTGGTTTAGTTGGTTGGTTGGTTGGTTGGTTGGTTGGTTGGTTGGTTGGTTGGTTGGTTGGTTGGTTGGTTGGTTGGCTGCTTGCTTGCTTGCTTTTTTCCTTGCTTGTTTGCTTGGTCGGTTGCCTGGTTTGTTTTGGTTTGTTTGTTTGTCTGCTTGTTCGTTTTGTTATGGGTTGTGTGGTGTGTGTGTGTGTGTGTGTGTATGTGTGTGTGTGTGTGTGTGTGTGTGTGTGTGTGTGTGTGTGTGTGTGTGTGTGTGGTGTGTGTGTGTGTTACAGTCATGGATTGGTTGTTATTGTTGTTTTGTTTTGCTTTGCTCGTTGCATTAGTTGGTGTGTTCGTTTTATTTATTTATTTCATTTTAATATTTTTTATATTGCAAACTGTTTCTGTTTTGATTTGTTACAATTTGTTTTTGGAATGAAACCCAGCAATATCTGCAGTTAGTGTGGCACAGGATTTGAACGAGAACAAGATATTTTTACGTATTCTTTTCTGCATGTATTGCCTTAAAAATAAGACTTTAAAATTACATCTGCAAAGAAGGTCTGTGTCAGTCAATCCATCTCACAGTTCAATTCTGTATACATTGTCTTTAACATAGAGGTATAATCCGATCTACAAGTAAGGCCTGTGTCACTCATCCCATGGCTCAGTCCTATAGATAGTGTCTTTAACATAAGGTTATAATCATTTTCATAATCCCTTTCATTCACCAGTAAAACGTGTCAGCCAACATCTCATGATTCAGTTCTGTAGATAGTGTCTTTAACATATGATTATGATCACGTTTATTCACAAGTAAAACGTGTCGATTAAATCATTTCATGGTATGGTTCAGTTTTACGTATATTGTCCTTAACACATTATCATAATCAAGTTCACCAGTAAGACATGTGTGTCAAACAATCTCATGGATCAGTTCTCTATATATTTTCTTTAACATAGATTACAATCAGAGTTACCAATCAGACCTGCGTGTTAAACATGTCACCTCGTGGCTCAGTTTTGTAGATACTGTCTTTAACATAGTATTATAATTAGTCACCAGTCAGGCCTGTGTGTCAAACAAGTCATCTTATAGTTCATTTCTGTATAGATTGTCTTTACTGTAGGGTCACTAACATAGTGACCAGTCAGATCTATGTGTCAAACAAGTCATCTTATTCTCAGACATGGATACGGTGAACACATTCCAGCCGCCGACATGACATGCCCCAACTAACGAAACAAGAACGAGGGAAAATCATCATCTAAATAAACAAACGAACCAATCAATCAATAAATCAATCGATCAAGCAATCAATCAAGCAATCAATCAATCAGTCAGTCAGTCAGTCCAGTCAGTCAGTCAGTCAATGAATCAATTCGTTCATCCATCCATCATTCGGTCCACCAGTCAATCAATCCTTCTATCACTTAATCACTCAGTTAATAACCATAGTGTGGATATGCAAACGAACGAACATATCAATAAATGATTTACCAGACACAGTCTGGAATTACTCAGTAAGATATTTCGCCACTTTACGACCTCCACAACATCTGGTAACACAAGAATCAAGCCGGACACATACAATCACCACAAACACTGTCGATGTACAGAATGAATACATAAATAGAGAAATGAATGAACAAACAAACAAAAATACATATGAATGAATGAATGTACAAACAAAGAAACAAATAAGCAAACAAATGAATAAACAAATAAATGCGTAAGTGAATACATAAACAAGTAAGTAAACAAACAAATAAAATGATCAAATAAAGAAAGAAAGAAAGAATAAACACACAAATAAGTAAATAAGTCAATAGATAAATAAGTAAAGAAACAATTTAATAGACGAAATAAATAGACAATAGATAAACAGATAGATGAATAAATCAATAGCTTAAATAATTTATGCGTAAGTAGCCAACCAACCAGCCAACCAACCAAGTAAGTAAGCAACTA
>JAPXFY010000012.1:2952373-2962373 GCA_030674185.1 Monoplex corrugatus
TTGTTACAGTACAAATACAGCGATAAACGCATTATATACAGTACAACAATACAAACACAGACATGAACATATTATATACAGTACAAACACAGACATGAGCACACCATATACCGTACAAACAACACACCATATACAGTACAAACACAACACATCACATGTACAAACACAACACACCATACACAGTACAAACACAACACACCATATACAGTACAAACACAACACATCATACAGTACAAACACAACACACCATCTACAGTACAAACAACACATCATATACAGTACAAACACAACACACCATATACAGTACAAACACAACACACCATATACAGTACAAACACAACACACCATACACAGTACAACCACAACACACCATATACAGTACAAACACAACACATCATACAGTACAAACACAACACATCATATACAGTACAAACACAACACACCATACACAGTACAAATACAACACATCATACACAGTACAAACACAACACATCATACAATACAAACACAACACATCATATACCGTACAAACAACACACCATACACAGTACAAACACAAAACATCATACACAGTACAAACACAACACATCATATACCGTACAAACACAACACATCATACAGTACAAACACAACACACCATATACAGTACAAACACAACACACCATTATACAGTACAACACACAACACACCATATGCAGTACAAACACAACACCAGTACAAACACAACACATCACACAGTACAAACACAACACACCATATACAGTACAAACACAACACACCATATACAGTAAAAACACAACACACCATATACAGTACAAACACACCATATACAGTACAAACACAACCACACCATATACAGTACAAACAGCACACCATATACAGTACAAACACAACACACCAGATACAGTACAAACACACCACACCATATACAGTACAAACACATCACACCATATACAGTACAAACACAACACATCATACACAGTACAAACACAACACACCATATACAGTACAAACACAACACACCATATACAGTACAAACACACCACACCATATACAGTACAAACACAACACACCATATACAGTACAAACACAAACACACCATATACAGTACAAACACAACACACCAATACAGTCAAAACACACACCATATACAGTACAAACACAACACACCATATACAGTACAAACACAACACACCATATACAGTACAAACACAACACACCATATACAGTACAAACTCACCATAGACAATACAAACACTGCGTTCTACTCATTACGTGGATTGCAAACACAACAATGAACACACACACACTATATGTATGATTATTGTACAAACACAACAATGAACACACACACACTATAATATGTATGATGATTATTGTACAAACACAACAATGAACACAACACACTATATGTATGATTATTGTACAAACACAACAATGAACACACACACACTATATGTATGATTATTGTACAAACACAACAATGAAACACACACACTATATGTATGATTATTGTACAAACACAACAATGAAACACAACACACTATATGTATGATTATTGTACAAACACAACAATGAACACACACACACTATATGTATGATTATTGTACAAATACAACCACAAACTCATCATGTACTGTAGAAACACCAAACACAACAATGAATACACACACATTATATGTATGATTATTGTACAAACACAACAATGAACGCACACACACTATATGTATGATTATTGTACAAATACAACCACAAACTCATCATGTACTGTAGAAACACCAATCACAACCATGAAGACATCATAATGTGCAGTCACCAGCAAGCATGACTACTACTAACTAGAAAAGCAGGAATCACACGGTCAGCTAAGGCCAGTAGCCGATACGTGAAAACACCATACACCAAAACATCACCACACCGCACCACCACACCACATCACCACAAACACAGCCACCAAAACATCACCACACCACACCACCACAAACACAACCACCAAAACATCACCACACCGCACCACCACAAACACAACCACCAAAACATCACCACACCGCACCACCACAAACACAGCCACCAAAACATCACCACACCGCACCACCACAAACACAACCACCAAAACATCACCACACCGTACCACCACAAACACAGATTGATTACACACGAGTGGACAAAGGTGAAAAACTGGCAGAAATGGAAACGGGAAGGGGGTGGGAGTTGGGAGTTACATGTATTTGTCTTGAAAATGTCATATTTGATGTTGTTGACACAGGGAACACAGGAAGAAAGGGAATGGTGGGAGGGGAGTAGATGAGGTTTGTGGGTTTCCTGTCTTCTTGTTGAATGACTGAACACAAGAAAGAACGGAAAACGGGAGAGAGGAGGAGAGTAGAAGAGGCTTGTGGTTACATGTTTTTTAGTTGACAGACTGAAGACAGCGCAGAAGGGAAAATTAGAGGAAGAGGGAGTACAAGAGAAGTGTGAAAGAAAGAAAAGAAAGAAAGAAGTCTATTCTACAGTCTTGAAAAGGTAAAATTATGGAGGCGGGGATATCTGTCTGTCTTGAAGAGGTCGAATGTGGGGGCGGGGAATATCTACCTGTCTTGAAGACTTAATAAGGGATATCTTGTTTGAAGACATTACAGGGGGGCATCTATTTGTCTTCATGACATCACACAGGAAATCTACCTGTCCTGACGACATCAATATCGATGTGTTTTAATACTATCACAAAGACATATCTACCTGTACTGATAAGATCACAAAGACATATCTACCTGTCCTGATAAGATCACAAAGACATATCTACCTGTCCTGATAAGATCACAAAGACATATCTACCTGTCTGATAAGATCACAAAGACATATCTACCTGTCCTGATAAGATCACAAAGACATATTCGACCTGTCCTGATAAAATCACAAAGACATATCTACCTGTCCTGATAAGATCACAAAAACATATCTACCTGTCCTGATAAGATCACAAAGACAAACTACCTGTCCTGATAAGATCACAAAAACATATCTACCTGTCTGATAAGATCACAAAGACATATCTACCTGTCCTGATAAGATCACAAAAAATATCTACCTGTCTGATAATCAAGAAATCACAAAGGACATACTACCGTCCTGATAAATCACAAAGGACATATCTACCTCGTCCTGATAACATCACAATGGGATATCTACCTGTCTTGATAACATCAGAAAGTGACATATACTGCTCTGATACATCACAAAGGGAAATCTACCTTCTGATACATCACAAAGGGATATCTACCTGTCTTGATACATCACAAAGGGATTCTACTGTCTTGATGACATCACAAAGGGATGTCTACCTGTCTTGATACATCACAAAGGGATATCTACCTGTTTTGATAACATCACAAAAGTGGTATCTACCTGTTTTGATAACGTCACAAAAGATATCTACCTGTTTTGATAACGTCACAAAAGATATCTACCTGTTTTGATAACGTCAAAGATATCTACCTGTCTCATAACGTCACAAAAGATATCTGCCTGTCTTGATAACGTCACAAAGATATCTACCTGTCCTTGATAACGTCACAAAAGATATCTACCTGTGTGATAACGTCAAAAAAGAATCTACCTGTCCAGATATCACAAAGGGATGACTCACACAGAGGGAAGGGGGATGTCTGTCTGTCGCTAAAGACATCACAGAGGGAAGGGGGGTGTCTGTCCTAAAGACATCACAGAGGGAAGGGGTTGTCTGTCTGTCCTAATAAAATCACAGAGGGAAGGGTGATGTCTGTCTGTCGTAAAGACATCACAGAGGGAAGGGGGGTGTCTGTCTGTCCTAAAGACATCACAGAGGGAAGGGGGTGTCTGTCTGTCCTAAAGACATCACAGAGGGAAGGGGGGTGTCTGTCTGTCGTAAAGACATCACAGAGGGAAGGGGGGTGTCTGTCTGTCGTAAAGACATCACAGAGGGAAGGGGGATGTCTGTCTGTCCTAAAGACATCACAGAGGGAAGGGGGGTGTCTGTCTGTCCTAAAGACATCACAGAGGGAAGGGGGTGTCTGTCTGTCCTAAAGACATCACAGAGGGAAGGGGGGTGTCTGTCTGTCCTAAAGACATCACAGAGGGAAGGGGGATGTCTGTCCTAAAGACATCACAGAGGGAAGGGGGGTGTCTGTCTGTCCTAAAAACATCACAGAGGGAAGGGGGATGTCTGTCCTAAAGACATCACAGAGGAAGGGGGATGTCTGTCTGTCCTAAAGACATCACAGAGGGAAGGGGGGTGTCTGTCTGTCGTAAAGACATCACAGAGGGAAGGTGATGTCTGTCTGTCCTAATTACATCACAGAGGGAAGGGGGTGTCTGTCCTAAAGACATCACAGAGGGAAGGGGTTGTCTGTCTGTCCTAATTACATCACAGAGGGAAGGGGGTGTCTGTCCAAAAGACATCACAGAGGGAAGGGGGATGTCTGTCCTAATTACATCACAGAGGGAAGGGGTGTTGTCCTAATTACATCACAGAGGGAAGGGGGTGTCTGTCCTAATTACATCACAGAGGGAAGGGGGGTGTCTGTCTGTCGTAAAGACATCACAGAGGGAAGGGGGTGTCTGTCTGTCCTAAAGACATCACAGAGGGAAGGGGGTGTCTGTCTGTCCTAAAGACATCACAGAGGGAAGGGGGATGTCTGTCTGTCGTAAAGACATCACAGAGGGAAGGGGGTGTCTGTCTGTCCTAAAGACATCACAGAGGGAAGGGGGTGTCTGTCTGTCCTAAAGACATCACAGAGGGAAGGGGATGTCTGTCTGTCCTAAAGACATCACAGAGGGAAGGGGGATGTCTGTCTTGTCCTAAAGACATCACAGAGGGAAGGGGGGTGTCTGTCTGTCCTAAAGACATCACAGAGGGAAGGGGGGGTGTCTGTCTGTCCTAAAGACATCACAGAGGGAAGGGGGATGTCTGTCTGTCCTAAGACATCACAGAGGGAAGGGGGTGTCTGTCTGTCCTAAAGACATCACAGAGGAAGGGGGTGTCTGTCTGTCCTAATACATCACAGAGGGAAGGGGGATGTCTGTCTGTCCTAAAGACATCACAGAGGGAAGGGGGTGTCTGTCTGTCCTAAAGACATCACAGAGGGAAGGGGGTGTCTGTCTGTCCTAAAGACATCACAGAGGGAAGGGGATGTCTGTCTGTCGTAAAGACATCACAGAGGGAAGGGGGTGTCTGTCTGTCCTAAAGACATCACAGAGGGAAGGGGGGTGTCTGTCTGTCCTAAAGACATCACAGAGGGAAGGGGGGATGTCTGTCTGTCCTAAAGACATCACAGAGGGAAGGGGGGTGTCTGTCTGTCCTAAAACATCACAGAGGGAAGGGGGAGTGTCTGTCTGTCCTAAAGACATCACAGAGGGAAGGGGGGTGTCTGTCTGTCCTAATTACATCACAGAGGGAAGGGGGTGTCTGTCTGTCCTAAAGACATCACAGAGGGAAGGGGGTGTCTGTCTGTCTAAAGACATCACAGAGGGAAGGGGGTGTCTGTCTGTCCTAATGACATCACAGAGGGAAGGGGGGTGTCTGTCTGTCCTAAAGACATCACAGAGGGAAGGGGGGTGTCTGTCTGTCCTAAAGACATCACAGAGAAGGGGATGTTGTCTAACATCACAGAGGAGGGGGTGTCTGTCGTCTAAACATCACAGAGGGAAGGGGGATGTCTGTCTGTCCTAAAGACATCACAGAGGGAAGGGGGATGTCTGTCCTAAAGACATCACAGGAGGGTGTGTCTGTCTAAACACAAAGGGAAGGGTTCTGTGCTAGACATACAGAGAGGGGTGTCTGTTGTCTAAACATACAGAGGGAGGGGTGTCTGCTAATATGTCTGTTGTCTAAAGATCACAGGGATGTCGTTCAACACCAAGGAAGGGGTGGAGGGAAGGGGGTGTCTGTCTGTCCTAATTACATCACAGAGGGAAGGGGTGTCTGTCTGTCCTAAACATCACAGAGGGAAGGGGGTGTCTGTCTGTCCTAATTAATCACAGAGGGAAGGGGGTGTTCTGTCTTTAAATACATAGGGATGGGGGGTTCGTGTGTCTATGCATCACGAGGAAGGGGGTGTCTGTCTGTCTAAAACATCACAGAGGGAAGGGTGTCTGTCGTCTAAAGACATCACAGAGGGAAGGGGATGTCTGTCTGTCCTAAGACATCACGAGGGAAGGGGGTGTTGTCCTAAAACATCACAGAGGGAAGGGGGTGTCTGTCTCCTAACTCGAGAGGAGGGGGTTCTGTAGCTAAAGAAGACGGGGAAGGGGGTGTCTGTCTGTCCTAATTACATCACAGAGGGAAGGGGGTGTCTGTTGTCTAAGACATCACAGAGGGGGGGTGGTGTCTGTCTAAACTACAAGGGGTGGGGTTCTGTTGTCCTTCTCCAGAGGAAGGGGGTGTTGTCTGTCGTAAAGACATCACAGAGGGAGGGGGTGTCTGTCTGTCCTAATACATCACAGAGGGAAGGGGGTGTCTGTCTGTCTAAAGACTTCACAGAGGAAGGGAGGTTGTCTTCGTAAAGACATCACAGAGGGAAGGGGTGTCTGTCTGTCGTAAAGACATCACAGAGGGAAGGGGAGTGTCTGTCTGTCCTAAAGACATCACAGAGGGAAGGGGGTGTTGTCTGTCCTAAAGTACATAAGGGGGGGTGTGTCTGTCTGTCTAATGTACATACAAGAAAGGGGGGGTGTCTGTCTGTCTAAGACATCACAGAGGAAGGGGGGTGTCTGTCTGTCTAAAAATCACAGAGGGAAGGGGGTGTCTGTCTGTCTAAAGACACACAGAGGGAAGGGAGTGTCTGTCGTCAAAGACATCACAGGGGAGGGGGGTGTCTGTCGTCCTAATAGTCACAGGGAAGGGGGGTGTCTGTCTAATACATCACAGAGGGAAGGGGGTGTCTGTCTGTCCTAATTACATCAAAGGGAGGGGGGTTTGTGTCTGTCTGTCCTAAACATCACAGAGGGAAGGGGTGTCGTCTGTCCTAAGACATCACAGAGGGAAGGGGGGTGTCTGTCTGTCCTAAAGCTCACGAGGAAGGGGGTGTCTGTCTGTCGTAAGACACACAGAGGGAAGGGGGTGTCTGTCGTCCTAAAGACATCACAGAGGGAGGGGGGTGTCTGTCTGTCCTAAAGACATCACAGAGGGAAGGGGGGTGTCTGTCTGTCCTAAAGACATCACAGAGGGAAGGGGATGTCTGTCTGTCCTAAAATCACAGAGGGAAGGGGGGTGTCTGTCTGTCCTAATTACATCACAGAGGGAAGGGTGGTGTCTGTCTGTCTAAAGACATCACAGAGGGAAGGGTGGTGTCTGTCTGTCGTAAAGACATCACAGAGGGAAGGGGGTGTCTGTCTGTCCTAAAGACATCACAGAGGGAAGGGGGGTGTCTGTCTGTCCTAAAGACATCACAGAGGGAAGGGGAGTGTCTGTCTGTCGTAAAGACATCACAGAGGGAAGGGTGGTGTCTGTCTGTCGTAAAGACATCACAGAGGGAAGGGGGATGTCTGTCCTAAAGACATCACAGAGGGAAGGGGGGTGTCTGTCCTAAAGACATCACAGAGGGAAGGGGGGTGTCTGTCCTAAAGACATCACAGAGGAAGGGGGGTGTCTGTCTGTCCTAAAGACATCACAGTGATTGCTGCTCACATAAAAGAAGTGGAAAAGAGAAAGAAAATAGGAAGGAGGAGGGGGGGGGGTTACATTAGATTACCTGTCTTGTTGATGACAGACAAAGAATTCAAAAGTGTGAGGAAGAAAAAAGATGGTTGTGGAGGGGTGGTGGTTTTAATCAGTTGTCTGTCTTGCTGTTGTGAGACAAAGAATGAAAAAGTGGGGGAAGGAAGAAAGGTGGTAGTGGACAGGGGGAGGGGGATGATTGTAGCCAGTTACCTGTCTTGCTACTGACAGATAAAGAACAAAACAGTGAGGGAAGGTGGACAGATGATGATGGAGGGTGGGGGCGGAGTGATAACAGCCAGTTACCTGTCTTGAAGACATCACAGTGGTTGTTGCCCGTGGAAAACAGGTTAAAGTTGAGCAGAGAGTGACCGGAAGTCAAGGAGTCCAACAGTGGCGCCCTCCAGTGGGGGAACCCCGCCATTTCTGAACGGTACCGGAAACCAGGAACCCGCATCCCTGGTGCTGCCAGAAAACTGTCCCTGGCCCTCACAGGACTGAGCACGGAGGGCTTCACGCCCACCTCCCTGTGTCCACTGTCTGGTCTTCGGCACATTAAAGACCCTATGTCTCCCTCCTCCTGCTTCGCTTCTACTTGCTGCTGATGGGGATGGTGGTGGTGATGGATGTGGTGACGTTCCGAATGTACAGGGTGTTGTTGCTGTTGTTGTTGCTGTTGTTGTTGTTGTTGTTGTTGTTGTTGATGATGATGTTGTTGATGTTGTTGTTGAAGTCCCAACAGGTCCCTGATGGAAAACGCTGTTTTCTTTCGTGGTTGAGCTACTGTGACGTCAGGCGTGGTGACCTGAGGGGCAGGGGGTCGGGACATCAGCATGACGTCATGATGACTGCTGGCGTGGGGTGGAGTGACGTCACGAGCACTATGGGGGTGGGGGTTGGGGTCTTTGAGGCTCAAGTCCTGTGGAGACCCCCCACTGTCAGAACACGTCAACATGGCGCCTCCTGACGTCAGGAAGCATGGTGACTGCTGCAGTAATCTGCCTTGACAGACTTTGACACTGTGGGACAGATCTTTCATACTGTCCTCCGGATTGGTCGGGCGATCTGCAGACTGCTGCAATACCTTACTTTGAATGGAGTTCACTCCCTTTGACAGGTCTGTCACCCCATCTTCCAGTGAGGACCCATCCTCTGCTCTACTGGTCCTACAGTCCTCACAGTGTGTCCCACTATCCGCACCAAGTGTCCCATTGTCTTCAGAAAATGTTCCACTGTCTTCATGAAGTGTCCCACAGTGTGTCAGATGTGTCCTGCCTGGATGTGGGGATGTCCCTTTCAAGGCGAGTACTGTGTCAGAGGGCACACTGTGGGCACTGTCCTCAGTCTGTTGTGTGTTTAGCATGCTGCCACTCCCTGTGACACCCACTGTCACACTCACTAGGCCACTCACTGCGCCACTCACTGCGCCACTCACTGGACCACTCACACACTGCCCTTGTGAACACAGTCGACATGAAATGGATAACGGGACAACCAAACACTGGCAGCAGCAGTGACGTCAGTAGATGATGACGTAAGACAGATCTGATCCTGGCATTAGGTAAAGGCTTGAACACGTCACACTGTAGACATTGACATCATATGACACGTTGCACTGTAGACATACCGATATCATACAACCCGTCACATTGTACACATTGATGTCATATGACGCGTCACACTATAGACATTAATGTCATACGTTACACTGTAAACACCGATGTCATAATACGTCACACTGTAAACACCGATGTCATAATACGTCACACTGTAAACACCGATGTCATAATATGTCACACTGTAAACACCGATGTCATAACACGTCACACTGTAAACACCGATGCCATAATACGTCACAATGTAAACATTGATGTCATAATACGTCACACTATAGACATTTATGTCATACGTCACACTGTAAACACCGATGTCATAATACGTCACACTGTAAACACCGATGTCATAATACGTCACACTGTAAACACCAATGTCATAATACGTCACACTATAGACATTTATGTCATACGTCACACTGTAAATACCGATGTCATAATACGTCACACTGTAAACACCGATGTCATAATACGTCACACTGTAAACACCGATGTCATAATACGTCACACTGTAAACACCGATGTCATAATACGTCACACTATAGACATTTATGTCATACGTCACACTGTAAATACCGATGTCATAATACGTCACACTGTAAACACCGATGTCATAATACGCCACATTGTAAACACCGATGTCATAATACGTCACACTATCAACACCGATGTCATAATACGTCACACTGTAAAC
>JAPXFY010000012.1:2967373-2969873 GCA_030674185.1 Monoplex corrugatus
TGACATCAGGGCCTATGATACACTGACATTAGGGGTCTATGATACACTGACATCAGGGGCCTATGATACACTGACATCAGGGGCCTATGATACACTGACATCAGTGGTCTATGATACACTAAGCTGACATCAGGGGTCTATGATACACTGACATCAGGGGTCTATGATACGCTGACATCAGGGGCCTATGATACACTGACATCAGGGGTCTATGATACACTGAAATCAGGGGCCTATGATACACTAAGCTGACATCAGGGGTCTATGATACACTGACATCAGGGGCCTATGATACACTGACATCAAGGGTCTATGATACACTAAGCTGACATCAGGGGCCTATGATACACTGACATCAGGGGCCTATGATACACTGACATCAGGGGCCTATGATACACTGACATCAGGGTCTATGATACGCTGACATCAGGGGTCTATGATACACTAAGCTGACATCCAGGGGCCTATGATACACTGACATCAGGGCCTATGATACACTGACATCAGGGGCCTATGATACACTGACATCAGGGCCTATGATACACTGACATTAGGGGTCTATGATACACTGACATCAGGGGCCTATGATACACTGACATCAGTGGTCTATGATACACTAAGCTGACATCAGGGGCCTATGATACACTGATATCAGGGGTCTATGATACGCTGACATCAGGCGCCTACGATACACTGACATCAGGGGCCTATGATACACTGACATCAGGGGCCTATGATACACTGACATCAGGGGCCTATGATACACTGACATCAGGGCCTATGATACACTGACATCAGGGGTCTATGATACACTGACATCAGGGGCCTATGATACACTGACATCAGGGGCCTATGATACACTGACATCAGGGGGCCTATGATACACTGACATCAGGGGCCTATGATACACTAAGCTGACATCAGGGGCCTATGATACACTGACATCAGGGGTCTATGATACGCTGACATCAGGGGTCTATGATACACTAAGCTGACATCAGGGGCCTATGATACACTGATATCAGGGGTCTATGATACGCTGACATCAGGGGCCTATGATACACTAAGCTGACATCAGGGGCCTATGATACACTAAGCTGACATCAGGGGCCTATGATACACTGACATCAGGGGTCTATGATACGCTGACATCAGGGGTCTATGATACACTGACATCAGGGGCCTATGATACACTAAGCTGACATCAGGGGCCTATGATACACTAAGCTGACATCAGGGGCCTATGATACACTGACATCAGGGGCCTATGATACACTGACATCAGGGGCCTATGATACACTGACATCAGGGGCCTATGATACACTGACATCAGGGGACTATGATACACTGACATCAGGGGCCTATGATACACTAAGCTGACATCAGGGGTCTATGATACACTGACATCAGGGGCCTATGATACACTGACATCAGGGGTCTATGATACACTGACATCAGGGGCCTATGATACACTAAGCTGACATCAGGGGTCTATGATACACTGACATCAGGGGCCTATGATACACTGACATCAGGGGTCTATGATACACTGACATCAGGGGCCTATGATACACTAAGCTGACATCAGGGGCCTATGATACACTGACATCAGGGGCCTATGATACACTGACATCAGGGGTCTATGATACGCTGACATCAGGGGTCTATGATACACTAAGCTGACATCAGGGGGCCTATGATACACTGACATCAGGGCCTATGATACACTGACATCAGGGGCCTATGATACACTGACATCAGGGCCTATGATACACTGACATTAGGGGTCTATGATACACTGACATCAGGGGCCTATGATACACTGACATCAGGGGCCTATGATACACTGACATCAGTGGTCTATGATACACTAAGCTGACATCAGGGGTCTATGATACACTGACATCAGGGGTCTATGATACGCTGACATCAGGGGCCTATGATACACTGACATCAGGGGTCTATGATACACTGAAATCAGGGGCCTATGATACACTAAGCTGACATCAGGGGTCTATGATACACTGACATCAGGGGCCTATGATACACTGACATCAAGGGTCTATGATACACTAAGCTGACATCAGGGGCCTATGATACACTGACATCAGGGGCCTATGATACACTGACATCAGGGGCCTATGATACACTGACATCAGGGGTCTATGATACGCTGACATCAGGGGTCTATGATACACTAAGCTGACATCCAGGGGCCTATGATACACTGACATCAGGGCCTATGATACACTGACATCAGGGGCCTATGATACACTGACATCAGGGCCTATGATACACTGACATTAGGGGTCTATGATACACTGACATCAGGGGCCTATGATACACTGACATCAGTGGTCTATGATACACTAAGCTGACATCAGGGGTCTATGATACACTGACATCAGGGGTCTATGATACGCTGACATCAGGGGCCTATGATACACTGACATCAGGGGTCTATGATACGCTGACATCAGGGGCCTATGATACACTGACA
>JAPXFY010000012.1:2974873-3132373 GCA_030674185.1 Monoplex corrugatus
ATAAACACGTTGATTTTAGCTGATAGAAACATTATCAATAAACACGTTGATTTTTAACTGACAGAAACATTATCAATAAACACGTTGATTTTTAACTGACAGACACATCAATAAAAACGTTGATTTTAACTGACAGAAACATTATAAATAAACACGCTGATTTTAAGTGAGAGAAACATTATCAATAAACACGTTGATTTTAACTGACAGAAACATTATCAATAAACACGTTGATTTTGACTGACAGAAACATTATCAATAAATACGTTGATTTTAACTGACAGAAACATTATCAATAAATACGTTGATTTTAACTGACAGAAACATTATCAATAAATACGTTGATTTTAACTGACAGAAACATTATCAATAAATACGTTGATTTTAACTGACAGAAACATTATCAATAAATACGTTGATTTTAACTGACAAAAACATCAATAAACACGTTGATTTTAACTGACAGAAACATTATCAATAAAAACGTTGATTTTAACTGACAGAAACATTATCAATAAATACGTTGATTTTAACTGATGGAAACATTATCAATAAACACGTTGATTTTAACTGACAGAAACATTATCAATAAATACGTTGATTTTAACTGACAGAAACATTATCAATAAATACGTTGATTTTAACTGACAGAAACATCAATAAACACGTTGATTTTAACTGACAGAAACATTATCAATAAATACGTTGATTTTAACTGACAGAAACATTATCAATAAATACGTTGATTTTAACTGACAGAAACATTATCAATAAATACGTTGATTTTAACTGACAGAAACATTATCAATAAATACGTTGATTTTAACTGACAAAAACATCAATAAACACGTTGATTTTAACTGACAGAAACATTATCAATAAAAACACTGATTTTAACTGACAGAAACATTATCAATAAACACGTTGATTTTAACTGATAGAAACATTATCAATAAACACGTTGATTTTAACTGATAGAAACATTATCAATAAAAACACTGATTTTAACTGATAGAAACATTATCAATAAAAACACTGATTTTAACTGATAGAAACATTATCAATAAACACGTTGATTTTAACTGATAGAAACATTATCAATAAACACGTTGATTTTAACTGATAGAAACATTATCAATAAACACGTTGATTTTAACTGATAGAAACATTATCAATAAACACGTTGATTTTAACTGATAGAAACATTATCAATAAACACGTTGATTTTAACTGATAGAAACATTATCAATAAACACGTTGATTTTAACTGATAGAAACATTATCAATAAACACGTTGATTTTAACTGATAAAATCACTAATGATACACACGTTCAGTGGAACTTACGGAACCATTCACGATAAATACATTAACTCACAGAATCATTAATTTTGAATACGCTGATTTGAAGTTATAAAGTCACTGTTGATAAATGATTGATTTTAACCAATAGAACAATGAATGATAAAGAAGTTGATGTATAGCTTACAGAATAATGAATAATAGTACGTTAATTGTTAAGTCACAGAAACATTAATGATAAACATGTTGATTTTAAAGTCATAGAATAACTATTGATAACTACGTTGATTTTTAAAATCAGAATAATTATTGATAACTACGTATTTCAAGTCATAGAATAATTCTTGATAAACATGTTTACTTTTTAAGTCAGAATCATTAATGATAAACAAGGCGAACTGATCTTTTAGAACCAGTGACGACAAATACGTTAAATTTATTTTATAGAACAAACTATTAATGATGAACATGCTGAACCGAACTTACAGTATATTTAATGATAAATAGTTAGACTGATCTTATAGCACAGTTGGTAATAAACATGTATGAATGATCTTGTCGAATCATTCGTCATAAACACGTTAATTTCAACAGATAGAATTATTTGTGACAGGCAGACTAGAT
Organism: Monoplex corrugatus; assembly: GCA_030674185.1. Lineage (NCBI taxonomy): Eukaryota > Metazoa > Mollusca > Gastropoda > Littorinimorpha > Ranellidae > Monoplex > Monoplex corrugatus. The sequence goes on from JAPXFY010000012.1 coordinate 2,976,799, forward strand.
GGAACTGGTCTTACAGATTCATGGATTTTTTCTTCTTCATATATGAAGTTGTCACAATGTTCGCGCTTGTCAAAAGTAGTTTGGAAACAAGACGTTTGTGTGTGTGTGTGCGCGCGCGCGCGCATGTGTAATAGATAAAGCGAGGGAGGGAGGGAGGGAAAGAGAGACAGAGACAGAGAGAGAAACAGAGGGAGAGAGAGAAAGAAAGAGAAAAAAGACAGACAGACAGACAGAGATAGTGGTGTGTACAATGATGTTTAATGCTGACGAAGTACTTTCCCTGACCTTTGTATACATATGGCAGACATACCTACGTCACAAGTGTCATCACTGACCTCTGATAGGTCACATGATAAGACGCGTGAAACAAGACACGTGACACAGTCACTTTGTCACACTGATGATCGCTGACGTCATTAAGGTCAACGGCCAGCTAAGTCAACAATCTATGTGACGTCATTGACATCTGCTGACAGTGACGTCTGTGGTAACGGTGGCATTTGATAGTGACGTCAGCTATAGTGACAGTGATATTTGCTGACATTGACGTCAGTCACAATGACAGTGATATTTGCTAACAGTGAGGTCAGTCTTGATGAAGGCAGACACAAGTAGATCACTCATAAGGAAGATTAGGGAAAGACAGGCAACATTTATAGGCCATTTTATGAGGAAGGGGGATTTGGAGTACCTGGTCACAACGGGAAAGCTGGATGGAAAGGGAGCATAAGGTAGACCCAGGGAGAAAATGTTGGACGGACTTGCAGAGTGGCTGGGGACGAGGAGGGTGGGGGAGATGCTAGGGGCAACGAGAGATAGAGACAGATGGAAGTCCATGACCGCCAACGCCATGCGGCAGGGCATCTGATGATGATGATGATGATGATGAGGTCAGTTATATTTGCTGATAGTGACGTCAGTTACAATGACAATGGTGGCGGACAGAAAATGGACTCTGGTTGTTCAGACCTAACATTAGATTTCAGACCTGTGTTATCTATTCAGACTTAATATTAGACGTTCAGACCTTGTTAACTATTCAGACCTAGCATTAGACTTCATACATGTATTATCTATTCAGACTTAGCATTAGACTTCGGACCTTGTTATACATTCAGACTCATCATTAGACGTTCAGATGTCGAAGTTCAGAGCTACATTACACGTACAGATCTATCAATGCACACCAGACGTTCAGCCCTGACTTGGATTATTAGACCTGCAGAAGACGTTCAGACCTGCAATAGAAATTCAGACCTTGTTCTTCAGACCTACATTGCTTGTTCAGACTGTACTACATGATCAGACCTACAATAGAAATTCAGACCTTGTTCTTCAGACCTACATTGCTTGTTCAGACTGTACTACATGATCAGACCTACATTGCTTGTTCAGACTGTATCAGACCTACATTGCTTGTTCAGACTGTACTACATGATCAGACCTACATTGCTTGTTCAGACTGTACTACATGATCAGACCTACATTGCTTGTTCAGACTGTACTACATGATCAGACCTACATTGCTTGTTCAGACGTGTACTACATGATCAGACCTGCATTGCTTGTTCAGATTGTACTACATGATCAGACCTGCATTGCTTGTTCAGATTGTACTACATGATCAGACCTACATTGCTTGTTCAGACTGTACTACATGATCAGACCTGCATGAGACGTGTAGACCTATGTTAGACTTCAGGCCAACATTATACGTTTACACTTGAATAAGACGTTCTGACTTACATAAGAAATTCAGACCTACATAAGACGTTCAGACCTAACGTTTTCAGACCTAAGAAAAACACTTAGACCTAAATTAGACTTTCAGAGCTACATAAGACACAACCTACATATGACGTTAAGATCATCACAAGACCTTCTAACCCACATTAGACGTCGAGATCTCCATTAGACGTTCAGAACTACATTAGACGTCGAGATCTCCATTAGACGTTCAGAACTACATTAGACGTTTAGATCTACATTAGATGTTCAGAACTACATTAGACGTTTAGATCTCCATTAGACGTTCAGAACTACATTAGACGTTTAGACTTACATTAGATGTTCAGATCTACATTAGACGTTTAGACCTACATTAGACGTTTAGACCTACATTAGACGTTCATACCTACATTAGACGTTTAGATCTACATTAGACGTTTAGACCTACATTAGACGTTCAGACCTACATTAGACGTTTAGACCTACATTAGACGTTTAGATCTCCATTAGACGTTCAGATCTCCATTAGACGTTATAGATCTCCATTAGACATTCAGACCTACATTAGACGTTTAGACCTACATTAGACGTTTAGACCTACATTAGACGTTCAGACCTACATTAGACGTTTAGACCTACATTAGACGTTTAGATCTCCATTAGACGTTATAGATCTCCATTAGACGTTCAGACCTACGTTAGATGTTCAGATCTGTATTAAACGTTCAGACAGGTCTACATTAGACGTTCAGACAGGTCTACATTAGACGTTCAGACTACATTAGACGTTCAGACCTACATTAGACGTTCAGACCTACATTAGACGTTCATACCTACATTAGACGTTCAGACCTACATTAGACGTTCAGACCTACATTACACGTTCAGACCTACATTAGATGTTCAGATCTGTATTAAACGTTCAGACAGGTCTACATTAGACTTCAGACCTACATTAGACGTTCAGACCTACGTTAGATGTTCAGATCTGTATTAAACGTTCAGACAGGTCTACATTAGACGTTCAGACCTACATTAGACGTTCAGACCTACATTAGACGTTCAGACCTACATTAAACGTTCAGACCTACATTAGACGTTCAGACCTACATTAGACGTTCATACCTACATTAGACGTTCATACCTACATTAGACATTCAGACCTACATTAGACGTTCAGACCTACATTAGACGTTCAGACCTACATTAGATGTTCAGATCTCCATTAGATTTTAGATCACTATTAAACGTTCATACCTACATTAGACGTTCAGGCTTACAGGAGACGTTACAATCCTCATCAGTCCTACCTGTCTCCTGACAGAGCTCAACGTCCTGCAGACTTCAACAGGTGATCAGTGATCAGCATGACCTGTCAGTACTCCACTCCACTCCACTGTTGTCTTCTGCCATTGTCTTTACCATTGGAAAATAAAGATCAATCAATCAATCAATCAATGATCAGTCAGTCAATCAATCCACATGGAAATGTGCGCCTGCTCCTGATGACCCAGCTCACTCACGCCCATAAGGGACAAACAAGAAGATGCACATGCACAACGAACCACCCAAGATGGACCTAAGATAAGGTGCACCACAAATGCCAACAGACAAGATATTGCCTGCCCACTGTCTCACTGTCCGGCCCGGAGTGTGTGTGTGCGTGTGTGTGTGTGTGGGGCTGAGGCGTCAAACGATTAGCTCGTCAAGTGTGGTCCACCATCACCACCACCCCGCCCACACACAATTACACATTCTGTGATCATCGGCACCTCTCCACTCGGCACGCGCCCTCATCCTGTCCGTCACGTGCCAGCCGCCGCCCGTCCCCCAGCCATTAGCTCGTGGCCACGCCCCCTGCACGCCCTCTCCCTGTCCCGATGTCTGTGAAAACCGGGCTTGGTGCCGTCTGCCATGATCCCCGCATTGTGGCTTGTCTGCCCAACCCGACAGCGGCTGTGTCCGCCACTCCCATTGGTTCACTTGATGAGGACGCCGACACTCTTGTGAACGTCAGTCAGTCGTATATGACAAAACCACAGCCATTAATTAAAAGTTCACACATACACACCATGACTACAGACAGTAGGATGGAGTGGAGTGTGGGAAGGGAACGGGACATACATCATCTTCCCTCGTTCAGCCTGGACGTGTCATGGGGTGGTTAATAGCACGTGTTTGTTAACATGTCTGTCGGCAAATTAGTTCATCAAACAGCACAGTCTGCAAATTGGGTTGTCGTCGACTGGCACAAAATGAGTGAACGAAAACCGAATCAAGGCAAACTGATTGAAGATCAACTGGATGAGGATAAACTGAGTTAGGGCAAAATGAGTGGGGTAACATGGGGCAAAGTCAATGGGGCAACACAGATTAGGGTAAAATGGGTGGAGCACCAAGGGCAAACTGATTGTCAGTGTATAGAGTAGGACAACGTGAATGATGCAGCACTGATGAAGTTCAAATGAGTGGGCAACACAGATAAAGACAAAATGTAAGGGCAACACAGATAAGGCAAAATGTAAGGGCAGCACAGATAAAGACAAAATGTAAGGGCAACACAGATAAAGATAAAATGTAAGGGCAACACAGATAAGGCAAAATGTAAGGGCAGCATAGATAAAGACAAAATGTAAGGGCAGCACAGATAAAGCAAAATATAAGGGCAACACAGATAAAGACAAAATGTAAGGGCAACACAGATAAAGACAAAATGTAAGGGCAACACAGATAAAGACAAAATGTAAGGGCAACACAGATAAAGACAAAATGTAAGGGCAACACAGATAAAGACAAAATGTAAGGGCAACACAGATAAAGACAAAATGTAAGGGCAGCACAGATAAAGACAAAATGTAAGGGCAACACAGATAAAGACAAAATGTAAGGGCAGCATACATAAAGACAAAATGTAAGGGCAACACAGATAAAGACAAAATGTAAGGGCAACACAGATAAAGACAAAATGTAAGGGCAACACAGATAAAGACAAAATGTAAGGGCAGCACAGATAAAGACAAAATGTAAGGGCAACACAGATAAAGACAAAATGTAAGGGCAACACAGATAAAGCAAAATGTAAGGGCAACACAGATAATATGCAAAATGTAAGGGTAGCATAGATAAAGCAAATTGTAAGGGCAACACAGATAAAGCAAAATGTAAGGGTAGCATAGATAAAGACAAAATGTAAGGGTAGCATAGATAAAGACAAAATGTAAGGGTAGCATAGATAAAGACAAAATGTAAGGGCAGCATACATAAAGACAAAATGTAAGGGCAACACAGATAAAGACAAAATGTAAGGGCAACACAGATAAAGACAAAATGTAAGGGCAACACAGATAAAGACAAAATGTAAGGGCAACACAGATAAAGACAAAATGTAAGGGCAACACAGATAAAGACAAAATGTAAGGGCAACACAGATAAAGACAAAATGTAAGGGCAACATAGATAAAGACAAAATGTAAGGGCAACACAGATAAAGACAAAATGTAAGGGCAACACAGATAAAGACAAAATGTAAGGGCAGCACAGATAAAGACAAAATGTAAGGGCAGCATACATAAAGACAAAATGTAAGGGCAGCATACATAAAGACAAAATGTAAGGGCAGCACAGATAAAGACAAAATGTAAGGGCAGCATACATAAAGACAAAATGTAAGGGCAGCATACATAAAGACAAAATGTAAGGGCAGCATACATAAAGACAAAATGTAAGGGCAGCATACATAAAGACAAAATGTAAGGGCAGCATAGATAAAGACAAAATGTAAGGGCAACACACATAAAGACAAAATGTAAGGGCAACATAGATAAAGACAAAATGTAAGGGCAACATAGATAAATTTTTCTGTTTTTATCTTCATTCAAAATATTGATTATAATTTTATGTACAACTATTGCATGCATAACCACACACACACGCATGCAAACATAGCACACGCACACACTCTCTCTCTCTCACACACACACACACACACACACACACACACACACACACACACACACACACACATTCTTACAAACACACACGCGCACAGCAACGCACACGCACGCACACACACATGTACACACACACACACACGTACGCAAGCACACACACGCAGCAATATACAAACACAGTATGCCTCTTTATTCATATGAAAAATATGTTAATCTTTCTTCATTACATAAGTCAGTGTTTAATTAAATTTTAATATTCTGTGGTTTCTTATGTGTCTTCTTACTTGTATAGCTTTAATGTTTGTTGTTATCTTATTGTGTATGTAATTGTGAACATTTTTTATCACCTTTTGCCTTTCTTGCGAAATGTAAAGCGCTGGTGAGCATGTTTTTATATGGAATATGCGCTATACAAATAAACATTATTATTATTATTTTTATTATTATTGGTTACATCAGCTTTCATCAGGTCCCCTGATTGGTTACATCAGCATTTATCAGTTCGTCTACATGTAATTGTTTATAGACCTATCTGCTTTGATCATATAATTAATAATTACAATATTTATTATAGCGCAAAATCTTGATAAAAAATCAAATCTAAGCGCTGATCAGGTCGTCTGATTGGTTACATTGGTTTTTATCAGATCCAACAATTGGCTACGCAGACTTTTTTTTATCAGGTCCACTGATAGGTTACAATAGGTTACACACACTTTTATCTGGTCCACTGATAGATTACAATAGGTTACACACACTTTTATCAGGTCCACTGATAGGTTACAATAGGTTACACACACTTTTATCTGGTCCACTGATAGGTTACAATAGTAGGTTACACACACTTTTATCTGGTCCACTGATAGGTTACAATAGGTTACAACACTTTTATCTGGTCCACTGATAGGTTACAATAGGTTACACACACTTTTATCTGGTCCACTGATAGGTTACAATAGGTTACACACACTTTTGTCTGGTCCACTGATAGGTTACAATAGGTTACACACACTTTTATCTGGTCCACTGATAGGTTACAATAGGTTACACACACTTTTATCTGGTCCACTGATAGGTTACAATAGGTTACACACACTTTTATCTGGTCCACTGATAGGTTACAATAGGTTACACACACTTTTATCTGGTCCACTGATAGGTTACAATAGGTTACACACACTTTTGTCTGGTCCACTGATAGGTTACAATAGGTTACACACACTTTTATCTGGTCCACTTATTGGTTATGCAGGCTTTCACCAGATCCTGTGACGGGTTGGTTACAGACTTTTATCAGGTCCACAGGGTGGTTACATAGATTTTTATCAGTTCCTTAAATAGGTTACACATACTTTTATCAGGTCCACAGAGTGGTTACGTAGATTTTTATCAGTTCCTGAAATAGGTTACACAGACTTTTATCAATTCCATTGATAGGTTACACTGACTTTTATCGGGTCCACAAAATGGTTACGCATACTTTTATCAAGTCCATTGATTGGTTACACATAATTTTATCAGGTTCTCTGATAGCCTACACACATTTTTTATCAGATCCTGTATACAGTAACAGCACCATAGACAGAACAGGCAGAGACTCCCATCTCATAGATAAACTTGGAACACGCAGGCCACATGGTGTCAGTGACAAACCATAAAGATTTCCTCAACAGAATTCGGTATACAATCATTTCATGTATTCTTATCCGGACATGGCTCTTTGTGCATGTACTTTTACACTGGTGTGTATGAGTGTGCGTGTGTATTCACTCGGATGTAAAGGTATAAACTTCTTTGTTCTTCATGTATAGTTCATATTTATGTTGTTTGAGTGAATTTATACATACAATCTTCTTTCAATGTGCCCTTCAGTCCATGTGTATTTTACCTCGACGCTGATTAGCGATACTTTCATTCCCCCTCTCCATATCTTATCCTACTGAAGCTCGTGGACCAAATTATCACCATGTTCCCTCCTCAGTGTGGTCTTGGCTTTGCGGCTGCACGCATGGCTTCATATTTTTTTCACAAGACAGGCCCAGCCGCGTCTGGCTAAGAATTGTTGTTGGTGATATAAATGTCCATTTTGATAATCCCTCTGATCGTTGTACTGTTGCTTTAAATGCCGTTTTTGAAAATTTTAGTCTGCAACAAATGATCAATGTACCTACTCAACGCAAAGGCCATACTTTAGATTGGCTAATCACAAACTGTGTTTCTGATGTAGTTGATTTATCTGTTCGTGACATCTGTTATCTGATCATTTTGTCATCTCCTTTGAACTGTCTCTTAGAAAACCAGGCAAAGCAACAAAGAAAATCGCTTCACGCAATCTTAAGGCTATTGAGAAGAATGTTTTCAAGACTGATGTTCATACAGCACTTGAGTCAGCCTGTCAGTCCAATTCATCTGATCCCATATGTACTTACAACACATGCTTGCGTCAGCTGCTTGACCAACACGCCCCTCTTGTTATGCGTACTGTGTCAGACCGTATATCCGCCCTTGGATGACACTTGAAGTCATTCATGCTAAAGTGCTACGACGTACCGCTGAGCGTGCGTGGCGTGAGTCCGGTCTGACCGTTCATAGAGAAATATATGCAGAGCAGCGTAACGTAGTTACAAATATGATACGTGAAGCAAAGAAAAAGTACATATGTGGTAAGATAGCAGGCGCTGATAGTTCCAGAGAACTCTTCCACCTCAGTGATCAGTTGCTGGGAAAAGCTGGAGATACTGTGCTTCCTTCTAACATCCCCCCAGAGTCTCTTCCTGATAAATTGAATGAATTTTTTGTTGGAAAGATTGAACGGATCAGAAGCAGCTTTGACCTGATACACCATGCCCCACTGATGCTGTTGTGTTCTCTGGTACACAGCTAGAAAATTTTGAGCTTATGTCTGAGGGTTGTGTGAGAGAGATACTGAAGAAAATGCCAAAGAAGTCATGTGACCTTGACCCTATCCCTGCCTCTATCCTATTTGATTGTCTAGATGAAATTACTCCAATTGTCACGTATATTATGAATAAGTCCTTGTCATCTGGTGTTGTGCCTCAGTGCTTTAAGCACGCTCTTGTCAAGCCCCTTCTGAAGAAGGCAAATCTCGACCCAGACTGCTTGAAGAATTATCGTCCAGTTTCCAATCTACCATTCCTATCAAAGGTGTTGGAACGTATTGTACTAGAACAGCTTCTGCAGCATCTGGAATCTCACAACCTGCTAGAGCCATTCCAGTCAGCCTACCATAAGTGCCATAGCACAGAAACCGCTCTATTGCGTGTGGTCAATGACCTCCTTCAGGCTTCAGACAATGGGAGTGTGTCTATCTTGTCACTGCTTGACTTGTCAGCAGCATTTGACACCATAGACCATAGCATCATCATAACGCGGTTGCGTACCACTTTTGGCTGTTCTGGAACGGTTCTGGACTGGTTTACCTCCTATTTGACTGGCCGTACCCAGTCGGTTGTCATTGGCCACAAATCAAATCCATCTGTGCTGAAATGTGGTGTCCCACAAGGTTCTGTCTTGGGACCTGTCCTGTTCACTATGTATACACAACCTCTCAGCGCTATCATTCATCAGTCAGGTCACTCATACCACTTCTTTGCGGATGACTCACAGCTGCATAGCTCCTCTGCCCCATCAGATTTTGACGCTCTTGTGTGCAGTCTGAGAGATTGTATAGAGGATGTCTCCAAGTGGATGAGTGAAAACAAGCTGAAGATGAATGATGATAAAACTGAGCTTATTGTTACTGGTACTAAGTCAAAGGTCAATCAGGTTACTCATGCCCCCATGTCTATCTATGGTTGTGATGTATCTTTCTCACAAACTGTTAGAAACCTTGGCTTCTATCTGGATGAAACACTGTCTATGGAAGCCCATGTCAAACAGTTGTGCCGTACTCTGTACTATCAGCTACGCAGAATTGGTAAGATTCGCTCCTTCCTTTCCACTGATGCTACCAACAAGCTTGCTGTCTCTTTCATACTATCTAGACTGGACTATTGTAACTCTCTATTCGCAGGTCTCCATGACAATCAACTATCTAAACTTCAGCGCATACAGAACCACGCGGCTCGCCTTGTTCTCCGCAAGCCCAGGCGTGAGAGTGCAAAATCTCTGCTTAGAACACTTCATTGGCTCCCGGTAAAGGCTAGGATTCAATATAAAGTTGCCTGTCTCTGCTTTCAGTGTATCTATCACGAGAACATGCCATCCTATCTTGCCAACCTCCTGCAGGGTTACAAACCTTCTCGAACGCTCCGCTCTTCTGACACCTCACTGTTGACTGTTCCTCGCTTCTCTCTAGACACCTTTGGTAAAAAATCTTTCTCTGTCTTTGGCCCAAATGTATGGAACTCTCTACCACTGTCTCTCAGAAAAACTAAGTGTTTCTCAACCTTCAAACGGCACCTGAAAACTCACCTCTTTCAAACTCATCTAACCTGAAGAGCCTTAGTTTTTGCAAGTCTGTCATCAGACTAATCTCTCCTGCCTGTATAACAGTATTTTGTATAAGGGCCTATAAAGCAAGGTGTGTGTGTGCGTGCATGTGTGTATGTGTGTGTGTGTGTGTGTGTGTGTGTGTGTGTGTGTGTGTGTGTGTGTGTGTGTGTGTGTGTGTGTGTGTGTGTGTGTGTGTGTGTGTGTGTGTGTGTGTGTGTGTGCTTGAGTGAGCATGTGTGTGTATCACTGTATGTGTACAGCTGAGGAAGGGATAGGTGAGAAATTGAGTGGGAAAGAGACTGAAATACTTTAAGAAACTTTTTCAAATCTTTGTTTGTATGTAAATTGTGATGTATGATATGCGAATAGTTCATAATTTGTGAGGAATTTTGATTGTCAAGGTATTAATGCTGTAATACTGAAGTTGTAATGTTTTTCCTGTATATGGATTAGAATTTTTCTGTTTTTATCTTCATTCAAAATATTGATTATAATTTTATGTACAACTATTGCATGCATAAACAACACACACGCATGCAAACATAGCACACGCACACACACACACACACTCTCTCTCTCTCTCTCTCTCTCTCACACACACACACACACACACACACACACATTCTTACAAACACACGCGCACAGCAACGCACACGCACGCACACACACATGTACACACACACACACACGTACGCAAGCACACACACGCAGCAATATATAAACACAGTATGCCTCTTTATTCATATGAAAAATCTGTTAATCTTTCTTCATTACATAAGTCAGTGTTTAAATTTTAATATTCTGTGGTTTCTTATGAGTCTTCTTACTTGTATAGCTTTAATGTTTGTTGTTATCTTATTGTGTATGTAATTGTGAACATTTTTTATCACCTTTTGCCTTTCTTGCGAAATGTAAAGCGCTGGTGAGCATGTTTTTATATGGAATATGCGCTATACAAATAAACATTATTATTATTATATTATTAAGAACTGTTTTCTCCGGGGACTCCGGTTTTTCCTTCAGCCCCTTGGCTGTTGGTTTAGGGTGTGTGTTTTTTTTTTTCTTCCTATTCCAAGGTCAGATTGAATTCGTTACACTAGGCACGATTCACTTACATCAGCCATACCTCTTGAGTATATATTTTCCCATTCACTAGATTAGATACTTATATTTTTCTTATTTTTTCTATATTTATTTGGGGATGTGTGTGCATCCATGTATATGACCGTAGATATATTCACACACACACACACACACATTTTACTTCTGACAATATCTAATTTTACTTCTGACAATATCTAATTTTACTTCTGACAATATCTAATTTTACTTCTGACAATGTCTAATTTTACTTCTGACAATATCTAATTTTACTTCTGACAATATCTAATTTTACTTCTGACAATATCTAATTTTACTTCTTACAATGTCTAATTTTACTTCTTACAATGTCTAATTTTACTTCTGACAATGTCTAATTTTACTTCTGACAATATCTAATTTTACTTCTTACAATGTCTAATTTTACTTCTTACAATGTCTAATTTTACTTCTGACAATGTCTAATTTTACTTCTGACAATATCTAATTTTACTTCGGACAATGTCTAATTTCACTTCTGACAATATCTAATTTTACTTCTGACAATGTCTAATTTTACTACTGACAATATCTAATTTTACTTCTGACAATATCTAATTTTACTTCTGACAATATCTAATTTTACTTCTGACAATGTCTAATTTTACTTCTGACAATGTCTAAGTTTTCTTCTGACAATGTCTAATTTTACTTCTGACAATATCTAATTTTACTTCTGACAATGTCTAATTTTACTTCTGACAATGTCTAATTTTACTTCTGACAATATCTAATTTTACTTCTGACAATGTCTAATTTTACTTCTAACGATGTCTAATTTTACTACTGACAATATCTAATTTTACTTCTGACAATATCTAATTTTACTTCTGACAATGTCTAAGTTTTCTTCTGGCGATATCTAATTTTACTTCTTACAATGTCTAATTTTACTTCTGACAATATCTAATTTTACTTCTGACGATATCTAATTTTACTTCTAACGATGTCTAATTTTACTACTGACAATATCTAATTTTACTTCTGACAATATCTAATTTTACTTCTAACGATGTCTAATTTTACTGTTTTACTTCTGACAATGTCTAATTTATTTTTCTTCTGGCGATATCTAATTTTACTATTTTACTTCTGACAATGCCTAATTTTACTTCTGACAATGTCTAAGTTTACTTCTGACTTTATTTAATTTTACTTCTGACAATGTCTAATTTTACTATTTTATTTCTGACATTGTCTAATTTTACTATTTAACTTCTGACATTGTCTAATTTTATTTCTGACAATGTCTAATTTTACTATTTTACTTCTGACAATGTCTAATTTTATTTCTGACAATGTCTAATTTTACTATTTAACTTCTGACATTGTCTAATTTTATTTCTGACAATGTCTAATTTTACTATTTTATTTCTGACAATGTCTAATTTTATTTCTGACAATGTCTAATTTTACTATTTTACTTCTGACATTGTCTAATTTTATTTCTGACAATGTCTAATTTTACTATTTAACTTCTGACATTGTCTAATTTTATTTCTGACAATGTCTAATTTTACTATTTTATTTCTGACAATGTCTAATTTTACTATTTAACTTCTGACATTGTCTAATTTTATTTCTGACAATGTCTAATTTTACTATTTTATTTCTGACAATGTCTAATTTTACTATTTAACTTCTGACAATGTCTAATTTTACTTCTGACATTGTCTAATTTTATTTCTGACATTGTCTAATTTTACTATTTTATTTCTGACAATGTCTAATTTTACTATTTAACTTCTGACAATGTCTAATTTTACTTCTGACATTGTCTAATTTTACTTCTGACATTGTCTAATTTTATTTCTGACAATGTCTAATTTTACTATTTTACTTCTGACAATGTCTAATTTTACTATTTTACTTCTGACAATGTCTAATTTTACTATTTTACTTCTGACAATGTCTAATTTTACTATTTTACTTCTGACAATGTTTAATTTTACTGTTTTATTTCTGACAATGTCTAATTTCTGTTTTTGGTTGTTGTGACAGTTTATCATTGTTTTCTGGAGTCAGGTCAAAGGTTGTCCTCTGATACAGGGGTCAGGTCAAAGGTTGTCATCTGATACAGGGGTCAGGTCAAAGGTTGTCCTCTGATACAGGGGTCAGGTCAAAGGTTGTCCTCTGATACAGGAGTCAGGTCAAAGGTTGTCCTCTGATACAGGGATCAGGTCAAAGGTTGTCCTCTGATACAGGAGTCAGGTCAAAGGTTGTCCTCTGATACAGGTAACCATGTCACTCAAAACCACCTGTCATGTAGTGAATGAACCCAACAAAAATTTCAATCAGGAGAGAGATGAGCTCAGCCAGGTTCGACTTACCCAAGCCACACTGACAACGTCAAGACGGCGTTTGACAGTCTGGCAAAATACACTATAGGCCACAATAAAGAAACTTGTCATCTGGTGAAATCTTCTCAACGCCATCCAGCAACCATCCTCCAAAGCAACCAGTGCGCTACTTACATAGCGTGCTGTTGGCAAATTGTTCTATACTTCGGTTGGAGTTCGTCAGGGTTGCCTTCTGTCCTCCATACTGTTCAAAATATTCCTAATGGATGGTCTGGCAGGCAGTGAGCAAGCAATCGCCTTATTACAAGAGCGGCTGAAACAACAACAGCACTGTGTAGGTTGAAACCTGTATGGAAGGACAAAAACACCGCCATGATATACAGGCTCAGGCTCTTACGTGCACTGGTATATTCCATCTTCCTGTATGCAATATGAGACATTGTCTCCCATGGCGCATTTGGAAAGACAACTCCAAGTCGTGGAAATAAGGTGTTATTGCAAGGTATTTAACATCAGATACAATGATCAGATCACCAAAGAACAAGTGCACACAGTATCAAGCAGCACATTGAATCACATAGCGATCTTACGATATCAGTTAATTTATAGAGAAGAACACTACGTTGGTTTGGTCATGTAATAAGATCCTTTAGGAAATATTGAGGAGAGGAAGACCGAAAAAGCGACAGACTGAAAACTTTGCGGAAAGAACAGAGAAATCATTTGCAGGGACCCGGGCTGTGGCACACAACAGACATACCTGGAGGAAACTGGTGAATAGTTCTTTATGGATCCACCCCAGTGACTCTTCACGGAGTTAAAAGAAGAAACAGAAAAAAGTCACTTTCCTTCACATGCTCTAAGTTTTATTTCAACCAGAGATTCTTTAAAGACAAGTTCTTTTGAAAATCCCCAAAGCTGAACTTGATCAGACAAACATTGCTAAAAATTCAAGGAACCAATGTCAGTATAAGAACGGAACTTGTTAACTGTAATCACATTCAGTCTTCTTTTTCATTATGTATGAAATGATGTCCAACAGGTTGGTCTCAGCGGCCAAAAGAATATTGTCACTGTATGAATAAACAGTGATGTTGAGTGTTTTCCACTTCCCACAGAAGTCAAATGTTAACATGCTGATGCATGTATATTGAGAGGAACAGTTAGAAATGAATCCACGAACAACTGTAGGTTGACATCTGCTTCGGAAAGTAAATTCTCAACTTATCATTAATTTATTCATGGATCGCCATAATCATAACGCAGGGGGTGTGACTTCCACCCTCGAGCGGGCCATTTCTTTTCTTTTCATTTCTTTGTGTAAGTGGTCCATTGGCTCCATACTTTCAGCGCCATGCTCACAACACAGGGTTGTGGGCTCAACTCTCGGCAGGCCAATGTTAATGTTTTGTTACACGGGCTGGTTGCTGGTTTTATTTCTTTAGATGGAGCCATAAACACGGGTGTATGTCTGGAGTTCAGCCTCAGCCAGCAACAGTAAAAACTGGCCTGTTCGCTGCCCATCAGAGTGCTTCCATCATAGACACCGCTCAAGTAGAAAGAAGCTCATTCCTGTATGCCAGGCTGAAAAACAAGGGTCGTAGCTTGTTGACTAACACGAGCTATTATTCACATTCCTACCAAAAAAAAATGTAATTACGAAATTTGAATAGTACAGCCCTAAGAACGTAGTGCCCTACTAAACCTTTCTGAGTTCATTGTCTCACATAGTCCTCATAATGGACATGTTTTTGCTTGTGATGATTATCGGGTAAGCTTTATTATTCACGAGTACTGACGTACAATCATTATTATCACCACTACATCTGAACAATAAGAAACTGAATCAACTGTTCGAGGTTTATCACAAAAACTGGAACATGCCCTATTTTCACCCTCTGTCAAACAATGGGGAGAAGACATCAGCGACAGTGCCATACTAAACAGCCATGGAAGGGACCGCCATTCTTGCAACTTGCAACTTCTTCCATCAATCATCTCCATCGTCAATCCTTTTGTGGTCTCAGGAGTCTTCCCTTCTGCTTTCAAAACTGCTCTCGTCGGCCACTTCTCAAGAAAAATAATCTCGATCTTAATGACCTTGAAGAAGTTGCAAGTTGCAAGAATAATTATAGACCTGTATCAAATCTCCGTGTGTCAACGGCAAATGTGATGTGTCTAGTGTGTCGGCTAGTGACTGCGAGCTTGTCACCTCTCACTTTCAGCCTGTACCGCTGGCTAGCACTGCTGCTTGCAGCTATGCGAAAACAAGAGCAGAATGCGTAAGTCTTTTCCTGTCAGTACATAGCCTCTTCATCAGCAAGCCCTACGTTATGCCTCCTCGTGGCGACATGCGGTAACTGAGCACCTCATGGACTCAGGCTAAATCTCGAGGGACTCAGAGGAGGTCTGGCCCTCAGACGTGCGGCACGCAGGCCCACCAGCGTGTGGATATGCCTTGGTACCCACGAACCAGATGCCCAAGCTATGGGTAAATAGCTCCACTGCCTTGTGGACAACTCGGGAGAGAATAAGGCTATGGGAGGTACCCTGAAAAAAAATCGCCCTACTGCCTTTTAGGTTGTCGTGGGAACGACAAAGGCTAGTGGAGAGGAAAAAAAACAAAAACAACAACAACAACAAAAATGATGGAAGGCAACGAGAAACCACCATCGTATTCTCCCTAGAAAAATTATGGACAGACAGAAGAAGAAAAATGAAGATAACGACGTAGAAAGGTACTCCTATGGAGCACCTTCGTCCGGTAGGGACCGTAATGCGGCAAAGGGACACCAGACCGTCAGCAAGCTTCTGCGACCAAACTCAAACTAAAAAATACCAAAATCGCAACATGGAACATCACAACACTGTTGCAAAAAGATAAATTAGACAATATCAAAATGGAGATGGAAAGGCTTAACATTAGTATTTTAGGACTACGGGAAGTGAGATGGAAGGGGGCAGGAATGATAACATCAGGAGAGTATAATAATAATAATAATTACAATATGTATATAGCGCAAAATCTTGATAAAATCAAATCTAAGCGCTGAAACAGACACACACGCACGCACGCACGCACGTACGCACGCACACACACGCACGCACACACACACACACATACACACACACACACACACACACACGCACGGCTATAAATGGGGAGAAAGAATAAAAGCAATAAAAGCAAGAATAAAAGCAATGGAAAATTATAGAGAGCATATCATATACAATTATATATTATAACAATGTGATTCCCCTCCGAGCGGAGACAGGCTGCAGAGGGGGGTTGAGTGAGGTTAGGATTTTATGCAGAGGAGAAAAGGTGAGTTTTGAGAGCGGACTTGAAGGAGACAAAAGTAGGTTGCTGACGGACTGAGAGAGGAAGTTTGTTCCAGGAGAGTGGACCAGAAACACAGAAGGCTCGTGGACCATAGGTATTGAGCTTAGTGCGTGGAAAGCGAAAAGTCAGAGGATCGGAGGCAGAGCGGAGGGTACGTGAGGGAACATAGATCTCAAGTAGGCTTGACAGGTAATCGGGGGCTGCGTTATTGAGGCTTTTGTAGCACATGGTGTCTAGTTTGTACTGTATGCGCTTTGATACAGGGAGCCAATGAAGTTGTGCCAGGAGAGGAGATATGTGGTCAGCTTTTTTCTTTTTGAGTACAAGGCGTACAGCATTGTTTTGAATGCGCTGTAGGATGTGAATGGTATACAATATATACAATAATATACTCTGGTGGAAACTCACACGAAAGAGGAGTAGGCATCGTATTGGACAGGGACAAATCAAAAGCAGTTAAGGGATACTGGGATTTGTCCAACAGTCTTGCTGGTCAAATTGGGAGGCAGACCATTTGATATCAACATCATTCAGGTGTATGCACCAACATCTGCAAGTACTCAGGAAGACATCGACAACTTCTACGAAGTATTAGAGATGGCCAAAGCCCAATGTAAATCACAAGAAGTTAGAGTCATAATGGGAGATTTTTATGCTAAAATGGGACAGGATAGGATGGAGGATATAGTTGGACCTCATGGCCTTGGTACACAAAATGAAAGGAGAGGAGGGAAATTTGTAGAATGGGCACAAATGAATGAGTTCATAGTAGGAAACACCTGGTTTGAGCAGCCTAATAGAAGAAAATGGATTTGGATGAGCCCAGGAGATAATACCAAAAATCAGATTGACTACATCCTGATTAAAAAAAGATTTAGAAATTCTTTACTGTCAGCAAAAACACTACCAGGCGCAGACTGCAACAATGACCACAATCCTGTAGTGGGAAGATTTAGGCTGAAATTACGGAAAAGGAAGCAGACCAAAAGCAACATCAAACTAAATCTTGGATCTTAAAGACAGATGAAGTGATACGTAAAAAAATTAATGTACATGTTCAAAACAAATTCAGTGCTCTGGAAGACGTTGGTGACAATGAAGAACAATGGACAAAGTTGAGAAATTCGATAATTCAAGCTTGTGAAGAAATCCCTGAAGTAGATCATCATCATCATCATCAGGTGCCCTGCCGCATGGCGTTGGCGACAAAAGGACTTCCAACCATCTCTATCTCTCGTTGCCCCCAGCATCTCCCCCACCCTCTTCATCCTCAGCCACCTTGCAAGTCCGTCCAGCATTCTCTCCCTGGGTCTACCCGGTGCTCTCTTTCCCTCCAACTTTCCCGTTGTGACCAGGTGCTCCAAATCCCCCTTCCTCATAAAATGGCCTATAAATGTTGCTTGTCTTTTCCTAATCTTCCTTATCAGTGATCGACTTGTGTCTGCCTCCATCAAGACTGTCTCGTTTGTTTTCTTTGCTGTCCATGGTACTCTCAACATTCTTCTGAGAAACCACATCTTGGCTGCCTCAATCCTGCTCTGGCTTTGCTTGCTGACTGTCCAAGCCTCGCATCTGTACAACAGTACTGGTTCTATATAACATTCAAGGACTCTCTTTGTGATGTTAATTGATAGGCATTTGTTGGTAAGAATGCTTGTCATCTTCTTGAATGCTGTTTTGGCTTGGCCGATTCTACCAGCTATTTCCGATGTGCATCTGCCGTCTGATGAAATGACCGTTCCCAGGTATTTGAACTTATTAACCTGTGTCAAGGTTGTGCCATTTGCTGTTATTTTGCATGAGGGGATTTCATGTTTTTTACTGATCACCATGACTTCAGTCTTCCTGCTGTTTAGTTCCAACCCCTTACCTTTGCTTTCTGTTTCTAGTATATTCACAAGGTTTTGTAGGTCCCTTTCATTTTCTGCAATTAGCACGGTGTCATCTGCGTACCGAATGTTGTTTATCATTTTCCCTCCAACCTTTAATCCAGGGTCTTCTAGGTTTCTCGTGATGTTTTCGCTATATAGTGAAAACAGATCTGGTGACAAAACACAACCCTGTGTGACTCCTCTTTTGATGTTTTGAAAAGAGCTTATATTGTTTTCTATTCTCATTGCAGCTGTTTGTTCCCAGTACATATTCCTGATTATTCGTAGATCTTTTCCATCGACATTGAGTCTCTCCAGTTGGTTGATCAATTCTTCATGTCGTACCCGATCGAAATCCTTGGTATAGTCAACAAAGCATAAATACAAATCCTTATTCATCTCAACTGACCTCTCTATGATAGTTCTTAGGATGTATATGGCATTAATAGTTCCTTTCCCCTCCACAAATCCACACTGTTCTTCTGCTATTTCTCTGAAGTAGATAGAAAAGCAAAAAAAGAACTGGATGACAAAAGACATTTTAGGCTTGATGGAGGAAAGGAGGAAGGCAAAGAGAAACGAGGAAATATACAGGAAGATAAACAAAGAAATCAGGTATAGGTGCAATGAAGCTAAGGAAGCTTGGCTGAAAACAAAATGCAAAGAACTAGAAGATCGACACAAAACGGATCCTCAGGGTATGTACAGACGAATTGAAGAAATTGTCCACAGGAAAAATACATGCACATCAACTGATTGCTTCAAATCGAAAGATGGTACGCTTCTCATGGAAAAAGACAAAATAGACAGATGGGGAGAGTACATTAAAGACCTTTTTGAAGATGACAGAAACGAAGAACACATTATAAGAAAGAACTTTGAAGGATCACCCATAATGAAAGATGAAGTTAGACCAGCATTGAAAAAGATGAAACCAGGAAAAGCCCCAGGACCAGACAACAGTACCACAGAGATGATTGAAGCCATGGAGGAATTTGGTATAGAAAAAATAACAGTCCTCCTAAATGAAATTTACAACACTGGAAAAATCCCCAAACATACGTCAAAATCAATTTTCATTGCACTTCCAAAGAAGACAGGGGCTATAGTATGCGAACTCAATCGCACAATCAGTTTGATGAGTCATGTAACCAAGATCCTATTACGAATAATCATGATGAGGACAAGGAATAGAATCAAAAGAGAATTAGCAGATGAACAGTGTGGATTTGTGGAAGGGAAAGGAACTATTAATGCAATATACATCCTAAGAACTATCATAGAGAGGTCAATCGAGATGATAAAGGATTTATATGTATGCTTTGTTGATTATACCAAGGCTTTCGATCGGGTAAGACATGAAGAATTGATCAACCAACTAGAAAGACTCAATATTGATGGAAAAAATCTACGAATAATCAGAAATATGTATTGGGAACAAACAGCTGCAATGAGAATAAAAAACGATATAAGCTCTTTCCAAAACATCAAAAGAGGAGTCAGACAGGGTTGTGTTTTGTCACCAGATCTGATTTCACTTTACAGCGAAAACGTCATGAGAAACCTAGAGGAAGACCCTGGATTAAAGGTTGGAGGGAAAATGATAAACAATATTCGATACGGAGATGACACCGTGCTAATTGCAGAAAATGAAAGGGACCTACAAAACCTTGTGATTATATTAGAAATAGAAAGCAAAGGTAAGGGGCTGGAACAAAACAGCAGGAAGACTGAAGTCATGGTGATCAGTAAAAAACATGAAATATCCTCATGCAATAAAAACAGCAAACGGCACAACCTTGAGACAGGTTGATAAGTTTAAATACCTGGGAACGATCATTTCATCAGACGGCAGATGCACATCAGAAATAGCTGGCAGAATCGGCCAAGCCAAAACAGCATTCAAGAAGATGACAAGCATTCTTACCAACAAATGCCTATCAATTAACATCAGGAAGAGAGTTCTTGAATATTATATAGAACCAATACTGTTGTACGATTGCGAGGCATGGACAGTCAACAAGCAAAGCCAGAACAAGATTGAGGCAGCTGAGATGTGGTTTCTAAGAAGAATGTTGAGAGTTCCATGGACAGCAAAGAAAACAAACGAGACAGCCTTGATGGAGGCAGACACAAGTAGATCATTCATAAGGAAGATTAGGAAAAGATAGGCAACATTTATAGGTCATTTTATGAGGAAAGGGGAATTGGAGCACCTGGTCACAACGGGAAAGCTGGAGGGAAAGTGAGCACCAGGTAGACCCAGGGAGAAGATACTAGACGGACTTGCAGAGTGGCTGGGGACAAGTAGGGTGGAAGAGATGCTTGAGGCAACAAGTGATAGAGACAGATGGACGTCCATAATCGCCAACGCTATGCGGCAAGGCACCTGATGATGATGATGATGATGATGGTGTCACTTAGTATTTGATAGGTCCACTGGCCTGCTGGCTGCCCATCTTAATATTTTCATAATTCTGGTGGTGTCAGCTTAGTGTTTGATAGGTCCACTGGCCTGTTGGCTGCCCATCTTAATTTTTCCTTCATTCTACTGATGTCAGCTTAGTGTGTTACAGGTCCACTGGCCTGTTGGCTGCCCACCTTAATGTTTCCATCATTCTACCGGTGTCAGCTTAGTGTGTTACAGGTCCACTAGCCTGTTGGCTGCCCATCTTAATTTTTCCTTCATTCTACTGATGTCATAATTCTGGTGGTGTCAGCTTAGTGTTTGATAGGTCCACTGGCCTGTTGGCTGCCCATCCTTAATGTTTTCATTCTGGTGGTGTCAGCTTAGTGTTTCATACGTCCACTGGCCTGTTGGCTGCCCATCTTAATTTTTCCTTCATGCTACTGATGTCAGTTTAGTGTGTTACAGGTCCACTAGCCTGTTGGCTGCCCATCTTAATTTTTCCATCATTCTACTGGTGTCAGCTTAGTGTTTCATACGTCCACTGCCCTGCTGGCTGCCCATCTTAATGTTTCCATCATTCTACTGGTGTCAGCTTAGTGTGTCATTGGTCCACTGGCCTGTTGGCTGCCCATCTGAATATTTCCATCATTCTACTGGTGTCAGCTTAGTGTGTCATAGGTCCTCTTTCAACATCCCCTACACATTTTGCGCAGGATCAGGAAATATGCGAGATAATTGCTGGCAAATGTGGGTGGAGCTCATATGGAATTGTCTGAGTGCCATATATAGATATATACATCCTTCTTGAACAAACTGTCAGTTCCAAAACCCAACTGAACTTCCGTCGCTTTCAGGCTTCACACTGTCCGTGACGTCGTTTTGCTCTCAGACTCTGAACGAGGGAGGAAAACTGAACAGGGCAGTAAGATACCAAACGATGCTGAGAAAACCATGATTTTACACACGCGCCCACATGTAAACAGACGGACAGAATGAGAGAGGTAGAGAGAGGGAGAGAGAGAGGGAGGGAGAGTGGGCAGGGGAGAGAGAGAGAGAGAGCGGCAGACAGACAGACAGACAGACAGAGAGAGAGGTTTTCAGATATATACAGACGCACAGACAGTAAATCAGATAAAAACGCACACGCGCACGCCCTTACACACACATACATACACACACACACACACACACACACACACACACACACACACACACACACATCACACACACACACACACACACACACACACACACACACACACACACACACACACACACACACACACACACAGCAGATACGATTTAAAGTTAAAAACTAGACTGGCGTAAGGTACGAACGCTAATGATTGCCTTCGACATTTAGTGATGTCACTGCATCTCACTGATCAGCTACCGCCTGCCTCATTCGATCAGTCCCCGGATGTTGAGATGCTGATCCATCCCAGCCACCAAGACTGGAGTGTACTGAGCTTGCACACTGAAGTACCCTTCTCTATGGCAGCGAGAGCTGGGCAACCTATGCATATCAAGAGCACAACCGTGGTAGCTTTTAAACTGTGGTGCTTGGGCCAGATCCGGGGCATTTTGTTGAATGACCATATGGCAAACATGAACGTCCTGGACCGCCAGGCAGCACGATAAGCATGTATGTCCTTTTAACACGACGACTGTGCTGGCTTGACCATGTCCGCTACATGCAGGATGCCATATCCTAAGAGATATCCCCAAGGACCCCCACTGCTGCAATATAGAGACGTCTGCTGACGTGAGCTGATGTCTGCTGATATCAGTGTGGACACGCGACAAAAGACAGCTACAGATCGCTGTGCCTGGCGACAGGCTGTCCGTGCAGACATCGCCACTGCAGGTAAGAAACGAACTCGATTGTGGTTGGACAAGAGAGAGAAGGAAAACTGCGGCAGTGACCACACAGCTACAGCCATCAGCCTTCATGTGCCCCAGCTGTGCCAAGGACTGCCAGTCAACAACAGGCCTGTTTAACCACAGCCATCAGCCTTCATGTGCCCAGCTGTGCCAAGGACTGCCAGTCAACAACAGGCCTGTTTAACCACAGCCATCAGCCTTCATGTGCCTCAGTTGTGCCAAGGACTGCCAGTCAACAACAGGCCTGTTTAACCACAGCCATCGCCTTCATGCTCATTGTGCCAAGGTGCCAGTCACAACAGCCTGTTTACAAGCATCGCTGTTCCCCTTCCAGTGAGTCCTTGCGGTTTTTAAAACTTGCTGTTTTGGTTCGTTGTTGTGTTTTTGTTGTTGTTGTTGTTGTTGTTCTTCCTCAAATGATTGTTAGAATGGTTTTTTGCTTGTTTCTTTTTTTTCTTTCTTTCTTTCTTTCTTCTTTCTTTCTTTCTTTCTTAGACTGAAGTCGTTACTCAAGTTAAGTGAATAAGAAGTAGTCTGGGCAATAGAACTACCTTTTCTGCCCATGAAAATGATGATGACGATGATGATGATGACGACGATGATGAGAGATGACGATGACGATGATGAAGATGATGATGATGATGATGACGATGACGATGACGACGACGACGACGACGATGATGATGATGATGATTATGACGACGACGTCGATGAGGATGATGACGACGACTACTACGACGTTGACGATAATGATGATGATCCTGACGATGACGATGACGATGAGGATGATGATGATATCGTGTTGGTGATGATGATGAGGAGGAGGGGAAAGACGACGACGACGACGACGATGATGATGATGATGATGATGATGGTGATGATGGTGGTGATGGTGATGATGAGTATTGTGGCGATAACAGAAAAGGAAACAGATGACGATGAAGAAGACCATTGTGACGAGAATGATAATGACGACGACGACCGACGTAGTGATAACAGAAGTGATTGCAACATCGATGAAAATGACGACTGTTGTAGCGAGGGTGGCTAAGATGATGACGATGACGATGAAGAGGACGATGGTAGCAAAGACAAGAGTGTGGGTCATTGAGCGAGGACTTGAGGGAATGACAATTGAATTAGCGACACAAGCCATCGACTGCTGCAGCAACTTTTGGCTATACAGCCTGGGGCCCGGGTAGGGGGGGGGGAGGGTGATAAGAAGAGGGGGATGAGGGGCTGGAGAGGCGGACTTGATTAAGTCAACAAAGCCCCCGACAGCGAGTGGACGCGCTTACCGGGCTTCAGCCGCCCAAGTGGCACGTTCCCGCTTCCCGCCGACCTCCGTGCTGCCTTCTGACCACGTTACAGGGTCTTCAGGGAAAATGAAATTCGATTTAAATGCCCGTTAAATCGCGTAAAATGAGCCGAATGGGATTTAGATTAAGACGGGCCTGTTTACCAGGGCTGCAATTGGCGGCCCTGATCCAGTTAGCACTTACAAGCAAGGGAGAGAACTGGGCACGCCAGAGGCTTCCTGTTCCTCCTCCTCCCCCCTCCTCAGCCACTTGCCCGCCTGGCCCCCGGGTGAGACCCCGTGCTCGTGTTTGTACAGTGCCGGCGACAAATGGCCAGAAAATATTATTATTCCCAACATATTGCCGCCTTTATAGGATTAAGCCCGCACAGATTTGGGCCACATTCTGCCGGCCAGGGGAGGCGAGGAGACAGAAGCGTTGTGTGTTCTGGCCAAACTCCTCTCGCTAATGCCGCCATTGGCTCATAGCAAGGCCCGTAATAAGGCTACGGCAGGCTGAGTGATACGATTTGTCCCCCTTTGCGTGTCGGCCGATTCGCTTGTTATGGGCAAGTCGCGTGGTGACGTGGCGCGTGCGTCTTGCTCTGACGTCCGTCTTCCGGTCTCTGGACCGAGTTACCTCGCTTTTCATGTCGGCGTTGTCATGGCGACGTTCTGTGCCATGCACTTGGAGACTGCATTTTCTTGTCAGAATTGGTGTCAGCATTGAGTGTGTCAGTGCTGGTGTCAGTATGTGTTACGTGTGTGTGTGTGTGTGTGTGTGTGTGTGTGTGTGTGTGTGTGTGTGTGTGTGTGTGTGTGTGGTGTGCATCTGTGTGAGTAGTGTGTGAATGAGTGAGTGAGTGAGTGTGTGAGTGTGTGTGTGAGTGTGTGTGTGAGTGTATGTGTGTGTGTGTGTGTGCGTGTGTGTGTGTGTGTGTGTGTGTGTGTGTGTGTGTGTGTGTGTGTGTGTGTGTGTGTGTGTGTGTGTGTGTGTGTTTTGTTATGATTTATGAATGACGATTCATAAATTCTTCTTTTCATTCCACAACACAGAGGTCATGGGGTGCTGATGGTACACAGGAGCATACGGAAGTCTCCGTCTCTGTAAGTCATGTGCTGTAACAAGCAGTGCTGGCCAGGGTTTTGAAGTGGCAACATTATCAGTCACAAACAGGGTCAAAATGAAAGTGAACATCTCCAGGACAAAAACAAAAAAGATTATCACAGGCAATATATAAATCAAGCCAATGAGGAAGCTCATTCACAAATGTGTTGTTTTGTTCTGCTGGGTGGTGGGTGGTAGATGGACAGAAAAACAAACGAATTTTTACACCGAAAACAAACTTCAGAGATTTCAAATGACAGACTTGAATATGTTGTTGGTGTTTAAGCTAATGGTGCTGCTTCTACAGATATTGTTCAGAGTGATCATTGCTTCCATTGTTGTGTCTGCTGTACTGGCGCCATCTGTGGCTAGACGACTCCCAGGTGTTTGAAACTGTCCACCTGTTCCGGTTTTAGACCACTGTTGCAGACGTCTGTACTGTTGTGTCTTGTTGTGCTGAATACGTTTGTGATTCTACTCTTGTCTTGTTGTGCTGAATACGTTTGTGATTCTATTCTTGTCTTGTTGTGCTGAATACGTGTAGTGATTCTATTCTTGTCTTGTTGTGCTGAATACGTGTAATGATTCTATTCTTGTCTTGTTGTGCTGAATACGTTTGTGATTCTATTCTTGTCTTGTTGTGCTGAATATGTGTTGTGATTCTATTCTTGTCTTGTTGTGCTGAATACGTGATGTGATTCTATTCTTGTCTTGTTGTGCTGAATACGTGTTGTGATTCTATTCTTGTCTTGTTGTGCTGAATACGTGTAGTGATTCTATTCTTGGCTTGTTGTGCTGAATACGTTTGTGATTCTACTCTTGTCTTGTTGTGCTGAATACGTGTTGTGATTCTACTCTTGTCTTGTTGTGCTGAATACGTGTTGTGATTCTATTCTTGTCTTGTTGTGCTGAATACGTGTTGTGATTCTACTCTTGTCTTGTTGTGCTGAATACGTGTTGTGATTCTACTCTTGTCTTGTTGTGCTGAATACGTGATGTGATTCTATTCTTGTCTTGTTGTGCTGAATACGTGTTGTGATTCTATTCTTGTCTTGTTGTGCTGAATACGTGTTGTGATTCTATTCTTGTCTTGTTGTGCTGAATACGTGTTGTGATTCTACTCTTGTCTTGTTGTGCTGAATACGTGTTGTGATTCTCTTCTTGTCTTGTTGTGCTGAATACTGTTGTGATTCTATTCTTGTCTTGTTGTGCTGAATACGTGTTGTGATTCTACTCTGTCTTGTTGTGCTGAATACGTGTTGTGATTCTACTCTTGTCTTGTTGTGCTGAATACGTTTGTGATTCTATTCTTGTCTTGTTGTGCTGAATACGTGTTGTGATTCTCTTCTTGTTTGTTGTGCTGAATACGTTTGTGATTCTACTCTTGTCTTGTTGTGCTGAATACGTGTTGTGATTTCTACTCTTGTCTTGTTGTGCTGAATACGTGTTGTGATTCTCTTCTTGTCTTGTTGTGCTGAATACGTGTGTGATTCTATTCTTGTCTGTTGTGCTGAATACGTGTTGTGATTCTTACTCTTGTCTTGTTGTGCTGAATACGTGTTGTTGTATTTTATTCTTGTCTTGTTTGTGTGCTGAATACGTGTTGTGATTCTCTTCTTGTCTTGTTGTGCTGAATACGTTTGTGATTCTACTCTTGTCTTGTTGTGCTGTACTACTTGTTGTGATTCTACTCTTGTCTTGTTGTGCTGAATACGTGTTTGTGATTTCTACTCTTGTCTTGTTGTGCTGAATACGTGTTGTGATTCTATCTTGTCTTGTTGTGCTGAATACGTGTTGTGATTCTACTCTTGTCTAGTTGTGCTGAATACGTGTTGTGATTCTATTCTTGTCTTGTTGTGTTGAATACTTGTTGTGATTCTATTCTTGTCTTGTTGTGCTGAATACGTGTAGTGATTCTATTCTTGTCTTGTTGTGCTGAATACGTGTTGTGATTCTACTCTTGTCTTGTGCTGAATACTGTTGTGATTCTTTCTTGTCTTGTTGTGCTGAATACGTGTTGTGATTCTACTCTTGTCTTGTTGTGCTGAATACGTTTTGTGATTCTACTCTTGTCTTGTTGTGCTGAATACGTGTTGTGATTCTATTCTTGTCTTGTTGTGCTGAATACGTGTTGTGATTCTATTCTTGTCTTGTTGTGCTGAATACGTTTGTGATTCTACTCTTGTCTTGTTGTGCTGAATACGTGTTGTGATTCTACTCTTGTCTTGTTGTGCTGAATACTTGTTGTGATTCTATTCTTGTCTTGTTGTGCTGAATACGTGTTGTGATTCTACTCTTGTCTTGTTGTGCTGAATACGTGTTGTGATTCTACTCTTGTCTTGTTGTGCTGAATACGTGTTGTGATTCTACTCTTGTCTTGTTGTGCTGAATACGTGTTGTGATTCTACTCTTGTCTTGTTGTGCTGAATACTTGTTGTGATTCTATTCTTGTCTTGGTCTAGTGCTGAATAGTGTTGTGATTCTATTCTTGTCTTGTTGTGCTGAATACGTGTTGTGATTCTATTCTTGTCTTGTTGTGCTGAATACGTGTTGTGATTCTATTCTTGTCTTGGTCTAGTGCCTGAACTGCACTTGGCTTTGCAGTTGACCATGACTTAGCTTTTGTCATTACCAACTTCAATTCCATACAACTATGTGATGCTTAGGAGTCTGATAAATGACATATTGTGAGTCAATGTTGATGACATCTTACAGTGTTGATGACACCTTACAGTGATGGTGACATCTTACAGATTGGTGACATCTTACAGTGTTTGTGAAATCTTACAGTACAATGTTGGTGACATCTTACAGTACAGTGTTGGTGACATCTTACAGTACAGTGTTGTGACATCTTACAGTACAATGTTGGTGACATCTTACAGTACAGTGTTGTGACATCTTACAGTACAATGTTGGTGACATCTTACAGTACAGTGTTGTGACATCTTACAGTACAGTGTTGTGACATCTTACAGTACAATGTTGGTGACATCTTACAGTACAATGTTGGTGACATCTTACAGTACAGTGTTGTGACATCTTACAGAACAGTGTTGTGACATCTTACAGTACAGTGTTGGTGACATCTTACAGTACAGTGTAATGACATCTTACAGTACAATGTTGGTGACATCTTACAGTACAGTGTTGTGACATCTTACAGTACAGTGTTGGTGACATCTTACAGTACAGTGTTGTACTGTAAGATGTCTCAAGCCTACTTGAGATCTATGTTCCCTCACGTACCCTCTGCTCTGCCTCCGATCCTCTGACTTTTCGCTTTCCACGCACTAAGCTCAATACCTATGGTCCACGAGCCTTCTCTGTTTCTGGTCCACTCTCCTGGAACAAACTTCCTCTCTCAGTCCGTCAGCAACCTACTTTTGCCTCCTTCAAGTCCGCTCTCAAAACTCACCTTTTCTCCTCTGTATAAAATCCTAACCTCACTCAACCCCCCTCTGCAGCCTGTCTCCGCTCGGAGGGGAATCACTTTGTTTTAATATATAATTGTATATGATGTGCTCTCTGTGGTTTTCCATTGGTTTTATTCTTGCTTTTATTGCTTTTATTCTTTTCTCCCCATTTGTGGCCATGCATGTGTGTGTGTGTTTTGTGTGTGTGTGTGTGTGTGTGTGTGTGTGTGTGTGTGTGTGTGGTGTGTGTGTGTGTGTGTGTGTGTGTGCGTGTGTGTGCGTGCGTGCGTGTGTGCGTGTGTGTCTTTTCGGCGCTTGGATTTGATTTTGTCGTGATTTGCGCTATATAAAATTGTAATTATTATGTATGCATGTGCGTACGTATGTATGTATGTATGTATGTATGTATACGCTTAGATTTATGTATGTATGTATGTATGCATGTATACGCTCAGCTTAGATTTATGTATGTAAGTATGTAAGCATGTATGTATGCATGTATACGCTCATATGTATGTAGGTATGTATGCATGTATACGCTTAGCGCTTAGATTTGATTTTATCAAGATTTTGCGCTATATAAATAAAATAAAATATATTATTATTGTGACATCTTACAGTACAGTGTTGTGACATCTTACAGTACAATGTTGGTGACATCTTACAGTACAATGTTGGTGACATCTTACAGTACAGTGTTGTGACATCTTACAGTACAGTGTTGTGACATCTTACAGTACAGTGTTGTGACATTACAGTGTTGGTGACACCTTACAGTACAGTGTTGTGACATCTTACAGTACAGTGTTGTGACATCTCACAGTACAATGTTAGTGACATCTTACAGTACAATGTTGGTGACATCTTACAGTACAATGTTGGTGACATCTTACAATACAGTGTTGTGACATCTTACAGTACAGTGTTGTGACATCTTACAGTACAGTGTTGTGACATCTTACAGTGTTGGTGACGTCTTACAGTACAATGTTGGTGACATCTTACAGTACAGTGTTGTGACATCTTACAGTACAGTGTTGTGACATCTTACAGTACAATGTTGGTGACATCTTACAGTGTTGATGACACCTTACAATGTTGGTGATATATCACCGTACAGTGTTGGTGACATCTTACAGTACAGTGTTGTGACATCTTACAGTACAAATTTGGTGATATCTTACAGTACAGTGTTGTGACATCTTACAGTACAATGTTGGTGACATCTTACAGTGTTGGTGATATCTTACATCGTTGGTGACATTTCACAGTGTTGGTGACATATTACAGTGTTGGTGACATCTTACAGTGTTGGTGACATCTTACAGTACAGTGTTGGTGACATCTTACAGTACAGTGTTGGTGATATCTTACATCGTTGGTGACATTTTACAGTGTTGGTGACATCTTACAGTGTTGGTGACATCTTACAGTGTTGGTGACATCTTACAGTGTTGGTGACATCTTACAGTGTTGGTGACATCTTATAGTGTTGGTGACATCTTACAGTACAGTGTTGTCACATCTTACAGTGTTGGTGACATCTTACAGTGTTGGTGACATCTTACAGTGTTGGTGACATCTTACAGTACAGTGTTGTCACATCTTGCAGTGTTGGTGACATCTTACAGTGTTGGTGACATCTTACAGTGTTGGTGACATCTTACATTACAATGTTGTCACATCTTACAGTGTTGGTGACATCTTACAGTGTTGGTGACATCTTACAGTACAATGTTGTCACATCTTACAAAACAGTGTTGGTGACATCTTACAGATTGGTGACATCTTACAGTGTTTGTAACATCTTACCGTTTTGGTGACATCTTACAGTGTTGGTGACATCTTATAGTGTTGGTGACATCTTACAGTGTTGGTGACATCTTATAGTGTTGGTGACATCAAACAGTGTTGGTGACATCTTACAGTGTTGGTGACATCAAACAGTGTTGGTGATATCTTATAGTACAGTGTTGGTGACATCTTACATTAGAGTTTTGGTGATATCTTATAGTGTTGGTGATATCTTATAGTACAGTTTTGGTGACATCAAACAGTGTTGGTGATATCTTATAGTACAGTGTTGGTGACATCTTACATTAGAGTTTTGGTGATATCTTATAGTGTTGGTGATATCTTATAGTACAGTGTTGGTGACATCATACAGTGTTGGTGATATCTTATAGTACAGTGTTGGTGACATCTTATAGTGTTGGTGATATCTTACAGTGTTGGTGATATCTTATAGTACAGTGTTGGTGACATCTTACAGTGTTGGTGATATCTTATAGTACAGTGTTGGTGACATCTTACAGTGTTGGTGATATTTTATAGTACAGTGTTGGTGACATCTTACAGTGTTGGTGATATCTTATAGTAAAGTGTTGGTGACATCTTACAGTGTTGGTGATATCTTATAGTAAAGTGTTGGTGACATCTTATAGTGTTGGTGATATCTTATAGTACAGTGTTGGTGACATCTTACAGTGTTGGTGATATCTTATAGTACAGTGTTGGTGATATCTTATACTACAGTGTTGGTGATATCTTATAGTACAGTGTTGGTGACATCTTATAGTGTTGGTGACATCTTATAGTGTGTGTGATATCTTATAGTACTGTTGTGACATCTACAGTGTTGGTGATATCTTATAGTACAGTGTTGGTGACATCTTATAGTGTTGGTGACATCTTATAGTGTTGGTGGCATCTTACAGTGTTGTGACATCTTACAGTGTTGGTGATATCTTATAGTGTTGGTGACATCTTATAGTGTTGGTGACATCTTACAGTGTTGGTGATATCTTATAGTGTTGGTGACATCTTACAGTGTTGATGACATCTTACAGTGTTGGTGACATCTTACAGTGTTGGTGACATCTTACAGTGTTGGTGACATCATACAGTGTTGGTGATATCTTATAGTGTTGGTGACATCTTACAGTGTTGTTGGTATCTTAAAGTGTTGGTGACATCTTACAGTGTTGTGACATCTTACAGTGTTGGTGATATCTTATAGTGTTGGTGACATCTTACAGTGTTGGTGATATCTTATAGTGTTGTGACATCTTACAGTGTTGGTGATATCTTATAGTGTTTTGACATCTTACAGTGTTGTTGGCATCTTAAAGTGTTGTGACATCTTACAGTGTTGTGACATCTTACAGTGTTAGTGATATCTTATAGTGTTGGTGACATCTTACAGTGTTGGTGGCATCTTACAGTGTTGTGACATCTTACAGTGTTGGTGATATCTTATAGTGTTGGTGACATCTTACAGTCTTGTTGGCATCTATTTCACCACCAAAATACAAACTCTTCGTGACAGGCTTGACAGGACACCCTGTCAACCATGCCCACCTGACCCTTCCTTCTCTGGCACACCTCTTACTACTTTTACCCCAGTCTCACAAGAAGAAATTCTCAACACAATCAGATCCATGTCGTTCAAAACCTGCGAACTGGATCCTCTTCCAGGTTCTGTCTACGCCGACTGTCTCCCTACTCTCCTCCCATTCATCACTGACATCATCAACACTTCTCTTCAAACTGGAACTGTCCCAGATTCTTTCAAGTCTGCTATTGTTCACCCTCTCCTCAAGAAACACAATTTAGATCCAAATGAACTGAAAAATTACCGGCCTATCTCTAATCTCTCTTTCTTGTCAAAACTCCTTGAAAAAGTCGTCCTCAACCAGCTGAACTCTCACCTGTCTGCCAACAATCTCCTCAATCCTTTCCAGTCAGCCTACCGCCAGTGCCATAGCACTGAAACTGCCCTACTACACATTCTCAACAATCTCCTCCTTGCAACTGATACTGGCAAAGTCTCTCTCCTCACACTCCTTGATCTGTCTGCAGCCTTTGATACCATTGATCATGGTATTCTCCTTTCTAGACTTCATCATACTTTTGGCATCTCTGACATTGCTCTGTCTTGGTTCACTTCATACCTATCAAACAGAAAACAAACCGTTCTCATCAATGGCACTTACTCTCAACCTGCATACCTGACCTGTGGTGTTCCACAAGGATCTGTCCTTGGCCCTGTTCTTTTCACTCTTTACACCTCCCCCCTGTCCACCATCACCAACTCCCATTCTATAAAACACCACTTCTATGCTGATGACACCCAACTTCAAGACAGTGACTCACCTGATAATATACAGCGCCTGTTGACTCGCACCACTGAGTATTACTCGGACATTAAGAACTGGATGACACACAATAGACTTCAGCTTAATGACGACAAAACAGAAGCTATCCTCATTGGCACCCGTCAGAAACTTTCTCAGCTGCCTCCTCTTTCTCTCCCATTATGTAACACATCAGTCCCAATTTCTGATTCAGCTAAAAACCTTGGTGTCTGCATTGACTCTACCCTCTCCATGAACAACTTTGTTTCTCAAACTGCCAGATCCTGCTACTATCATCTCCATCGTATAAAGCTGATCAGGAAGTATCTCTCTGTCGAAACAACTGCAAAACTCGTTCTCTCCTTCATAATGTCTCGCATTGACTATTGCAATTCACTCCTGTCTGGTCTTCCTGCCTCCACCATTCACATCCTACAGCGCATTCAAAACAATGCTGCACGCCTTGTACTCAAAAAGAAAAAAGCTGACCACATATCTCCTCTCCTGGCACAACTTCACTGGCTCCCTGTATCAAAGCGCATACAGTACAAACTAGACACCATGTGCTACAAAAGCCTCAATAACGCAGCCCCCGATTACCTGTCAAGCCTACTTGAGATCTATGTTCCCTCACGTACCCTCCGCTCTGCCTCTGATCCTCTGACTCTTCGCTTTCCACGCACTAAGCTCAATACCTACGGTCCACGAGCCTTCTCTGTTTCTGGTCCACTCTCCTGGAACAAACTTCCTCTCTCAGTCCGTCAGCAACCTACTTTTGTCTCCTTCAAGTCCGCTCTCAAAACTCACCTTTTCTCTCCTGCATAAAATCCTAACCTCACTCAACCCTCCCCTCTGCAGCCTGTCTCCGCTCGGAGGGAATCACATGGTTATAATATATAATTGTATGCTATGCTCTCTATAATTTTCCATTGCTTTTATTCTTGCTTTTATTGCTTTTATTCTTTCTCCCCATTTATAGCCATGCGTGTGTGTGTGGGTGTGTGTGTGTGTGTGTGTGTGTGTGTGTGTGTGTGTCTGTATGTGTGCGTGCGTGTGTGTGCGAGCGTGCGTGCCTGCGTGTGTGTCTGCTTCAGCGCTTAGATTTGATTTTATCAAGATTTTGCGCTATATAAAATATTGTAATTATTTAATTAATTATTATTATTATGTTGTTGGCATCTTAAAGTGTTGTTGATATCTTACAGTGTTGTTGGCATCTTACAGTGTTGGAGGCATCTTACAGTGTTGGTGATATCTTATAGTGTTGGTGACATCTTACAGTGTTGATGACATCTTACAGTGTTGGTGACATCTTACAGTGTTGTTGGCATCTTACAGTGTTGGTGACATCTTACACTGTTGTTCGCATCTTACAGTGTTGGTGACATCTTACAGTGTTGTTGGCATCTTACAGTGTTGGTGACATCTTACAGTAGAGTTTTGGTGACATCTTATAGTACAGTGTTGGTGACATCTTATAGTGTTGTGACATCTTACAGTGTTGGTGATATCTTATAGTGTTCGTGACATCTTACAGTGTTGTTGGCATCTTACAGTGTTGTTGGCATCTTACAGTGTTGGTGATATCTTATAGTGTTGGTGACATCTTACAGTGTTGGTGATATCTTACAGTGTTGGTGATATCTTATAGTGTTGGTGACATCTTACAGTGTTGTTGGCATCTTACAGTGTTGGTGACATCTTACAGTGTTGTTGGCATCTTACAGTGTTGGTGACATCTTACAGTACAGTGTTGGTGACATCTTATAGTGTTGTGACATCTTACAGTGTTGGTCATATCTTATAGTGTTGGTGACATCTTACAGTGTTGGTGATATCTTACAGTGTTGGAGGCATCTTACAGTGTTGGTGATATCTTACAGTGTTGGTGATATCTTATAGTGTTGGTGACATCTTACAGTGTTGTTGGCATCTTACAGTGTTGGTGACATCTTACAGTGTTGTTGGCATCTTACAGTGTTGGTGACATCTTACAGTACAGTGTTGGTGACATCTTACAATGTTGGTGAAATCTTACAGTGTTGGTGACATCAAACAGTGTTGGTGGCATCTTACAGTGTTGTTGACATCTTACAGTGTTGTTGGCATCTTAAAGTGTTGGTGACATCTTACAGTGTTGTGACATCTTACAGTGTTGGTGATATCTTATAGTGTTGGTGACATCTTACAGTGTTGGTGACATCTTACAGTGTTGTGACATCTTACAGTGTTGTGACATCTTACAGTACAGTGTTGGTGACATCTTATAGTACAGTGTTGGTGACATCTTACAGTGTTGATGACATCTTATAGTACAGTGTTGGTGACATCTTACAGTGTTGATGACATCTTATAGTACAGTGTTGGTGATATCTTACAGTGTTGATGACATCTTATAGTACAGTGTTGGTGATATCTTACAGTGTTCATGACATCTTATAGTACAGTGTTGGTGACATCTTACAGTGTTGATGACATCTTACAGTGTTGGTGGCATCTTACAGTGTTGGTGACATCTTACAGTGTTGGTGACATCTTACAGTACAGTGTTATCACATCTTGCAGTGTTGGTGACATCTTACAGTGTTGGTGACATCTTACATTACAATGTTGTCACATCTTACAGTGTTGGTGACATCTTACAGTGTTGGTGACATCTTACAGTACAATGTTGTCACATCTTACAAAACAGTGTTGGTGACATCTTACAGATTGGTGACATCTTACAGTGTTTGTAACATCTTACCGTTTTGGTGACATCTAACAGTGTTGGTGACATCTTATAGTGTTGGTGATATCTTATAGTACAGTGTTGGTGACATCTTATAGTGCTGGTGACATCTTACAGTGTTGGTGATATCTTATAGTACAGTGTTGGTGACATCTTACAGTGTTGGTGACATCTTATAGTGTTGGTGATATCTTACAGTGTTGGTGATATCTTATAGTACAGTGTTGGTGACATCTTACAGTGTTGGTGATATCTTGTAGTACAGTGTTGGTGACATCTTACAGTGTTGGTGATATTTTATAGTACAGTGTTGGTGACATCTTACAGTGTTGGTGATATCTTATAGTAAAGTGTTGGTGACATCTTACAGTATTGGTGATATCTTATAGTACAGTGTTGATGACATCTTATAGTGTTGGTGATATCTTATAGTACAGTGTTGGTGACATCTTACAGTGTTGGTGATATCTTATAGTACAGTGTTGGTGATATCTTATAGTACAGTGTTGGTGATATCTTATAGTACAGTGTTGGTGACATCTTATAGTGTTGGTGACATCTTATAGTGTGTGTGATATCTTATAGTACAGTTTTGGTGACATCTTACAGTGTTGGTGATATCTTATAGTACAGTGTTGGTGACATCTTATAGTGTTGGTGGCATCTTACAGTGTTGTGACATCTTACAGTGTTGGTGATATCTTATAGTGTTGGTGACATCTTATAGTGTTGGTGATATCTTATAGTGTTGGTGACATCTTACAGTGTTGGTGATATCTTATAGTACAGTGTTGGTGACATCATACAGTGTTGGTGATATCTTATAGTGTTGGTGACATCTTACAGTGTTGATGACATTTTACAGTGTTGGTGACATCTTACAGTGTTGGTGACATCTTACAGTGTTGGTGACATCATACAGTGTTGGTGATATCTTATAGTGTTGGTGACATCTTACAGTGTTGTTGGCATCTTAAAGTGTTGGTGACATCTTACAGTGTTGTGACATCTTACAGTGTTGTTGGCATCTTAAAGTGTTGGTGACATCTTACAGTGTTGTGACATCTTACAGTGTTGGTGATATCTTATAGTGTTGGTGACATCTTACAGTGTTGGTGATATCTTATAGTGTTGGTGACATCTTACAGTGTTGGTGATATCTTATAGTGTTGTGACATCTTACAGTGTTGGTGATATCTTATAGTGTTTTGACATCTTACAGTGTTGTTGGCATCTTAAAGTGTTGGTGACATCTTACAGTGTTGTGACATCTTACAGTGTTAGTGATATCTTATAGTGTTGGTGACATCTTACAGTGTTGGTGGCATCTTACAGTGTTGTGACATCTTACAGTGTTGGTGATATCTTATAGTGTTGGTGACATCTTACAGTCTTGTTGGCATCTTACAGTGTTGGTGACATCTTACAGTGTTGTTGGCATCTTACAGTGTTGGTGACATCTTACACTGTTGTTCGCATCTTACAGTGTTGGTGACATCTTACAGTGTTGTTGGCATCTTACAGTGTTGGTGACATCTTACAGTAGAGTTTTGGTGACATCTTATAGTACAGTGTTGGTGACATCTTATAGTGTTGTGACATCTTACAGTGTTGGTGATATCTTATAGTGTTCGTGACATCTTACAGTGTTGTTGGCATCTTACAGTGTTGGTCATATCTTATAGTGTTGGTGACATCTTACAGTGTTGGTGATATCTTACAGTGTTGGAGGCATCTTACAGTGTTGGTGATATCTTACAGTGTTGGTGATATCTTATTTTGTTGGTGACATCTTACAGTGTTGTTGGCATCTTACAGTGTTGGTGACATCTTACAGTGTTGTTGGCATCTTACAGTGTTGGTGACATCTTACAGTACAGTGTTGGTGACATCTTACAGTGTTGGTGAAATCTTACAGTGTTGGTGACATCAAACAGTGTTGGTGGCATCTTACAGTGTTGTTGACATCTTACAGTGTTGTTGGCATCTTAAAGTGTTGGTGACATCTTACAGTGTTGCGACATCTTACAGTGTTGGTGATATCTTATAGTGTTGGTGATATCTTATAGTACAGTGTTGGTGACATCTTACAGTGTTGTGACATCTTACATTGTTGTGACATCTTACAGTACAGTGTTGGTGACATCTTATAGTACAGTGTTGGTGACATCTTACAGTGTTGATGACATCTTATAGTACAGTGTTGGTGACATCTTACAGTGTTGATGACATCTTATAGTACAGTGTTGGTGATATCTTACAGTGTTGATGACATCTTATAGTACAGTGTTGGTGATATCTTACAGTGTTCATGACATCTTATAGTACAGTGTTGGTGACATCTTACAGTGTTGATGACATTTTACAGTGTTGGTGACATCTTACAGTGTTGGTGACATCTTACAGTGTTGGTGACATCATACAGTGTTGGTGATATCTTATAGTGTTGGTGACATCTTACAGTGTTGTTGGCATCTTAAAGTGTTGGTGACATCTTACAGTGTTGTGACATCTTACAGTGTTGGTGATATCTTATAGTGTTGGTGACATCTTACAGTGTTGGTGATATCTTATAGTGTTGTGACATCTTACAGTGTTGGTGATATCTTATAGTGTTTTGACATCTTACAGTGTTGTTGGCATCTTAAAGTGTTGGTGACATCTTACAGTGTTGTGACATCTTACAGTGTTAGTGATATCTTATAGTGTTGGTGACATCTTACAGTGTTGGTGGCATCTTACAGTGTTGTGACATCTTACAGTGTTGGTGATATCTTATAGTGTTGGTGACATCTTACAGTGTTGTTGGCATCTTACAGTGTTGGTGACATCTTACAGTGTTGGTGACATCTTACAGTGTTGGTGACATCTTACAGTGTTGTTGGCATCTTACAGTGTTGGTGACATCTTACAGTGTTGGTGACATCTTACAGTGTTGGTGACATCTTACAGTGTTGGTGACATCTTACAGTGTTGTTGGCATCTTAAAGTGTTGTTGATATCTTATAGTGTTGGTGACATCTTACAGTGTTGGTGACATCTTACAGTGTTGTTGGCATCTTACAGTGTTGGTGACATCTTACAGTGTTGGTGACATCTTACAGTGTTGGTGACATCTTACAGTGTTGGTGACATCTTACAGTGTTGGTGACATCTTACAGTGTTGGTGGCAATCTACAGTATTGGTGACATCATAAAATATGGGTTGCATCTTACTGTGTTGGTGACATCTTACAGTGTTGTTGACATCATACAGTGTTGGTGACATCTTATAGTGTTGATGACATCTTATAGTGTTGCTGACATCTTACAGTGTTGGTGACTTCTAACAGTATACTGTTGATGACATCTTATAGTGTTGGTGACATCTTACAGTGTTGGTGACATCTTATAGTGTTGGTGACATCTTACAGTGTTGATGACATCTTATAGTGTTGGTGACATCTTACAGTGTTGGTGACATCTTACAGTATAGTGTTGATGACATCTTATAGTTTTGGTGACATCTTACAGTGTTGGTGACATCTTAAAGTGTTGGTGACATCTTACAGTGTTGGTGACATCTCACAGTGCTGGTGACATCTTACAGTTTGTGACATCTTACAGTGTTGGTGACATCTTACAGTTTGTGACATCTTACAGTGTTGGTGACATCATACAGTGTTGGTGCCATCTTAAAGTGTGACATCTTACAGGGTTGTGACATCATACCATGTTGGTGACATCTTACAGTGTTGGTGACATTATACGGTGTTGGTGACATCTTATAATAATAATAATAATAATTACAATATTTATATAGCGCAAAATCTTGATAAAATCAAATCTAAGCGCTGAAGCAGACACACACGCAGGCACGCACGCTCGCACACACACGCACGCACACATACAGACACACACACACACACACACACACACACACACACACACACACACACACACACACACACGCATGGCTATAAATGGGGAGAAAGAATAAAAGCAATAAAAGCAAGAATAAAAGCAATGGAAAATTATAGAGAGCATAGCATACAATTATATATTATAACCATGTGATTCCCTCCGAGCGGAGACAGGCTGCAGAGGGGAGGGTTGAGTGAGGTTAGGATTTTATGCAGGAGAGAAAAGGTGAGTTTTGAGAGCGGACTTGAAGGAGACAAAAGTAGGTTGCTGACGGACTGAGAGAGGAAGTTTGTTCCAGGAGAGTGGACCAGAAACAGAGAAGGCTCGTGGACCATAGGTATTGAGCTTAGTGCGTGGAAAGCGAAGAGTCAGAGGATCAGAGGCAGAGCGGAGGGTACGTGAGGGAACATAGATCTCAAGTAGGCTTGACAGGTAATCGGGGGCTGCGTTATTGAGGCTTTTGTAGCACATGGTGTCTAGTTTGTACTGTATGCGCTTTGATACAGGGAGCCAGTGAAGTTGTGCCAGGAGAGGAGATATGTGGTCAGCTTTTTTCTTTTTGAGTACAAGGCGTGCAGCATTGTTTTGAATGCGCTGTAGGATGTGAATGGTGGAGGCAGGAAGACCAGACAGGAGTGAATTGCAATAGTCAATGCGAGACATTATGAAGGAGAGAACGAGTTTTGCAGTTGTTTCGACAGAGAGATACTTCCTGATCAGCTTTATACGATGGAGATGATAGTAGCAGGATCTGGCAGTTTGAGAAACAAAGTTGTTCATGGAGAGGGTAGAGTCAATGCAGACACCAAGGTTTTTAGCTGAATCAGAAATTGGGACTGATGTGTTACATAATGGGAGAGAAAGAGGAGGCAGCTGAGAAAGTTTCTGACGGGTGCCAATGAGGATAGCTTCTGTTTTGTCGTCATTAAGCTGAAGTCTATTGTGTGTCATCCAGTTCTTAATGTCCGAGTAACACTCAGTGGTGCGAGTCAACAGGCGCTGTATATTATCAGGTGAGTCACTGTCTTGAAGTTGGGTGTCATCAGCATAGAAGTGGTGTTTTATAGAATGGGAGTTGGTGATGGTGGACAGGGGGGAGGTGTAAAGAGTGAAAAGAACAGGGCCAAGGACAGATCCTTGTGGAACACCACAGGTCAGGTATGCAGGTTGAGAGTAAGTGCCATTGATGAGAACGGTTTGTTTTCTGTTTGATAGGTATGAAGTGAACCAAGACAGAGCAATGTCAGAGATGCCAAAAGTATGATGAAGTCTAGAAAGGAGAATACCATGATCAATGGTATCAAAGGCTGCAGACAGATCAAGGAGTGTGAGGAGAGAGACTTTGCCAGTATCAGTTGCAAGGAGGAGATTGTTGAGAATGTGTAGTAGGGCAGTTTCAGTGCTATGGCACTGGCGGTAGGCTGACTGGAAAGGATTGAGGAGATTGTTGGCAGACAGGTGAGAGTTCAGCTGGTTGAGGACGACTTTTTCAAGGAGTTTTGACAAGAAAGAGAGATTAGAGATAGGCCGGTAATTTTTCAGTTCATTTGGATCTAAATTGTGTTTCTTGAGGAGAGGGTGAACAATAGCAGACTTGAAAGAATCTGGGACAGTTCCAGTTTGAAGAGAAGTGTTGATGATGTCAGTGATGAATGGGAGGAGAGTAGGGAGACAGTCGGCGTAGACAGAACCTGGAAGAGGATCCAGTTCGCAGGTTTTGAACGACATGGATCTGATTGTGTTGAGAATTTCTTCTTGTGAGACTGGGGTAAAAGTAGTAAGAGGTGTGCCAGAGAAGGAAGGGTCAGGTGGGCATGGTTGACAGGGTGTCCTGTCAAGCCTGTCACGAAGAGTTTGTATTTTGGTGGTGAAATAGTGTTTTTGGCAATCTGCAGTGTTGATGACATCATACAGTGTTGGTGACATCTTATAGTGTTGGTGACATTATACAGTGTTGGTGACATCTTATAGTGCTGGTGACATCTTACAGTACAGTGTTGGTGATATCATATAGTGTTGGTGACATCATACAGTGTTGGTGACATCTTACAGTGTTGGTGACATCTTACAGTGTTGGTGACATCTTATAGTGTTGGTGACATCTTACAGTGTTGGTGACATCATACAGTTTTGTTGACATCATACAGTGTTGGTGACATCATACAGTGTTGGTGACATCATACAGTGTTGGTGACATCTTACAGTGTTGGTGACATCTTACAGTGCTGGTGACATCTTATAGTGTTGGTGACATCATACAGTGTTGGTGACATCTTACAGTGTTGGTGACATCTTATAGTGTTGGTGATATCTTATAGTGTTGGTGACATCATACAGTGTTGGTGACATCATACAGTGTTGGTGACATCATACAGTGTTGGTGACATCTTACAGTGTTGGTGACATCTTACAGTACAATGTTGGTGACATCTTACAGTACAGTGTTGGTGACATCTTATAGTTTTGATGACATCTTAGAGTACAATGTTGATGACATCTTACAGTACAGTCTTGGTGGCATCTTATAGTGTTGATGACATCTTACAGTGTTGGTGACATCTTACAGTACAATGTTGATGACATCTTACAGTACAGTGTTGGTGACATCTTATAGTGTTGGTGACATCTTACAGTACAGTGTTGATGACATCTTACAGTACAGTGTTGATGACATCTTACAGTACAATGTTGATGACATCTTACAGTACAATGTAGATGACATCTTACAGTACAGTCTTGGTGACATCTTATAGTGTTGATGACATCTTACAGTGTTGGTGACATCTTACAGTACAATGTTGATGACATCTTACAGTACAGTGTTGATGACATCTTACAGTGTTGGTGACATCTTGCAATACAATGTTGATGACATCTTACAGTGTTGGTGACATCTTACAGTACAATGTTGGTGACATCTTACAGTGCAATGTTGGTGACATCTTACAGTGTTGGTGACATCTTACAGTATAATGCTGGTGACATCTTACAGTACAGTGTTGGTGACATCTTACAGTACAATGTTGGTGACATCTTACAGTGTTGGTGACATCTTACAGTACAATGTTGGTGACATCTTACAGTACAGTGTTGGTGACATCTGATAGTGTTGGTGACATCTTACAGTGTTGGTGACATCTTACAGTACAATGTTGATGACATCTTACAGTGTTGGTGACATCTTACAGTACAACTTTGGTGACATCTTACAGTACAATGTTGATGACATCTTACAGTGTTGGTGACATCTTACAGTACAATGTTGGTGACACCTTACAGTACAGTATTGGTGACATCTTATAGTGTTGGTGACATCTTACAGTACAATGTTGATGACATCTTACAGTACAGTGTTGATGACATCTTACAGTGTTGGTGACATCTTACAGTACAATGTTGATGACATCTTACAGTGTTGGTGACATCTCTTACAGTTTTGGTGACATCTGATGGTGTTGGTGACATCTTATAGTGTTGGTGACATCTTAGAGTACAGTGTTGGTGACATCTTATACTGTTGGTGACATCTTACAGTACAATGTTGATGACATCTTACAGTGTTGATGACATCTTACAGTGTTGGTGAC
Organism: Monoplex corrugatus; assembly: GCA_030674185.1. Lineage (NCBI taxonomy): Eukaryota > Metazoa > Mollusca > Gastropoda > Littorinimorpha > Ranellidae > Monoplex > Monoplex corrugatus. The sequence goes on from JAPXFY010000012.1 coordinate 3,020,058, forward strand.
ATCTTACAGTGTTGGTGACATCTTACAGTGTTGGTGATATCTTACAGTGTTGGTGACATCTTACAGTGTTGGTGACATCTTACAGTGTTGGTGATATCTTACAGTGTTGGTGATATCTTACAGTGTTGGTGACATCTTACAGTGTTGATGACATCTTACAGTGTTGATGACATCTTACAATGTTGGTGGCATCTTACAGTGTTGGTGACATCTTATAGTGTTGGTGACATCTTATAGTGTTGGTGACATCTTATAGTGTTGATGACATCTTACAGTGTTGGTGACATCTTACAGTGTTGGTGACATCTTACAGTACAACTTTGGTGACATCTTACAGTACAATGTTGATGACATCTTACAGTGTTGGTGACATCTTACAGTACAATGTTGGTGACACCTTACAGTACAGTATTGGTGACATCTTACAGTTTTGGTGACATCTTACAGTGTTGGTGACATCTTATATTGTTGGTGACATCTTACAGTACAATGTTGATGACATCTTACAGTACAATGTTGATGATATCTTACAGTGTTGGTGACATCTTACAGTACAATGTTGATGACAACTTACAGTACAATGTTGATGACATCTTACAGTGTTGGTGACATCTTACAGTGTTGGTGACATCTTACAGTGTTGGTGACATCTTACAGTACAATCTTGATGACATCTTACAGTGTTGGTGACATATTACAGTACAATGTTGATGACATCTTACAGTGTTGGTGACATCTTACAGTAAAATGTTGATGACATCTTATAGTGTTGGTGACATCTTACAGTACAATGTTGATGACATCTTACAGTACAGTGTTGATGACATCTTACAGTGTTGGTGACATCTTACAATGTTGATGACATCTTATAGTGTTGGTGACATCTTACAGTACAGTGTTGGTGACATCTTACAGTGTTGGTGATATCTTACAGTACAGTGTTGATGACATCTTACAGTGTTGGTGACATCTTACAGTACAGTGTTGATGACATCTTATAGTGTTGATGACATCTTACAGTACAGTGTTGGTGACATCTTACAGTGTTGGTGATATCATACAGTACAATGTTGATGACATCTTACAGTGTTGGTGACATCTTACAATACAATGTTGATGATATTTTACAGTAAAATGTTGATGACATCTTACAGTACAATGTTGATGACATCTTATAGTGTTGGTGACATCTTACAGTACAATGTTGATGACATCTTACAGTGTTGGTGACATCTTACAATGTTGATGACATCTTACAGTCTTGGTGACATCTTACAGTACAATGTTGATGACATCTTACAGTGTTGGTGACATCTTACAGTGTTGGTGACATCTTACAGTGTTGGTGGCATCTTACAGTACAATGTTGATGACATCTTACAGTGTTGGTGACATCTTACAGTAAAATGTTGATGACATCTTATAGTGTTGGTGACATCTTACAGTACAATGTTGATGACATCTTACAGTACAGTGTTGATGACATCTTACAGTGTTGGTGACATCTTACAATGTTGGTGATATCTTATTGTGTTGGTGACATCTTACAGTATAGTGTTGATGACATCTTACAGTGTTGGTGACATCTTACAGTGTTGATGACATCTTACAATGTTGGTGACATCTTTTAGTGTTGGTGACATCTTACAGTACAGTGTTGGTGACATCTTATAGTGTTGGTGACATCTTACAGTGTTGGTGACATTTTACAGTGTTGATGGCATCTTACAGAACAATGTTGATGACATCTTACAGTGTTGGTGACATCTTACAGTACAATGTTGATGACATCTTACAGTGTTGGTGACATCTTACAGTGTTGGTGACATCTTACAGTGTTGGTGGCATCTTACAGTACAATTTGTGATGACATCTTACAGTGTTGGTGACATCTTACAGTAAAATGTTGATGACATCTTATAGTGTTGGTGACATCTTACAGTACAATGTTGATGACATCTTACAGTACAGTGTTGATGACATCTTACAGTGTTGGTGACATCTTACAATGTTGATGACATCTTATAGTGTTGGTGACATCTTACAGTACAGTGTTGGTGACATCTTACAGTGTTGGTGACATCTTACAGTGTTGATGACATCTTACATTGTTGGTGACATCTTATAGTGTTGGTGACATCGTACAGTACAGTGTTGGTGACATCTTATAGTGTTGGTGACATCTTACAGTACAGTGTTGGTGACATCTTATAGTGTTGGTGACATCTTACAGTGTTGGTGACATCTTATAGTGTTGGTGACATCTTACAGTGTTGGTGACATCTTAAGTGCAGTGTTGGTGACATCTTACAGTGTTGGTGTCATCTTACAGTACAGTGTTGGTGACATCTTACAGTGTTGGTGACATCTTACAGTGTTGGTGACATCTTATAGTGTTGGTGACATCTTACAGTACAGTGTTGGTGACATCTTACAGTGTTGATGACATCTTACAGTACAGTGTTGATGACATCTTACAGTGTTGGTGACATCTTACAGTACAGTGTTGTTGACATCTTATAGTGTTGGTGACATCTTACAGTGTTGGTGACATCTTATAGTGTTGGTGACATCTTACAGTGTTGGTGACATCTTACAGTACAGTGTTGGTGACATCTTATAGTGTTGGTGACATCTTACAGTGTTGGTGACATCTTACAGTGTTGGTGACATCTTACAGTGTTGGTGACATCTTACAGTACAGTGTTGGTGACATCTTAGAGTGTTGGTGTACATCTTACAGTACAGTGTTGGTGACATCTTACAGTTGTTGGTGACATCTTACAGTGTTGGTGACATCTTACAGACAGTGTTGGTGACATCTTACAGTGTTGGTGACATCTTTACAGTGTTGGTGACATCTTACAGTAATGTTGGTGACATCTTACAGTGTTGGTGACATCTTACAGTACAGTGTTGGTGAATCTTACAGTGTTGGTGACATCTTACAGTACTTGTTGGTGACATCTTACAGTGTTGGTGACATCTTACAGTGTTGGTGACATCTTACAGTACAGTGTTGATGATATCTTACAGTGTTGGTGACATCTTACAGTGTTGGTGATTTACACACAGTGCTGTAAGGTTGACTGGTGATTTACACACAGTGATGTAAGGTTGACCGTTGACTTACACACAGTGCTGTAAGGTTGACTGGTGATTTACACACAGTGATGTAAGGTTGACTGGTGACTTACACACAGAGATTTAAGGTTGACTGGTTATTTACACACAGTGATGTAAGGTTGACTGGTGACTTACACACAGAGATTTAAGGTTGACTGGTGATTTACAAACAGTGATGTAAGGTTGACTGGTGACTTACACACATTGATGTAAGGTTGACTGGTGACTTACACACAGTGATGTAAGGTTGACTGGTGACTTTACAGACAGTGATGTAAGGTTGACTGGTGACTTACACACAGAGATGTAAGGTTGACTGGTTATTTACACACAGTGATGTAAGGTTGACTGGTGACTTACACTCAGAGATTTAATTGATGTATTAAAGGTGACTGGTTGACTGTACACACAGTGATGTAAGGTTGACTGGTGACTTACACACAGTGATGTAAGGTTGATGGTGACTTACAGACAGTGATGTAAGGTTGACTGGTGACTTACACACAGTGATGTAAGGTTGACTGGTGACTTACACACAGTGATGTAAGGTTGACTGGTGACTTACAGACAGTGATGTAAGGTTGACTGGTGACTTACACACAGTGATGTAAGGTTGACTGGTGATTTACACATAGTGATGTAAGGTGACTGGTGACTTACACACAGTGATGTAAGGTTGACTGGTGATTTACACACAGTGATGTAAAGTTGACTGGTGATTTACACACAGTGATGTAAGGTTGACTGATGACTTACACATAGTGATGTAAGGTTGACTGGTGATTTACACATAGTGATGTAAGGTTGACTGGTGACTTACAGACAGTGATGTAAGGTTGACTGGTGATTTACACACTGTGATGTTAGGTTGACTGGTGATTACACACAGTGATGTAAGGTTGACTGGTGATTTACACATAGTGATGTAAGGTTGACTGGTGACTTACAGACAGTGATGTAAGGTTGTCTGGGGATTTACACACAGTGATGTAAGGTTGACTGGTGACTTACACAAAGTGATGTAAGGTTGACTGGTGACTTACACACATTGATGTAAGGTTGACTGGTGATTTACACACAGTGATGTAATGTTTACTGCTGACTTACAGACAGTGATGTAAGGTTGACTGGGGATTTACACACAGTGATGTAAGGTTGACTGGTGACTTACACACATTGATGTAAGGTTGACTGGTGACTTACACACATTGATGTAAGGTTGACTGGTGACTTACACACTGTGATGTAAGGTTGACTGGTGACTTACACACAGTGATGTAAGGTTGACTGGTGACTTACACATAGTGATGTAAGGTTGACTGGTGACTTACACACATTGATGTAAGGTTGACTGGTGACTTACAGACAGTGATGTAAGGTTGACTGGTGACTTACACACAGTGATATAAGGTTGACTGATGATTTACACACAGAGATGTAAGGTTGTCTTATGATTTACACAGCGTGATGCAAGGTTGACTGGTAACTTACAGTGATGTAAGGTTGACTGGTGACGTACAGTGATGTAAGGTTGACTGGTGACGTACAGTGATGTAAGGTTGACTGTTGAGTCATAGTGCAGATATAGACAGTTTCAGTCTATCCAAGACAGTGTAGAATATTTTCTTTTTGTCCGGCAATGTGTGTCCATCCATCGTTGGGAAATCTTGAAAGAACACGTAGTACCTGTGGATAGGTGTACAGCACGCACCGTGTTTATATGTGTACTCATATAACAACGTAAAGTACATGTTCACTCATCGAGCAACGTAAAGTACATGTTCACTCATAGAGCAACGTATAGCACAGCTACACTCACAAGACAACGCACAGTACATATACCTTCACTAGACATAGACGTAGTGCATGTACGCTCAAAAGACAATGTATATATAATTGTATATAATATGCTCTCTATAATTTTCCATTGCTTTTATTCTTTCTCCCCATTTTAGCCGTGTGCGTGTGCGTGCGTGCGTGCGTGCGTGTGTGTGTGTGTGTGTGTGTGTGTGTGTGTGTGTGTGTGTGTGTGTGTGTGTGTGTGTGTGTGTGTGCGTGCGTGTGTGTCTGTTTTAGCGCTTAGATTTGATTTTATCAAGATTTCGCGCTATACAAATAAAATATTGTTGTATTGTAATGTATAGTACATGTGCATTCACAAAACAACAAACAGTTGATGTACTGTGTTAAAACAAACATAGTACATGTGCATTCACAGAGCAAGATACTCTTGAAACAACATAGAGTACATACAAGATATAGTACTTGTGCTTTCATGGAACATACAATATCTTGTATCAAAGAATTTGCCAGTGTTGTAGTAAGTAGACACCAAAAACACACAGACATAGGATCAGAACGCGGAAAACACGACAGACGGAAATGTTTGGCCAACTGTTTGTTGTCAAATGTACACAAACGTCATAGAACAATTACACAATGTTTGTACTGAGGGATTTCTACTGTTTGTTGTCAAGTGTACACAAACGTCATAGAACAATTACACAATGTTTGTACTGAGGGATTTCTACTGTTTGTTGTCAAGTGTACACAAACGTCATAGAACAATTACACAATGTTTGTACTGAGGGATTTCTACTGTTTGTTGTCAAGTGTACACAAACGTCATAGAACAATTACACAATGTTTGTACTGAGGGATTTCTACTGTTCGTTGTCAAGTGTGCACAAACGTCATAGAACAATTACACAATGTTTGTACTGAGGGATTTCTACTGTTCGTTGTCAAGTGTACACAAACGACACAGAACAATTACACAATGTTTGTATTGAGGGATTTCTACTGTTCGTTGTCAAGTGTACACAAACGACACAGAACAATTACACAATGTATTGCCTGACAAAGGATCCCATGGATTTTATAATAATAATAATAATTACAATATTTATATAGCGCAAAATCTTGATAAAATCAAATCTAAGCGCTGAAGCAGACACACACGCAAGCACGCACGCACGCACGCACGCACACACACGCACGCACACATACACACACACACACACACACACACACACACACTCACACACACGAATGGCTATAAATGGGGAGAAAGAATAAAAGCAATAAAAGCAAGAATAAAAGCAATGGAAAATTATAGAGAGCATAGCATATACAATTTTATATTATAACCATGTGATTCCCCTCCGAGCGGAGACAGGCTGCAGAGGGGGGGGGGGGGGGTTGAGTGAGGTTAGGATTTTATGCGGAGGAGAAAAGGTGAGTTTTGAGAGCGGACTTGAAGGAGACAAAAGTAGGTTGCTGACGGACTGAGAGAGGAAGTTTGTTCCAGGAGAGTGGACCAGAAACAGAGAAGGCTCGTGGACTATAGGTATTGAGCTTAGTGCGTGGAAAGCGAAAAGTCAGAGGATCGGAGGCAGAGCGGAGGGTACGTGAGGGAAGATAGATCTCAAGTAGGCTTGACAGGTAATCGGGGGCTGCGTTATTATAATTACAATATTTATATAGCGCAAAATCTTGATAAAATCAAATCTAAGCGCTGAAGCAGACACACACGTAAGCACGCACGCACGCACACACACGCACGCACACACACACACACACACACACACACACACACACACACACGCATGGCTATAAATGGGGAGAAAGAATAAAAGCAATAAAAGCAAGAATAAAAGCAATGGAAAATTATAGAGAGCATAGCATATACAATTATATATTATAACCATGTGATTCCCTCCGAGCGGAGACAGGCTGCAGAGGGGGGGGGGGGGGGTTGAGTGAGGTTAGGATTTTATGCGGAGGAGAAAAGGTGAGTTTTGAGAGCGGACTTGAAGGAGACAAAAGTAGGTTGCTGACGGACTGAGAGAGGAAGTTTGTTCCAGGAGAGTGGACCAGAAACAGAGAAGGCTCGTGGACCATAGGTATTGAGCTTAGTGCGTGGAAAGCGAAAAGTCAGAGGATCGGAGGCAGAGCGGAGGGTACGTGAGGGAAGATAGATCTCAAGTAGGCTTGACAGGTAATCGGGGGCTGCGTTATTGAGGCTTTTGTAGCACATGGTGTCTAGTTTGTACTGTATGCGCTTTGATACAGGGAGCCAGTGAAGTTGTGCCAGGAGAGGAGATATGTGGTCAGCTTTTTTCTTTTTGAGTACAAGGCGTACAGCATTGTTTTGAATGCGCTGTAGGATGTGAATGGTGGAGGCAGGAAGACCAGACAGGAGTGAATTGCAATAGTCAATGCGAGACATTATGAAGGAGAGAACGAGTTTTGCAGTTGTTTCGACAGAGAGATACTTCCTGATCAGCCTTATACGATGGAGATGATAGTAGCAGGATCTGGCAGTTTGAGAAACAAAGTTGTTCATGGAGAGGGTAGAGTCAATGCAGACACCAAGGTTTTTAGCTGAATCAGAAATTGGGACTGATGTGTTACATAATGGGAGAGAAAAAGGAGGCAGCTGAGAAAGTTTCTGACGGGTGCCAATGAGGATAGCTTCTGTTTTGTCGTCATTAAGCTGAAGTCTATTGTGTGTCATCCAGTTCTTAATGTCCGAGTAACACTCAGTGGTGCGAGTCAACAGGCGCTGTATATTATCAGGCGAGTCACTGTCTTGAAGTTGGGTGTCATCAGCATAGAAGTGGTGTTTTATAGAATGGGAGTTGATGATGGTGGACAGGGGGGAGGTGTAAAGAGTGAACAGAACAGGGCCAAGGACAGATCCTTGTGGAACACCACAGGTCAGGTATGCAGGTTGAGAGTAAGTGCCATTGATGAGAACGGTTTGTTTTCTGTTGGATAGGTATGAAGTGAACCAAGACAGAGCAATGTCAGAGATGCCAAAAGTATGATGAAGTCTAGAAAGGAGAATGCCATGATCAATGGTATCAAAGGCTGCAGACAGATCAAGGAGTGTGAGGAGAGAGACTTTGCCAGTATCAGTTGCAAGGAGGAGATTGTTGAGAATGTGTAGTAGGGCAGTTTAATGTCCGAGTAACACTCAGTGGTGCGAGTCAACAGGCGCTGTATATTATCAGGCGAGTCACTGTCTTGAAGTTGGGTGTCATCAGCATAGAAGTGGTGTTTTATAGAATGGGAGTTGATGATGGTGGACAGGGGGGAGGTGTAAAGAGTGAAAAGAACAGGGCCAAGGACAGATCCTTGTGGAACACCACAGGTCAGGTATGCAGGTTGAGAGTAAGTGCCATTGATGAGAACAGTTTGTTTTCTGTTTGATAAATACGAAGTGAAAAAGGAGAGAGCAATGTCAGAGATGCCAAAAGTATGATGAAGTCTAGAAAGGAGAATACCATGGTCAATGGTATCGAAGGCTGCAGACAGATCAAGGAGTGTGAGGAGAGAGAATTTGCCAGTATCTAGTTCAGTTATTGTCTGACAAAGGATCCCACTTTACTGTTGACATGTTTTGACAGTATCTGAAGCAACTGTCAGTAAGAGGTGTTCGGCCGTCAACTTTATCATGCCAGTCAAATGGTTGTCGTGAAACACACCTACGCATCGACTGATACACACCTACATATGACTGATACACATACAGGTATGACTGACACACACATCGATGTGACTGATACACACGTAGGTATGAGTGACACACATCTACAAATGACTGATACACATGTACGTATGACTGATTCACACCTACATATAACTGATACACACCACGTATGACTGATACACGTTAGGTATGACTGATACACACTAGGTATGACTGATACACACTAGGTATGACTGATACACGTTAGGTATTACTGATACACACTAGGTATGACTGATACATGTTAGGTATGACTGATACATGATAGGTATGACTGACACATGTTAGGTATGACTGATACACACTAGGTATGACTGATACACACTAGGTATGACTGATACATGTTAGGTATGACTGATACACACTAGGTATGACTGATACACACTAGGTATGACTGATACATGTTAGGTATGACTGATACAATAGGTATGACTGATACACACTAGGTATGACTGATACACACTAGGTATGACTGATACACTAGGTATGACAGATACAAACTAGGTATGACTGATACACTAGGTATGACTGATACAAAACAGGTATGACTGATACACGTTAGATATGACTGATACACACTAGGTATGACTGATACACACTAGGTATGAATGATACAAACTAGGTATGATTGATACACATTAGGTATGACTGATACACGTTAGGTATGACTGATACACACTAGGTATGACTGAAACACACTAGGTATGACTGATACACGTTAGGTATGACTGATACACGTTAGGCATGACTGATACACGTTAGATATGACTGATACACACTAGGTATGACAGATACACGTTAGGTATGACTGATACACACTAGGTATGACTGATACACACTAGGTATGACTGATACACACTCGGTATGACTGATACACACTAGGTATGACTGATACACACTACGCATGACTGATACACACTAGGTATGACTGATACATGTTAGGTATGACTGATACACACTAGGTATGATTGATACACACTAGGTATGACAGATACACACTAGGTATGACTGATACACACTAGCTATGACTGATACATGTTAGGTATGACTGATGCACACTAGGTATGACTGATACACACTAGGTATGACTGATACACACTAGGTATGACTGATACACACTAGGTATGACTGATACATGTTTGGTATGACTGATACATGTTAGGTATGACTGATACATGTTTGGTATGACTGATACACACTAGGTATGACTGATATACACTAGGTATGACTGATACATGTTAGGTATGACTGATACACACTAGGTATGACTGATACACACTAGGTATGACTGATACATGTTAGGTATGACTGATACACACTAGATATGACTGATACACACTAGGTATGACTGATACACGTTAGGTATGACTGATACACACTAGGTATGACTGATACACACTAGGTATGACTGATACACACTAGGTATGACTGATACACGTAGGTATGACTGATACACACTAGATATGACTGATACACACTAGGTATGACAGATACATACTAGGTATGACTGATACATGTTAGGTATGACTGATACACACTAGGTATGACTGATACACACTAGGTATGACTGATACACACTAGGCATGACGGATACACACTAGGTATGACTGATACACACTAGGTATGACTGATACACGTTAGGTATGACTGATACACTAGGTATGACTGATACACACTAGGTATGACTGATACACACTAGGTATGACTGATACACTAGGTATGACTGATACACACTAGGTATGACTGATACACTAGGTATGACTGATACACACCAGTTATGACTGATACACGTTAGGTATGACTGATACACACTAGGTATGACTGATACACACTAGGTATGACTGATACACACTAGGTATGACTGATACACGTTAGGTATGACTGATACACACTAGGTATGACTGATACACTAGGTATTACTGATACACACTAGGTATGACTGATACACACTACGTATGACTGATACACTAGGTATGACTGATACACTAGGTATGACTGATACACGTTCGGTATGACTGATACACACTACGTATGATGATACACACTAGGTATGACTGATACACGTTAGGTATGACTGATACACACTAGGTATGACTGATACACTATGTATGACTGATACACACTAGGTATGACTGATACACACTAGGTATGACTGATGCACGTTAGGTATGACTGATACACACTAGGTATGACTGATACACCCTAGGTATGACTGATACACGTTAGGTATGACTGATACACACTAGGTATGACTGATACACCCTAGGTATGACTGATACACGTTAGGTATGACTGATACACACTAGGTATGACTGATACATTATGTATGACTGATACACACTAGGTATGACTGATACACACTAGGTATGACTGATACACGTTAGGTATGACTGATACACACTAGGTATGACTGATACACACTACGTATGACTGATACACACTAGGTATGACTGATACACGTTAGGTATGACTGATACACGTTAGGTGTGACGTGTGTTGACAGTAAACAGCGTGCGGATGTCAGCACGGCATGATATTCGTTTAAATGATAACTGATTGCTGTTCACTGTGATATGTATATATACTGTAGTCAGTTGAGAATCAGAGAGCGACGAGTAAAGATGAAGAAGCATTGCTCTGTCTTCCGAGTTGGTTGTAGAAAGAACGAAACATGGTGTCAGAATCGTGATTACGAACTCTAACAAAAATCCAGAATATTGAAGACTAAAGTTCAAACATGGAAGATAAACAAGATGAGAGAAGAGCCAGTCGACGACATGCCAAGATTCCCTTGCCTCCTAAACTTGATGTGAATTGAGGAAACCTGCAGAGCAGCTGGAGGAAATTCAAGAGGCTTTGGGACAGCTATGAAATTGTGACAACACAGACAGAAGAAGACTCAACATACAGAACAGCAGTTTTTCTTTCTTGCATCGGGCTGAATGCTACGGACATCTATGAAGGATTGGCATTTGCTAATGAAGCTGAAAGATATGACATTGACATTGTTCTCCAGAAATTCGAAGAATACTGTGTGGGTTCAACCAATGAAACTTACGAAGCATTCAGATTCAACTGCAGACATCAAGCAGCAGGAGAATCTATCGAACAGTTTGTAGCAGAACTGCGGAGACTGATCAAGACCTGTAACTATGGTACACTGGAAGACAAACTGTTGAGAGATCAAATCATACTGGGTGTACATGACGAGACTCTGCGATCAAAATTACTGGAAGTGCGACAGCTGACATTGACTGCATGTATTGATATGTGCAGAGCGCATGAATCAAGTCAACATCAAACCTTCCAAATGATGAGAAAAACGCAGGACACGCAGGAAGTCCAAGCTTTCAAAGAAAAGAAGACAGCATAGCAGTATAGCAAAAAACCAGAGTACAGAGAGAAATGCGGATATTGTGGTGGAAAGCACCCAAGAGCAAAAGAGAAATGTCCAGCATTTGGAAGAAAATGCAAAGCTTGTGGAGGAAATAATCACTTTGCTTCATGCTGCAGAACACCCAAGAAAAATCAAAAGAAAAGAAGAGTTCGGCACTTCGAAGAAGAAGAGACTGACACTGAAAGCGATAATGAAATCCTCGGGATCGAAGACAAAACCAGAAAAAAGGAGAGAAACATACGAGCAAAAATGCTGATAAATGAGATGCCGGTAACATTTCTTCTTGACACAGGTGCAACAACAAACGTGAAGTCTGAGAGCCTGTACAGAGAAGTCACAGGAGATGAAAGAAAGCCTGACCTGCAAGAGACGAAGAAGAAGCTGGTGATGTTCAACGGAACAGAAATGAAGCCTGTGGGGGAGATATTGCTGCGAGTGAAAAACCCCAAGAACAGAAGGAAATACAAAGTCAACTTCGCGATCACCAAAACGGACTGTAAGCCAGTACTGGGACTGAAAGCTGTACAGCACATGCAATTGTTGACGATCAATGAAGAGAACATTGCAACGATAGCGGCGAATCAGAAAGAGGAGGAAAATGCAAAAGATATGCTCACAAAGTACAACGATGTCTTTGAAGGAGAAGGAAAACGAAGGGAAATTACACCTAGAAACAGACTCCAGTATTGCTCCAGTGAAGATGCCTTGCAGAAAGTGGCCGATAGCAGTGCAAGAGAAAGTGAAGGACGAGCTGAAGAGGTTGAAAAAACTGGACGTGGTCACTAAAGTAGACACGCCAACGGAGTGGATAAGCAGTCTGGTCGTAACAACAAAGAGCAATGGGAAAGTCAGACTGTGCATCGACCCAAAGCCACTGAACAAAGCCCTCAGGAGAAACGAGTACCCCATGCCAACCATTGATGACGTACTGCCTCTCCTCAAAGATGCAAAATACTTCACACACCTGGACGCGAAAAACGGGTTTTGGCACGTTGAACTGGACGAAGACAGCAGCTACCTGACAACATTTGAGACGCCTTTTGGCAAATACCGATGGAAACGAATGCCCTTTGGTATTTCACCTGCCCCAGAAGAATTCCAGAGGAGGATTGACATCGCTCTGGCAGGACTGCCAGGCGTGGTGGCGGTTCATGATGACATCTTTGTTTTTGGCAGAGGACCAACCGACGAAGCAGGAGCACAAGTTCATGATACCAACCTGAACCGTTTGCTACAACGATGCCGAGAGACTGGAATCAAACTCAACAAGGAGAAGGTTGAGATGAAACGAACAGAGATCTCATATTTGGGACACATCTTCTCAAGAGAAGGCTTGAAAGCCGACCCAAAGAAATTGGACGCTGTCCAACAACTCCCAGTGCCAGAAGACAAAGCAGCTGTGCAGAGACTACTCGGTGTAGTCGGATACCTTCAGAAATTTGCACCGAACCTGTCTGAGGCAGCAGCACCACTCAGAGAACTGGTAAAAAAAGACGTCCACTTCAGATGGGATGAAGACGTCCACGGAGAAGCCCTGAAGAAAGTGAAGAAGATACTCTCTGAGCCACCGGTACTTCGCTACTTTGACTCTTCAGGGAAGCGTACAACCACCCTTCAGTGTGATGCTTCACAGTTTGGACTTGGAGCTTGTCTCATGCAGGATGGTCAACCGATTCAGTACGCATCACGAGCCTTGACCGAGACAGAAAAAAGCTATGCTCAAATAGAAAAGGAGATGTTGGCAATACTGTTCGGTCTGGAAAGGTTTGAGAGATACGTCTATGGAAGAGACATCCTGGTGGAGACCGACCACAAACCATTAGAGACCATTCACAAGAAGAGCCTGCTCTCAGCACCTAAGAGGATTCAGAGGATGCTACTCAGAACTCAGAAGTTCAGGTACAGAGCAGTCTGTGGAAAAGCGGAACAGCAAGTCACCCACAAGGAAGCCGTTTTCCTCACAGACCTGGAGAAAACAGACTCATTACAAGAACTGGCCATCAGCCAAGAGAGACTGAACAGTCTGCAGCAAGCAACTCAGGAAGATGCAACCATGAAAACCCTGAAAGCTGTCATTCTACAAGGCTGGCCAGAGGAGAAACAACAACTTTCATTACAGTTACAAGAATACTTTCCTTTCAGGGAGGAACTGTCAGTCCACAACGGACTTGTCTTCAAAAGCCATAGAGTAATTGTACCTGAAAGCGAAAGAGCAGACATCCTTGAGAAACTTCATGCAAGCCATTCAGGAATTCAGAGCTGCATAAGAAGAGCACGTGAGGTAGTCTACTGGCCCAGGATGAACATGGACATTGAAGATTTTGTCAAACATGCAGCGCCTGTAACACATACCAACGTGGTCAGCAGAAGGAACCACTTATCAGTACAGAGATCCCTGACCTGCCCTGGCAACACATTGCTTGTGACATCTTTGAACATAATGGCAATGAATACATGGTCACGGTCGATCACTACTCTGATTTCTTTGAGATTGATCGGTTACAAACAAGAGAGTCCAAAGAGGTCATCATCTGTCTGAAGAGACACTTGGCAAGACACGGAATACCAGAACGCCTGACAACAGACTGTGGAACTCAATTCACATCAAACCAGTTTGGAAAGTTCAGAAAAACATATGGGTTTGAACACGTAAGAAGCTCACCACACTACCCTCAGTCCAATGGAAAAGCAGAGAGCGCGGTGAAGGCTGCAAAGACGTGCATGAAGAAAGCAGAACACAACAATCAAGATCCCTTCCTCGCTTTACTTGAGCTGAGAAACATCCCGACAGAGACTTTAAACAGTTCGCCTGCTCAGAGACTGTTCGGCAGAAGAACACGAACGCAAGTGCCGACGTCAAAGACATTACTCCAACCTACAGTTGTACCAATCAAGAAAGAACTTGAGAAAAGGAAACTGAAGCAAGCGCACTACTACAACAGAAGCGCAGTAGAGCTGACAGAACTGAATCCGGGACAGATTGTGAAATTCCAACCTCCAGGATCCAAAAAGTGGATCAGCGCCAAAGTAGACCAACAGGTGAACATCCGGTCATACAACATTCGCACAGAGGACGGACGTAAGTACAGAAGGAATCGTCGCAGCTACGAGACACAACGAAACTGAGGTTCAGAGACAATCAACTCAACGACTGTCCAGAGAAGGAATGATTTCGGAAGACATCAGGAACGACACATGGCAACAACAGCAAGTCATCATCATCAAAAGCAGATGTGGAAGATAACAAGAAAACTGGAACTGGAACAGCAGAGTCAGCTCGTGACTTGTCCAGATAATGTCTGAGACATCAGATAGGACCATGGCAACAACAGAAGGTACACCCGAACCAGTCTGAAGAACAAATCTGGAATGACTGATAAGGCCAATTTCCGTTGATGAACTTACACAGTCATCAAAATGTTCTGAGACTATCCAGCATCAAGGTAGCCAGATGAAGTTTATCATACAGAACAAGGACAGGTAACCCGAACCAGTTAGTTCTGCTTACATAGGACAAGATCTGGAAGACAAAGCAAAAGGCAGATTTCCTGAAAGTATGAATGAAACCTAGCACAATCAGATTAAACTGAAAGCATTGTGAAATATGGACTGATGATGATGGATAGTAATTAGAATCGAGAAAACGAGGTGAATGAATGATTGGGCCCTGTGTTGGTGAGAATGAGGTATTGTTACAGTTACTGTTGATGATACATAGGTAGGAAACAACATTTACTTCACGTATGGACTGAAAACTAGGTAAAATGATTTCATTGATTTGTTTCCTTAAAGAAAGGATGATTGACGTTAGGTTGACAGATAAACTAGCGATGCGGATAGCAGCACAGGCATGATGATTCAGTTATAAATGATAACATGGATTGCTGTTACACTGTGGTATGAATATACTGTAGTTACAGTTGAGAATCTGAAAGCGACGAGTAAGACGAAGAAGCATTGCCGTCCTTCCAGGTTGGCTGTAAAAGAACGAAACATTAGGTATGACTGATACACACTAGGTATGACTGTAATACGCTGTTAGGTATGACTGATACACACTAGGTATGACTGATACACTAGGTATGACTGATACACACTAGGTATGACTGATACACACTAGGTATGACTGATACACTAGGTAACTGATCATGTATGACTGAACATTAGGTATGACTGATACACACTAGGTATGACTGATACACGTTAGGTATGACTGATACACATAGGTATGACTGATACACACTAGGTATGACTGATACACACTAGGTATGACTGATACACACTAGGTATGACTGATACACTAGTATGACTGATACACGATAGGTATGACTGATACACTAGGTATGACTGATACACGTTAGGTATGACTGATACACACTAGGTATGACTGATACACACTAGGTATGACTGATACACACTAGGTATGACTGATAACACTAGGTATGACTGATACACTTAGGTATGACTGATACACACTAGGTATGACTGATGAACACGTTAGGTATGACTGATACACACTAGGTATGACTGATACACGTAGGTATGACTGATACACGTTGGTATGACATTAGGTATATGACTGATACACTAGGTATGACTGATACACTTAGGTATGACTGATACACACTTAGGTATGACTGATACACGTTAGGTATGACTGATACAACAAAGGTATGACTGATACACGTAGGTATGGACTGATACACTAGGTATGACTGATACACACTAGGTATGACTGATACACACTAGTATGACTGATACACTAGGTATGACTGATACATACTAGGTATGACTGATACACGTTAGGTATGTCTGATACCACACTAGGTATGACTGATACACACTAGTATGACTGATAACACTAGGTATGACTGATTACACTAGGTATGACTGATACACGTTAGGTATGACTGATACACACTAGGTATGACTGAAACACGTTAGGTATGACTGATTACACTTAGTATGACTGAAAACACTTAGGTATGACTGATACACGTTAGGTATGAATGATACCCACTAATATGACTGATACACACTAGGTATGACTGATACGCACTAGGTAAGACTGATACACTTAGGTATGACTGATACACGTTAGGTATGACTGATACACACAAGGTATACTGATACACAGTAGGTATGACTGATAAACTAGGTATGATTGATACACATAGGTATGATTTGATACACACTAGGTATGACTGATACACGTAGGTATGACTGATACACACTAGGTATGAATGATAACGTTAGGTATGACTGATCCCACACTAGGTATGACTGATACACACCAGGTATGACTGATACACTAGGTATGACTGATACACTTAGGTATGACTGATACAACTAGGTATGACTGATACACACTAGGTATGACTGATACACTTAGGTATGACTGATACACACGTATACTATAGACAAGATAAACACTAGGTATGACTGATCACACTAGGTATGACTGATACACGTATAGGTATGACTGATAACACTAGGTATGACTGATACACTAGGTATGACTGATACACACTAGGTATGACTGATACACGTTAGGTATGACTGATACACTACGTATGACAGATCCCACTAGGTATGACTGATACAACTAGGTATGACTGATAACACCAGGTATGACTGATACAAGTTAGTATGACTGATACACACTAGGTATGACTGATACACACTAGTATGACTGATAACGTTAGGTATGACTGATACACACTAGTATGACTGATACACTAGGTATGACTGTTACACACTAGGTATGACTGATCACGTTAGGTATGACTGATACACACTACGTATGACAGATACACACTAGGTATGACTGATACACACTAGGTATGCACTAAGTATATGAACCAATAGGATGACTGAACACACTAGGTATGACTGATACACTAGGTATGACTGATACACACTACGTATGATCGATACACACTAGGTATGACTGATACAACTAGGTATGACTGATACACATAGGTATGACTGATACACGTTAGGTATGACTGATCACACGTGTATGACTGATACACATAGGTATGACTGATAACACTTAGTATGACTGATACACGTTAGGTATGACTAGATACAACACTAGGTATGATGATACACGTTAGGTATGACTGATACACGTTAGGTATGACTGATACACTTTAGGTATGACTGATACACACTAGGTATGACTGATACACACTAGGTATGACTGATACAACGTTAGGTATGACTGATACACACTAGGTATGACTGATACACTTAGGTATGACTGATACAACACTAAGGTATGACTGATACACACTAGGTATGACTGATACACGAGTAGTATGACAGATACACACTAGGCATGACTGATACACACTAGGTATGACTGATACACGTTAGGATATATGACTGATACACACTAGGTATGACATGATTACGACACTAGGTATGACTGATACAACGTTAGGTATGACTGATACACACTAGCGTATGATGATACACACTAGGTATGACTGATACACTGTAGGTATGACTGATACATCTAGGTATGACTGATACACCTAGGTATGACTGATACACACTAGGTATGACTGATACACTTAGGTATGACTGATACACACTAGGTATGACTGATACACATAGGTATGACTGATACACAAGTACTAGGTATGACTGATAGCACGTACGGTATGACTGATACACATTAGGTATGACTGATACACACTAGGTATGACTGATACACACTAGGTATGACTGATACACTTAGGTATGACTGATAACACTAGGTATGACTGATACACACTAGGTATGACTGATACACGGTTAGGTATGACTGATACACACTAGGTATGACTGATAACACTAGGTATGACTGATACACACTAGGTATGACTGATACACTAGGTATGACTGATACACACTAGGTATGACTGATACACGTAGGTATGACTGATACACGATTAGGTATGACTGATACACATAGGTATGACATGATACACACTAGGTATGACTGATACACACTAGGTATGACTGATACACGTTAGGTATGACTGATAACACTAGGTATGACAGATACACACCAGGTATGACTGATACACGTTAGGTATGACTGATACACACTAGGTATGACTGATACACACTAGGTATGACTGATACACGTTAGGTATGACTGATACACACTAGGTATGACTAGATACACACTAGGTATGACTGATACATGTTAGGTATGACTGATACACGTTAGGTATGACTGATACACACTAGGTATGACAGATACACGTTAGGTATGACTGATACACGTTAGGTATGACTGATACACGTTAGGTATGACAGATACACGTTAGGTATGACTGATACACGTTAGGTATGACTGATACACACTAGGTATTACTGATACACACTAGGTATGACTGATACACACTAGGTATGACTGATACACACTAGGTATGACTGATACACACTAGGTATGACTGATACACACTAGGTATGACTGATACACTAGGTATGACTGATACACTAGGTATGACTGATACACTAGGTATGACTGATTCACATTAGGTATGACTGATACACAACTAGGTATGACTGATACACACTTACATATGACTGATACACAACTAGTTATGACTGATACACACCTACATATCACTGATACACACACAGGTATGACTGATACACACATAGGTATGACTGATACACACACAGTGTGACTGATACAGACATAGCTAGGACTGATACACACATATGTATGACTGATACACACATATGTATGACTGATACACACACAGGTGTGACTGATACACACATATGTATGACTGATACACACATATGTATGACTGATACACACATATGTATGACTGATAAACACCAATGTGTGACTGATGTATACCTAAATATGACTGATACACACATAGGTATTACTGATACACAAATAGGTATGACTGATACACACATAGGTATGACTGATACACACATAGGTATGACTGATACACACATAGGTATGACTGATACACACATAGCTGGGACTGATACATACCTAGGTATCACTGACACACAGATAGGTATGACTGATACACACCTAGATATGACTGATACACACATAGGTATGACTGATACACACATATGTATGACTGATACACACATAAGTATAACTGTTACACACATAGGTATCACTGATACACACATAGGTATGACTGATACACACCTAGGTATGACTGATACACACATAGGTATGACTGATACACATACAGGTATCACTGACACACAGATAGGTATGACTGATACACACCTAGGTATGACTGAAACACACATAGGAATGACTGATACACACATAAGTATAACTGATACACACCTAAATATGACTGATACACACCTAAATATGACTGATACACACATAAGTATAACTGATACACTCCTAGGTATGACTGATACACATCTAAATATGACTGATACACACATAAGTATAACTGATACACTCCTAGGTATGACTGATACACACCTAAATATGACTGATACACACCTAAATATGACTGATACACACCTAAGTATAACTGATACACACCTAAATATGACTGATACACACCTAAGTATGACTGATACACACCTAAGTATAACTGATACACACCTAAATATGACTGATACACACCTAAATATGACTGATACACACCTAAATATGACTGATACACACCTAAGTATAACTGATACACACATAAGTATAACTGATACACACCTAAGTATAACTGATACACACCTAAATATGACTGATACACACATAGGTATGACTGATATACACCTAGGTTTGAGTGATACACACATAGGTATGACTGATATACACCTAGGTTTGAGTGATACACACATAGGTATGACTGATACACACCTAGGTTTGGGTGATACACACCTAGGTATGACTGATACACATACAAGTATGACTGATACACACCTAGGTATGACTGACACACACCTAGGTATGACTGATACACACAGATGTATAACTGATACACTCCTAGGTATGACTGATACATACCTAGGTATGACTGATACACACCTAGGTATGACTGATACACACCTAGGTATGACTGATACACACCTAGGTATGACTGATACATACAGAGGTATAACTGATACACACCTAGGTTTGACTGATACACACAGATGTATAACTGATACACTCCTAGGTATGACTGATACACTCCTAGGTATGACTGATACACACCTAGGTATGACTGATACACACCTAGGTATGACTGATACACACCTAGGTATGACTGATACATACAGAGGTATAACTGATACACACCTAGGTATGACTGATACAGAGGTATAACTGATACACACCTAGGTATGACTGATACATGCCTTCATATGACTGATACACACCGAGGTATGATTGATACACACTTACCTATGACTGATACAGACTTACCTATGATTGATACACACTGATGTATGACTGATACACATCTACATATGACGAACACATACTTAGGGATATGCTGACACTCCAAGGGATCCTGCACAAACACCGTATGACAGAAGGCCTTAATGTCGGCCTCTTTCAGCACCTCCCCTCGCTGGGGCAGAATGCAAGCACACATCTCTTGGAACATACGGGCGTCGGGTACGGGAACTATCACCACTTTCTTCACCCCTGGGCATTCTTCCAGCTTTTTCTCCAGCCACCTTGGGTAGATGACATAGGGCCCATGCATTATAGCATTGGAACTGCAATCATATGTATTTCATAATTGTTATAATGGTTGAGTCATCACACAGACATTATTGCACAGGTATATGATATTACATAGACATTACAACTGTTGCACCGTTACATGACATCACACATATACTATAAATTACACAGGTAGATGACATCACACATGTACTATATATGTTACACAGGTAGGTAACATCACAAAGATATTACAACTGTTACACAGGTAGATGACATCACACATATACTGTAATTGTTACACAGGAAGATGTCATCACAGAAACATTACAAATGTTACACAGATACAAGACATCACACATATACTATAAGTATTACTCAGGTAGGTGATATCACACACACCTACTATAACTATTACAATGATCGATGACATCACACAGACATTACAACATTACACAAGTTGTTGACATTACACATATGCCATAAGTATTACACAGGTAAATGACATCACACAGACGTTTCAACTATGACAAAGGTAGAAAACATCACATAGACATCACAACTATTGAACAGGTTGATGGCATCACACATATACTAAAATTAGTACACATGTAGATGACATCACATATATCATCATCATCATCATCATCATCATCATCATCATCAAGAGGCCTGCTGCATGGCGTTGGCGATCATGGCCCTCCATATGTATCTATCCCTTGTTGCTGCAAGCACATCTTCCACCCTCTCTGTCCTCAGCCACTCTGCAAGTCCGTCCAATATCTTCTCCCTGGGTCTACCTGGTGCTCTTTCCCTTCAGCTTTCATGTTGTGGCCAGGTGCTCTAATTCCCCTTTCCTCATAAAATGACCCACAAATGTTGCCTGTCTTTTTCAAATCTTTCTTAATGAATGATCTTCATGTGCCTGCCTCCATCAAGACTGTCTCGTTTGTTTTCTTTGCTGTCCATGGAACTTTCAACATTCTTCTTAGAAACCACATCTCGGCTGCCTCAATCTTGTTCTGGCTTTGCTTGTTGACTGTCCACGCCTCACAATCGTATAACATTATCGGTTCTACATAACATTCAAGAACTCTCTTCCTGATGTTAATTGATAGGCATTTGTTGGTAAGAATGCTTTTCATCTTCTTGAATACTGTTTTAGCTTGGCTGATTCTGTTGGCTATTTCTGATGTGCATCTGCCGTCTGATGAAATGATCGTTCCCAGATATTCAAACTTATCAACCTGTGTCAAGGTTGTGCATGAGGGGATTTCATGTTTTTTACTGATCACCAGGACTTCAGTCTTCTTGCCATTTAGCTCCAACCCTTTATTTTTGCTTCCTATTTATATCATATTCACAAGATTTTGTAGGTCCCTTTCATTTTCTGCAATTAGCACGAAGTCATCTGCGTAACGTATGTTGTTTATCATTTTTCCTCCAAACTTCAATCAAGTCTATTCTTCTAATGTTTCTCATGATGGTTTCGCTGTAAAGTGAAAACGGATCTGGTGACAGAACACAACGTTGCATGACACCTCTTTCGATATTTTGGAAAGAGCTTATATCGTTTTCTATTCTCATTGCAGCTGTTTGTTCCCTATACATATTTCTGATTATTCGTAGATCTTTTCCATCAATATTGAGTCTTTCTAGATGGTTGATCAGTTCTTCAAGTCTTACCCGATTGAAGGCCTTGGTATAATCAACAAAGCATAAATATAAATCTTTATTCAACTCGATTGACCTCTCTATGATAGTTCTTAGGATGGCATTGATAGTTCCTTTCCCTTCCACAAATCCACATTGTTCTTCTGCTATTTCTCTTTTGATTCTATTCCTTGTCCTCATCATAATTATTCTTAATAGGATTTTTGTTACATGACTCATCAAACTGATTGTGCGATGGAATTTGCATTCTATAACCCCTGTTTTCTTTGGAAGTACAATGAAAATTGATTTTGACATATTTTTAGGGATTTTCCAGTGGCTTAAATTTCATTCGGGAGGACTGTTATTTTTTCAAAACCAAATTCATCCAGGGCTTCAATCATCTCTGCAGTAATGTTGTCTGGTCCTGGGGCTTTTCCTGGTTTCGTCTTTTTCAATGCTGCTCTAACGTCATCTTTCATTATGGGTGGTCCTTCAACGTTCTATATTATAATGTATTCTTCGTTTCTGTCATCTTCAAAAAGGTCTTTAATGTACTCTCCCCATCTATCTAATATTTTGTCTTTTTCCATGGGAAGCATACCATCTTTCGATTTTAAGCAACCGGTTGATGAGCATGTCTTTTTCCTGTGGACAATGTATTGAATTCTTCTGTACATACCCTGAGGATCTGTTTTGTGTCGGTCTTCTTTGCCTTTGCACTTTGTTTTCCGCCAAGCTTTTTTAGCTTCCTAGCACGTGTTCCTGATTTCTTTGTTGATCTTTTCGTATTTTTCCTTTTTTCCCCTTTGCCTTTCTCCGTTCTTCCATCAAGCCTATGATTTCTTTTGTCATCCAGTTCTTTTTTGTTTTTCTATCAGTTTTGTCCATTGTTCCTCACTGTCACCAACGTCTTCCAGAGCACTGAATTTGTTTTGAACATGTACGTAAATTTTACGGGTCGTTTCATGTCTTTAAGAGTCCAAGATTTAGTTTCATGTTGCTTTTGGTCCGTTTCCTTTTCCTTAATTTCAGCCTTAATCTTCCCATTACAGGATTGTGGTCACTTTTGCAATCTGCGCCTGGTAGTGTTTTTGCTGACAGTAAAGAATTTCTAAATCTTTTGTTTATCAGGTTGTAGTCAATTTGATTTTCGGTATTATCTCCTGGACTCATTCATGTCTATTTTTTCTATAAGGCTGCTCAAACCAGGTGTTTTCTACTATGAACTCATTCATCTGTACCCATTCTACAAGTTTCTCTCCCCTTTCATTTTGTGTACCAAGGCCATGAGATCCAACTATATCCTCCCCCCTATCCTGTCCCACTTTAGCATTAAAATCTCCCATTATCATTGTAACTTCTTGTGATTTACATTGAACCTTGGCCATCTCTAATACTTCGTAGAAATGTCAATTTCTTCCTGAGTACTTGCGGATGTTGGTGCATATACCTAGATTATGTTGATATTAAATGGCTTGCCATCCAATTTAACCAGCAAAACGGTCCGAAACGGCCCATTATTCCTTAACTGCTTTTGATTTGTCCATGTCAGTTATGATGCCTACTCTTTCATGTGTGTTTCTACCAGAATATATTATTGTATGCTCTCCTGATGTTATCATACCTGCCCCCTTCCATTTCACTTCCACTAGTCCTAAAATACTAATGTTAAGCCTTTCCATCTCCATTTTGACATTCTCTAATTTTCCATTTTGCAGCAATGTGCTGACATTCCATGTTGCAATTTTGTGTTTTGTTTAGTTTAGTTTAGTTTAGTTTAGTTTAGTTTAGTTTAGTTTAGTTTAGTTTAGTTTAGTTTAGTTTAGTTTAGTTTAGTTTAGTTTAGTTTAGTTTAGTTTAGTTTAGTTTAGTTTAGTTTAGTTTAGTTTAGTTTAGTTTAGTTTAGTTTAGTTTAGTTTAGTTTAGTTTTGTTTTGTTTTGTTTGTTTTTGTGTGTGTTTTTGTTTGTTTGTTTGGTTGTTTTCTTCATTTTTTTAGATTGATCGCAATAGCTTTCTGATGGTCTGGTGTCACCTGCGCAGCATGACGGTCCCTACAGGACAAAGGTGCTCCATAAGGGCCCCTATTTACGACGTTATCCTCATTTTTTCTTGTTTTGTCTGGTCATGATTTTGCTTGGGAAAGTACCACGGTGGTTTCCCGTTGCCTTCCACTGGTTTGTGTACGGTCTCTCTGCTAGTCTTTGTCGTTCCCACGACAACCTATAAGGCAGTAGGGTGATTTTTTTCAGGGTTTTTTCCCTTAGCCTTATTCTCTCCCGAGATAACCACAAGGCAGTGGTGCTATTTACCCACTGCTGGGGGTCTAGTTCGTAGGCACCAGGACATATCCACACGCCGGTGGGCCTGCGTGCCGCACGTCTGGGAGCCGGACCTCCTCTGAGACCCTTGAGTTTTTAGCCCGAGTCCATGGGGTGCTCAGTTACCACATGTCGCCAAGAGGAGGCATAACGAAGGGCTTGCTGATGGAGAGGCTATGTACTGACAGGAAGAGACTTACACATTCTGCTCTCTTTTTTGCATAGCTGCAAGCAGCAATGCTAGCCAGCGGTGCAGGTTGAAAGTGAGAGGTGACAAACACGCAGTCACTTGCCAACACACTAGACACATCACATCAGCCATTTGACACATATCACACATATATGTCTCACATATCCGATAACTATCACACATATACGTCACACACATCCGATAACTATTACACAGGTAGATGACATCACACATATACTATAATTATTACACAGGTAGATATTATCACAAAGACATTAAAACCTTTACACAGGTAGATGACATCACACATTTATTATAATTATTACACAGGAAGATGACATCACACAAACCTTACAAATGTTACGCAGATACAAGACATCACATAATTATACTATCAGTATTACACAGGTAGATGACATCACACAGACATTACAACTATTGTACAGGTAGATGACATTACACATATACCATAACTATTATACAGGTAGATGGCATCACAGATATATTTATACCTATTACAGGTAGATGACATTACACATATACCATAACTATTATACAGGTAGATGGCATCACAGATATACTATACCTATTACAGGTAGATGACATTACACACACACACACATACACATAACTATAACACAGGTAGATAACATCACACATATACTATAAGTATCACGCAGGTGGTTGACATCACACATATACTATAACTGTTTACACCGGTAGATAACATCACACATACAAGTATTAAACAGATAGATCACATCGCACATATACTACAAGTATTACACAGGTAGATGACATCACACAGACATTACAAAACAATTACACAGGTAGATGACTTGATATATAAGTATTACACAGGTAGATGACATCACATACTGTAAATATTACACAGGTGCATGACATTACACAGACACTACAATTATTTCACAGGTAGATGATATCACACATGTACTATAAATTGTACACTTGTGAATGACATCACACATATAAATATTACATATGCAGATGACATCACACGTATAATATAACTATTACACAGTAGATGACATAACATATATCCTATAACTATAACAGGTAGATTAGATGACATAACATAACATGTATTTTGTAACTATTAAACCATTACATGTCATCACACATATACTATGACTTCACACATATGCTACAAATATTACACAGGTAGATGACATCAAACAGACATTACAACTGTTACACAGGTAGATGATATCACACATATACTTCAACATTTTAAACAGGTAGATGACAAAACACATATACTATAACCATAACACAGAAGGTAGATGACATCACACACACATTATAACTCTTACACAGGGAGATGACACCAGACATATAATAGTACTATTACACAGGTAGATGAAATCACACATATACTATAACACAGGTAAATGGCATCACACATACACTATACTGTTAAACAGGTAGATGACATACTGTTAAACAGGTAGATGACATACTGTTAAACAGGTAGATGACATCACACATATACTTTATGTATTACACAGGTAGAAGACTGCATACATATACTTTAACTATTACACAGGTAGATGACATCACACATGCTATAACTATTCCACTGGTAGATGACATCAATCATATACATCTAGTATAAATATTATACAGGTAGATGACATCAGACATAAACTCTACCTTTTACACAGGGAGATGACATGATACATACTGTAGCTATTAAACAGGTAGATGACATCACACATATACTTAACTATTACACATGGGAAGTGACAGCACACATATATACATACACATGGGTAGATGACAGCACACATATATCATATTACACATGGGAAGTGACAGCACACATATATCATATTACACATGGGTAGTTGACATCACACATATACTTAACTATTACACATGGGAAGTGACAGCACACATATATCATATTACACATGGGAAGTGACAGCACACATATATCATATTACACATTGGTAGATGACAGCACACATATATCATATTACACATGGGAAGTGACAGCACACATATATCATATTACACATTGGTAGATGACAGCACACATATATCATATTACACATGGGAAGTGACAGCACACATATATCATATTACACATGGAAAGTGACAGCACACATATATCATATTACACATGGGAAGTGACAGCACACATATATCATATTACACATGGGAAGTGACAGCACACATATATCATATTACACATTGGTAGATGACAGCACACATATATCATATTACACATTGGTAGATGACAGCACACATATATCATATTACACATTGGTAGATGACAGCACACATATACTTAATATTACACATGGGAAGTGACAGCACACATATATCATATTACACATGGGAAGTGACAGCACACATATATCATATTACACATGGGAAGTGACAGCACACATATATCATATTACACATGGGTAGATGACAGCACACATATATCATATTACACATTGGGTAGATGACAGCACACATATATCATATTACACATTGGTAGATGACAGCACACATATATCATATTACACATTGGTAGATGACAGCACACATATATCATATTACACATGGGTAGATGACAGCACACATATATCATATTACACATGGGAAGTGACAGCACACATATATCATATTACACATGGGTAGATGACAGCACACATATATCATATTACACATTGGTAGATGACAGCACACATATATCATATTACACATGGGAAGTGACAGCACACATATATCATAATACACATGGGAAGTGACAGCACACATATATCATATTACACATTGGTAGATGACAGCACACATATATCATATTACACATGGGAAGTGACAGCACACATATATCATATTACACATGGGAAGTGACAGCACACATATATCATATTACACATGGGAAGTGACAGCACACATATATCATATTACACATGGGTAGATGACAGCACACATATATCATATTACACATGGGTAGATGACAGCACACATATATCATATTACACATGGGTAGATGACAGCACACATATATCATATTACACATTGGTAGATGACAGCACACATATCATATTACACATGGGTAGATGACAGCACACATATACCATATTACACATTGGTAGATGACAGCACACATATATCATATTACACATTGGTAGATGACAGCACACATATATCATATTACACATTGGTAGATGACAGCACACATATACCATATTACACATTGGTAGATGACAGCACACATATACCATATTACACATGGGTAGATGACAGCACACATATCATATTACACATGGGTAGATGACAGCACACATATCATATTACACATGGGTAGATGACAGCACACATATATAATAATTATAATAATAATTACAATAATAATTACAATATTTATATAGCGCAAAATCTTGATAAAATCAAATCTAAGCGCTGAAGCAGACACACACGCACGCACGCACGCACGCACGCACACATACACACACAAACACACACACACACACACGCATGGCTATAAATGGGGAGAAAGAATAAAAGCAATAAAAGCAAGAATAAAAGCAATGGAAAATTATAGAGAGCATAGCATATACAATTATATATTATAACCATGTGATTCCCCTCCGAGCGGAGACAGGCTGCAGAGGGGGGGGGGGGTTGAGTGAGGTTAGGATTTTATGCAGAGGAGAAAAGGTGAGTTTAGAGAGCGGACTTGAAGGAGACAAAAGTAGGTTGCTGACGGACTGAGAGAGGAAGTTTGTTCCAGGAGAGTGGACCAGAAACAGAGAAGGCTCGTGGACCATAGGTATTGAGCTTAGTGCGTGGAAAGCGAAAAGTCAGAGGATCGGAGGCAGAGCGGAGGGTACGTGAGGGAAAATAGATCTCAAGTAGGCTTGACAGGTAATCGGGGGCTGCGTTATTGAAGCTTTTGTAGCACATGGTGTCTAGTTTGTACTGTATGCGCTTTGATACAGGGAGCCAGTGAAGTTGTGCCAGGAGAGGAGATATGTGGTCAGCTTTTTTCTTTTTGAGTACAAGGCGTACAGCATTGTTTTGAATGCGCTGTAGGATGTGAATGGTGGAGGCAGGAAGACCAGACAGGAGTGAATTGCAATAGTCAATGCGAGACATTATGAAGGAGAGAACGAGTTTTGCAGTTGTTTCGACAGAGAGATACTTCCTGATCAGCCTTATACGATGGAGATGATAGTAGCAAGATCTGGCAGTTTAGTCAAGGCAGACACCAAGGTTTTTAGCTGAATCAGAAATGGAGGACTGATGTGTTACATAATGGGAGAGAAAGAGGAGGCAGCTGAGAAAGTTTCTGACGGGTGCCAATGAGGATAGCTTCTGTCTTGTCGTTAAGCTGAAGTTTATTGTATGTCATCCAGTTCTTAATGTCCAGTAGAGCGGCACATAACATCACACTTATACTATGACAATTACTCACATTGATGACACAACACTTATACAATAATTATTACTCACATAGATGACATCATACTTATACTGTAATTACTATTCACATAGATGACATCACATTTATATTATAACTATTACTCACATAAATGACATCACGCTTATACTGTAATTATTACTCACATAGATGGCATCACATTTATACTATAACTATTACTCACATAGATGACATCACACTTATGCTGTAATTATTACTCACATAGATGACATCACATTTATACTATGACTATTACTCACATAGATGACATCACACTGATGCTGTAATTATTACTCACATAGATGACATCACACTTACACTATAACTATTACTCACATAGATGACATCACACATGTACTACAATTACTAAACAAGTAGACGAAATCACACATATACTATAACTAGTACAGCGGTAGATGTCATCACACCTATACTATAACTGTTACTCACATAGATGTCATCACACTTATACTATAACTATTACTCACATAGATGTCATCACACTTATACTATAACTGTTACTCACATAGATGTCATCACACTTATACTATAACTGTTACTCACATAGATGTCATCACACTTATACTATAACTGTTACTCATACAGATGTCATCACACTTATACTATAACTGTTACTCATACAGATGTCATCACACGTATACTATAACTGTTACTCATACAGATGTCATCACACTTATACTATAACTGTTACTCACATAGATGTCATCACACTTATACATAACTGTTACTCACATAGATGTCATTACATTTATACATAACTGTTACTCACATAGATGTCATCACACTTATACTATAACTGTTACTCACATAGATGTCATCACACTTATACTATAACTATTACTCACATAGATGTCATCACACTTATACTATAACTATTACTCACATAGATGTCATCACACTTATACTATAACTATTACTCACATAGATGTCATCACACTTACACTATAACTGTTACTCACATAGATGTCATCACATTTATACTATAACTATTACTCACATAGATGTCATCACATTTATACTATAACTGTTACTCACAAAGATGACATCACACTTATACTATAACTATTACTCACATAGATGTCATCACACTTACACTATAACTGTTACTCACATAGATGTCATCACATTTATACTATAACTATTACTCACATAGATGTCATCACACTTTATACTATAACTATTACTCACATAGATGTCATCACACTTATACTATAACTATTACTCACATAGATGTCATCACACTTATACTATAACTGTTACTCACAAGATGACATCACACTTATACTATAACTATTACTCACATAGATGTCATCACACTTATACTATAACTATTACTCACATAGATGTCATCACATTTATACTATAACTGTTACTCACATAGATGTCATCACACTTTACTATAACTATTACTCACATAGATGACATCACACTATATATAACTATTTATCACAAGATGTACATCACACTTATACTATAATATTACTACATAGATGTCATCACACATTTACTATAACAATGTTACTCACATAGATGGCATCACATCTTACATACACTATTACTCACATAGATGACATCACTATAATGATAACTATACACAGGTACATGGATAAACATATTACACAGTAGATGACATCACACTATTACTATAAATATTCACAGGTAGATGACATCACACTTATACTTAACTATTACTGCGTAGATGATCTAGAACAACACAAACTATTACACAGGTAGATGTCATCACACATTATATATAACTATTACACAGTAGATGATATCACACGATTCTATACTATTACATCGTAGATGACATTAAACAGTACATACTAAACTGTACACAGGTAGATGTCATCACACATAACTATAACTATTACACAGTAGATGACTCAACAGATACTAACTATTACACATGTAGATGACATCAACATATATCTAAACTTTACACAGGTAGATGACATCACACATATACTAGACTATTACATCAGTAGATGACATCATACTATGCATATAACTAGTAACAGTTAGATGACATCACACTGGAATACAACTATTACTAAATAGTGCATCATAGACTTACATAGTAGATGACATCAACATATACCGTAACTAGTACAGAGGTAGAGAATCACACATATACATAACTAGTGACAGCAGTAGATAACATCATACATATACCATAACTAGTGCAGCAGTAGATAACATCAATATATACCATAACTAGTGCAGCAGTAGATAACATCACATATATACCATAACTAGTGAAGCAGTAGATAACATCATATATATACCATAACTAGTGCAGCAGTAGATAACATCACACATATACCATAACTAGTGAAGCAGTAGATAACATCATAATATACCATAACTAGTGAGCAGTAGATAACATCATATATATACCATAACTAGTGCAGCAGTAGATAACATCATACATATACCATAACTAGTGAAGCAGTAGATAACATCATATATATACATAACTAGTGCAGCAGTAGATACATCATACATATACCATAACTAGTGCAGCAGTAGATAACATCACACATAGACTATAACTAGTGCAGCAGTAGATGACATCACACATATACTATAACTAGTACAGCAGTAGATAACATCACATATAACTATAACTAGTGCAGCAGTAGATGACATCACACATATACTATAACTAGTACACATGGGGATGACATCACATATATACTATAACTAGTGCAGCAGTAGATGAATCACATTACATAACTTACACATGGGGATGACATCTATATACTAATAGTGCAGCAGTAGATAACATCACACATAGACTATAACTAGTGCAGCAGTAGATAACATCACACATAGACTATAACTAGTGCAGCAGTAGATGACATCACATATACTAAACTAGTAACATGGGGTGACATCACATATATACTATAACTAGTGCAGCAGATGACATCACACATAGACTATAACTAGTGCAGCAGTAGATAACATCACACATAGACTATAACTAGTACAGCTGTAGATAACATCACACATAAACTATAACTAGTGCAGCAGTAGATGACATCACACATATACTATAACTAGTACACATGGGGATGACATCACATATATACTATAACTAGTGCAGCAGATGACATCACACATAGACTATAACTAGTGCAGCAGTAGATAACATCACACATAGACTATAACTAGTACAGCAGTAGATAACATCACACATAAACTATAACTAGTGCAGCAGTAGATGACATCACACATATACTATAACTAGTACACATGGGGATGACATCACATATATACTATAACTAGTGCAGCAGATGACATCACACATAGACTATAACTAGTGCAGCAGTAGATAACATCACACATAGACTATAACTAGTACAGCAGTAGATAACATCACACATAAACTATAACTAGTGCAGCAGTAGATGACATCACACATATACTATAACTAGTACACATGGGGATGACATCACATATATACTATAACTAGTGCAGCAGATGACATCACACATAGACTATAACTAGTGCAGCAGTAGATAACATCACATATATACTATAACTAGTGCAGCAGTAGATGACATCACACATAGACTATAACTAGTGCAGCAGTAGATGACATCACACAGACTATAACTAGTGCAGCAGTAGATAACATCACACATAGCCTATAACTAGTGCAGCAGTAGATAACATCACACATATACTACAACTAGTGCACAGGGGGATGACATCACAAATGCTATAACCATTAAACAGATAGAGGACATCACACTTGTACTATAACTATTATTCACATAGATGACATCACACATATTTATAGCTATCACATAGGTAGATGACATCAGACATATACTGTAACTATTATATAGTCAGATGACATCACACATACTACAATTATTACTAATGAAGATGACATCAGACATACTGTAATTTGTAACTATTACACGGTTAGATGACATCACACATATTCTATTTCTATTCCATCATCAAATGACATCACACAGGTAGATGTCATCACACATATACTGTAACTATTACACAGGCAGATGGCATCAGACATACACTCTAACTATTCCACTGGTAGATGACATCACACATATATTATAAATACTACAAAGGTTGATGACATCACACGTATACTATAACTATTACACAGGTAGATGACATCACAGGTATACTGTAACTACTACAAAGGTTGATGACATCACACGTATACTATAACTACTACAAAGGTTGATGACATCACACGTATACTGTAACTACTACAAAGGTTGATGACATCACACGTATACTGTAACTACTACAAAGGTTGATGACATCACACATATACTATAACTACTACAAAGGTTGATGACATCACACGTATACTATAACTATTACACAGGTAGATGACATCACACATATACTATAACTACTACAAAGGTTGATGACATCACACATATACTATAACTACTACAAAGGTTGATGACATCACACATATACTATAACTACTACACAGGTTGATGACATCACACGTATACTATAACTACTACACAGGTTGATGACATCACACGTATACTATAACTACTACACAGGTTGATGACATCACAAGTATACTATAACAACTACAAAGGTTGATGACATCACACGTATACTATAACTACTACAGAGGTTGATGACATCACACAATACTATAACTACTACAAATGTTGATGACATCACACGAATACTATAACTATTACACTGGTAGATGACATCACACATATACTATAACTACTACACAGGTTACTGACATCACACATATACCATAACTATTACACTGGTAGATGACATCACACATATACTATAACTACTACACAGGTTACTGACATCACACATATACTATAACTATTACACTGGTAGATGACATCACACATATACTATAACTATTACACTGGTAGATGACATCACACATATACTATAACTATTACACTGGTAGATGACATCACACATATACTATAACTATTACAATGGTAGATGACATCACACGTATACTATAACTATTACAATGGTAGATGATATCACACATATACTATAACTATTACAATGGTAGATGACATCACACGTATACTATAACTATTACAATGGTAGATGATATCACACATATACTATAACTATTACACTGGTAGATGACATCACACGTATACTATAACTATTACAATGGTAGATGACATCACACGTATACTATAACTATTACACTGGTAGATGATATCACACATATACTATAACTATTACAATGGTAGATGACATCACACGTATACTATAACTATTACAATGGTAGATGACATCACACGTATACTATAACTAGTACACAAGTAGATGACATCACACGTATACTATAACTAATACACAGGCAGATGACATCACACGTATACTATAAAGAATACACAGAACTTGTACACAGGTAGATGACACACGTATACTATAAAAAGTACTCAGGTAGATGACATCACACGTATACTATAACTACTACACAGGTAGATGACATCATACATATACTGTAACTACTACACAGGTAGATGACATCACACGTATACTATAACTTGTAAACAGGTAGATGACATCACACGTATAACTTATATACAGGTAGATGACATCACACGTGTAACTAGTACACAGGTAAATGACATCACACATATACTATATCTAGTACACAGGTAGATGACATCACACGTATACTATAATTAGTACACAGGTAGATGACATCACACGTATAACTAGTGCACAGGTAGATGACATCACACATGTACTGTAACTACTACACAGGTATATGACATCACACGTATACTACAATTATTACACAGGTAGATGACATCACATATATACTATAACTAGTAAACAGGTAGATGACATGACACGTATACTGTAACTAGTACATAGGTAAATGACATCACATACATACATTACAACTGATACATGGGTAGGTATCAGAAGAAATATCAGCCCTGAAACTACACTCAGACTGTAGAGTTTCAGTCTGTTTCAGTCTCATTCTCAGTCTCAGTTTCAGGATCAGTCTCACTTTCAGATTCAGTTTCAGTTTCAGTTTCAGTTTCAATCTCAGTTTCAGTTTGAGAAACAAAGAAGCCCAAGAACAGCTAAACAACGTAAGTCAGTGGTGTCAAGAAACCCACCGAAACACAGGCACTGTTCTTCACCCTTGACAACAGAGCAGTTATATTGGTTTGTAGACTTCGTTGATTCTCTCTGAGGCCGCTTAGTGTTTACCGTCCGTAAAGTAAATAGGACAACTAGTCGTGAGTACAATCTCAGCATCCCAGCCCATAAGTGATTTTTCTACGACCTTGACCTCATGATGTGTTTTGGGGCCCTTCTAGGGGTAGCTATTCAATTATTCTACAGCAGCGACTGAAACCTTTCCACCAGTTACGTTCAGAGAAACCAGTATCGAGTGAACAAACAACTTACGCCACCTTGACATCAGTTTTGATGGAATGCTAACCTTCAGAAAACATGTGGAAACCACTACACTCAAATGTGAAAAGGCTTTTCAGTCTTGAAAACAATGGCGCTAAAGGCATTAAACAACATCGTCTCTTTCAGTTATACAAAGCTGTAATACCGAGTGTCATCGATTATGGGCTGGTCTCAGCACGATGTCACAGGCAGACTTGCTAGAACTAAAAATATACAAAACGAAGCAATAAGAGTGATCCTCAGAACAACAAAAGACACAAAATGAAGACTATAATAATAATAATAATAATTACAATATTTATATAGCGCAAAATCTTGATAAATCAAATCTAAGCGCTGAAACAGACACACACGCACGCACGCACGCACGCACGTACGCACGCACACACACGCACGCACACACACACACACACACAACACACACACACACACACACACACACACGCATGGCTATAAATGGGGAGAAAGAATAAAAGCAATAAAAGCAAGAATAAAAGCAATGGAAAATTATAGAGAGCATATCATATACGATTATATATTATAACAATGTGATTCCCCTCCGAGCGGAGACAGGCTGCAGAGGGGGGGGGGGGGTGTTGATTGAGGTTAGGATTTTATGCAGAGGAGAAAAGGTGAGTTTTGAGAGCGGACTTGAAGGAGACAAAAGTAGGTTGCTGACGGACTGAGAGAGGAAGTTTATTCCAGGAGAGTGGATCAGAAACAGAAAAGGCTCGTGGACCATAGGTATTGAGCTTAGTGCGTGGAAAGCGAAAAGTCAGAGGATCGGAGGCAGAGCGGAGGGTACGTGAGGGAAGATAGATCTCAAGTAGGCTTGACAGGTAATCGGGGGCTGCGTTATTGAGGCTTTTGTAGCACATGGTGTCTAGGTTGTACTGTATGCGCTTTGATACAGGGAGCCAGTGAAGTTGTGCCAGGAGAGGAGATATGTGGTCAGCTTTTTTCTTTTTGAGTACAAGGCGTACAGCATTGTTTTGAATGCGCTGTAGGATGTGAATGGTGGAGGCAGGAAGACCAGACAGGAGTGAATTGCAATAGTCAATGCGAGACATTATGAAGGAGAGAACGAGTTTTGCAGTTGTTTCGACAGAGAGATACTTCCTGATCAGCCTTATACGATGGAGATGATAGTAGCAAGATCTGGCAGTTTGAGAAACAAAGTTGTTCATGGAGAGGGTAGAGTCAATGCAGACACCAAGGTTTTTAGCGATATCTGCTTGACCTGCCTTTAATACAGCCGAGACACAGAATAGAACAAGTGAAGGCATATTCAAGGGCATTG
This sequence comes from Monoplex corrugatus, assembly GCA_030674185.1. Lineage (NCBI taxonomy): Eukaryota > Metazoa > Mollusca > Gastropoda > Littorinimorpha > Ranellidae > Monoplex > Monoplex corrugatus. The sequence continues at coordinate 3,058,143 of JAPXFY010000012.1, forward strand.
CAAATTCCAGAAAACCCACTCCACGAAATGGCTGGAACAGCAAAAGGCAACAGACTCCAACATGGAAAATCATGGACGGGACAGGCAGAAGAATCCATTCAGCACATCTGTCAGCAGACAGAACTCAAAAGGACAAAGGAAGGAGGAAAACACCCAAACCATTTCAAGAATCTGTACGAAACAACCATACCAAAAAATCAAGGGAGACACTGTTGCGAATGGCCAGAAGGGAAAGCAGATACAGAAATTCAACTACTCTCGGAGCAAGTAAGTTACAACCCAAACATGTTATCATATACACAAATGGCTCAGTCACCAGTAACAAATCTAGATGAGGCTTCACTGTCAAACAGAATGGTAACACTATACATGAAGGAAACGTTACATTTGATATCACAAGCTACAGTCTAAAACTAGAAATTGAGGCAGTCACACATGCACTCCAATAGTTAACCTCATTGGATGATGAAATGAAAGAAAGTCAAGCCTTCGTCCTGACTAACTCGATGAATCTACGTCAAAAAGTACAAAATGGAATAGGAATCCAAGAATGGCACAGAGCAGTGAGCGGTATCGGCCTACTAAAGCTCACGTGGATCTACTACCCTGGACACGCTGGTCAAGGGAAATGAACGTGCCGACAAACTTGCAGGGAAAACCACTACAACCAAAATTCTCCATCTTGGAAACTCTGAGGTCCTTAGACGCTAAAATTGTACCTTTGCCAACAAAATGTGAGTCATCATACACTGAACGTCTTACTCAAAAATGAACAGATTGAGGAAGTGGCTGAAAATCTACTATGAAAGGAAAAACAAGAGCTATTATTAACATTGGCACTATCTCTAAAAGAACACTGTGCAGACTCTTACAACGTGGAATGGAAAGTGTTTGGTCTTCTCCTGAAACAGAGATACACAAAAAGTGTAGAAAGGGAAAGAACAACTGGAGAATGAACAAGTTTGTCACACTATCTGTGCGTTTGTTTGTTTGTTTTATTTTGGTCTGTTTGTTGATTGTTGTCTATATGTCCAAACGTCTGTCAAGATATTTGTGTACTATCTTTTGTTTTAATCATCTGCTGCATCGATGATGGTTGGTATATATGTGAGCACTTGCATATGTTTCCTTTTTGTTGTGGCTGTTGGTGTTGCTGTTGTTGTTGTTGTTGCTGTTGCTGTTGTTGTTGTTGTCAGCCATCATGCTCTGTGGTATGAGTGTACGCATAAATGTATATCTGTGGGTGTTTCTGTGTGCGGGCGTGTGTACGTGTGTATATTTATAGTTATTTGTTATTTCTTATTTTCACTTGTACTGTTATTTGTTATTTCTCATTTTTCACGCGATTATTTATCTGCATACTTAGTTTTTATTTGTTTATTTATCTATTTCCTCTTTTCTTTTCCTCGAAGGTAGACAACAGATTGGAAGGGCTATGACTAAGGCAGTCAACAAGCAAAGCCAGAACAAGATTGAGGCAGCCGAGATGTGGTGTCTAAGAAGAATGTTGAGAGTTCCATGTACAGCAAAGAAAACAAACGAGACAGTCTTGATGGAGGCAGACACATGAAGATCATTCATAAGGAAGATTAGGACAAGACAGGCAACATTTATAGGCCATTTCATGACGAAAGGGGAATTGGAGCACCTGGTCACAACAGGAATTCTGGAGGGAAAGAGAGCACCAGGTAGACCCAGGGAAAAAATATTGGACGGACTTGCAGAGTGGCTGATGACAGAGAGGATGGAAGATGTCATTGCGGCAACAAGGAATAGAAACATATGGAGGGCCATGGTCGCCAACGCCATGTGGCAAGGCACTTGATGATGATGATGATGACGATGATGATATATACAGACCAAAAGCAACATCAAACTAAACCTTGGACTCGTAAAGACAGGTGAAATGATACGTCAAATATTTAATGTATATGTTCAAAATAAATTCAGTGCTCTGGAAGACGTTGGAGACGGTGAGGAACAATGGACAAAGTTGAGAAGTTCTATAAATGAAGCTTGTAAAGAAATCCCTAAGGCAGACAGAAAAGCAAAAAAGAGCTGGATGACTAATGAAATTTTGGGCCTGATGGAGGAAAGGAGGAAGGCAAAGAGAAACGAGGAGATATACAGGAAGATAAACAAAAAAATCAGGCACAGATGCAATGAAGCTAAGGAAGCTTGGCTGAACACAAAATGCAAAGAGATAGAAGAACGACACAAAATGGATCCTCAGGGTATGTACAGACGAATTGAAGAAATTGTCCACAGGAAAAATACATGCACATCAACTGGTTGCTTAATTAAAATTGAAAGATGGCACGAGAGAGGACATGAAAGACCTTTTTGAGGATGACAGAAACGAAGAACACATTATAAAAAAGAACTTTGAAGGACCACCCATAATGAAAGATGAAGTTAGAGTCTCACTATTTAAGTGAGATAGACAAATTAGTTCCCTGGTGCGACAACAACAACTTAGAGTTAAACGTTCTGAAAACAAAGGAAATGATTATAGACAATAGAAGAAAAAAGACACCACTATCTTCCCTAGTGATCAAGGGAGACTCGGTAGAAGTAGTAGACACGTTTAAACTTTTGGGAACAACAATTTCGAATTCGTTAAAGTGGGAGGAAAACACAAAACTAATCATTAAAAAATCACAGCAGCGTCTCTATTTCCTTCGTCAGTTGTACCGAGCAGTGATAGAAAGTGTTTTAACTTTATCATAGTCTGGTATGTTACCTGTACAACAAATGAGAAAGATGGCTTAAACAGAATTGTCAGCACTGCCTCCAAGATCATCGGCATTACTCTTCCTTCCATCGAATCCATCTACGAAAAAAGAACTGAGAAGAAGGTTAAATCTATCATAGCTGACAAAGATCACCCAGCGAACAGTCTGTTCACTCCACTTCCTTCAGGAAAGCGCTTTCGTACCATCAAAGCCAGAACGTCTCGCTTTAAAGATAGTTTTTATGTAAGGGCTGCCTGTCACCCTGTTTCCCTGTAGACCTCTTTCTGCTGTGTGTATCTGCTAGACTTACATCCTTATATCATTACACCCTCTTGCTTTTTTTTTACTGATGTGTTAATGATTTGAATCATACATTCGTGTCTTACCGGTAGTTACAATTTTTTTCTCTTATCCTGGGATGAACTTATTCTTAACCAAAATTTTAAGAGCTATTTATCTTGCCTTTGAACTCTAATCCTCAGTCTGCGTACTCGAAGGAGGGCTTATGGAAATTCGGTGATAGTTTCTGGAAGGATCTTTATGTGTCTTTTATCTGTTCGTGATCACTGTTAATTGATAAACTGTTTTAATTCCCCAGGCTTGGATTTTTTTAACTTGCGTTAGAATGTACTCTTACTAAATATTTTGTTATGTATCAGAGCTTCTTCGCCTGTCTTTGGTTTTTTAGTCTTGCGCATGTGAGGAGGGGGAGCGAATGTAAGAGAACAATTTTTACCTTATATTGTTTAAATTAAGTCCCGTGTGCGTGTGTGTGTGTTTTTGTGTGTGTGTGTGTGTGTGTGTGTGTGTGTGTGTGTGTGTGTGTGTGTGTGTGTGTGTGTGTGTATGTATCTGTGTGTGTGTGTATGTGTGTGTGCGTGAGTGCGTGTGTGTGTGTGGGTGTATGCGTGCGTCACGGCTGCATTTTCCCAGCCATTCTGACACCCTCCAGTTACTTACCTTTCTGCCAGCCGGCATCGCCTGCGAGTACTATTTTTAGCCAGGCAGGTTTGACCAGAGTCCATCATTCTACTGCAGTGCTTTGTAACTGCTGCGATCTTTCGGGAGGGACTGATACTGGCACAGAGTAGGCCTATCGAATCTAGGTCAATCTGTAAGCCTATACTTCAATGTGTGCCTGTGGCTCGCCACAGGATGGGCGTGGATGACCGACGAATTTGTCTTTTATGATGTTGGACATTGTAATTGTTTGTGAGGCGTGAGTGTGATTGTATGCATAGCCAAAACATTTTCCTTGTGTCTGTGCACTGGGCTAAAATAAAATCTTGTTATCTTGTTTTGTTGTTGTTCTTCATGTCTTACCTGATTGAAAGCCTTGGTATAATCAACAAAGCATAGATATAAATCCTTATTCATCTCGACTGACCTCGTTCCTTTCCCTTCAACAAATCCACACTGTTCTACTGCTATTTCTCTTTTGATTCTGTTCCTTGTCCTCATCATGAGTATTCTTAATAGGATTTTTGTTACATGACTCATCAAGCTGATTGTACGATCGAGTTTGCATTATGTAGCCCCTGTCATCTTTGGAAGTGCAATGAAAATTGATTTTGACATATCTTTGAGGATTTTTCCGGTGTCAAAAATTTCATTGTTATTTTTTCCATACCAAATTCCTCCAGGGCTTCAATCATCTTTGTATTAACATTATCTGGTCCTGGGGCTTTTCCTGGTTTCATCTTTTTCAATGCTGCTCTAACTTCATCTTTTAGTATGGGTGGTCCTTCAACGTTCCTTGTTATAATGTGTTCATTTCTCTCATCGTTAAAAAGATCTTTAATGTACTCTCCCCATCTATCTAATATTTTGTATTTTTTCCATAATAAACGTACCATCTTTCGATTTTAAGCAACCAGTTGATGTGCATGTCTTTTAGCTGTGGGCAGTTTCTTGAATTCTTATGTACATACCCTGATGATCTGTTTTGTGTCGGTCTTCTATGTCTTTGTACTTTGTTTTCCGCCAAACCTCTTTAGCTTCATTGCACCTATTCCTGATTAATTTTTTCTCTTTGCCTTCCTCCGTTCTTCTGTCAAGCCTATAATTTCTTTTGTCATCCAGTTCTTCCTTGTTTTTCTATCTACTCCAGGGATTTCTTCACAAAGGAAATTTTCCTTCTAAAATTACGTTTAATCTAACATACTTACCATGGCTCACTGATGCAACTAGCAACAGCGGTTTACCATTTCTGCCTCTTAACAATAAAGTCCAAAAGGACCATAACTCTGAGAGTTCTAGCCAGGACTGGGAGCACCATTTGGTCACTGAGGATTGGAACCAAGGACCCAGGGGGACCGGAAGGTCGCACGACTGTGAAGTCTGCGACCAACGCCTCCGAAATCCGCGTTGGGATTGCCGTTTGAGGAGCCGACCCAGTGGCACTAGGGGTGCCAGCGACTCCATAAGACCCAGAAGGGAGGCCAGCTTTCTAGTTGGGGCCTGAGACTGAGAGAGCACGTGAGCTAAGAGGTCCTGAAGGCGTAGTAAGCGCTGGGGAGTTGGGGACACCAACCACTTGGTTGTGTTGAAGGACATGCCCAGGAACTGGAACTGTTGCGACGGAGTGAGGTCTGACTTCTCCTTATTGCAAACAAAGCCCAGATCGTGACAGAGTTGCAGAACCTGGAAAGTTTGTTGTGTGCACCGATCCATGGAGGAGGCGAGGAGAAGCCAATCGTCGAGATAGGCCTTGAGGCGGATACCCCTCTCTTGAACGTCCATGCACAGCTCCCGCACCAGCCACCTTGGTGAACAACCAAGGGGCTGGTGCCAGACCAAAGGGAAGGGCCCTGAACTGGAAGATCCGGTTGCTGTAAACGAATCAGAGGTACTCCTGTCCTTTGGGTGAATGAGGTGGAAGTACGCATCCATGAGATCAATGGATATCTCCCAGTCATCTGGATGAAAGGCATCGGGGATCGACATAGGGGTTTCCATGCGAAAGTGGAGGACGTGGAGGAACCTGTTCAGGGGAGAGAGATCCAGGATGGGCTGCCAGCCCCCAGAAGCTTTGGGGACCACAAAGATGTGGCCATAAAATCCCGGAGACGAACGGGAAAAAACCTTCTCCATGGCCCCCTTGGCTAACATCGAAAGAACCTCCTGATCCAGGGCCTGCGAGGCCAAGTAAACCCGAGGAAGTGCAATAGCAGGAGGAGAGGGCGTGAGTGGAGGGCGGGGTCTCTCCTGATGTCAGCCTGGCTCTTGATGGTGGCCTGCATGTGGTTCCCAAAGAAGGAACCAGACCGAAGTGGCACAGCTCTCGAAGAAGCCTTGGTGGATGTGGAGCTGGTGACCGCAGATGCCGAGAGAACAGCATCCCGCCTCGCCAGGACTGAGTTGAGGAGCAGTTTGGCGAAGGCATCGGCCGAATACTTGAGTCATTCCACCATGGACTGGATAAAAGCCACAATGGCGGGAAAATCAGGCGACTGACGTATAGAGAAGGACTCGTGGTCTGGGTCCTTAAGGGCGGACACCAGACCCCCCAAGAAGCAGTCCATAACTGAGACCGCCACCAGCCCCTCCTCACAGTCTCCTCCCAGTCAGCCAGGCAGTGCTCTGGGAGGGAGATGTGCTGCTGCTGGGCCCAAGGCCTCTCCTGCACAAACAGGAGGTCCTACTGTGTGAGGGAGAGCGGCGACTCTGGAATGGCCTCATAGGCCGTGAAGGCCTTTCTGTGGAAAGGGAGTTGTGTGCTTCCTTCCCCTTTACCTTGCTTTGGGCCCTCTGCACTGAGTCGGCCACCATGCCTGACTCTTTTAGCATAGAGGAGTCTGGGGCTGAGAGAGGAGGTGCACCCAAGGCGAGCTCAGTCGAGCAAGGGCAGGGAGCCTCATCCTCCTGTGCAGTGAACAGAGCTCCAGGCAGGTGGGATGCCAGCCGGTCCATCGCTTCAGGAAAGTAGAAGGAAGTGGGGGCAGAGGCCTCATCCTCTGGGTCCGAGTCCGTGTCCCCTGACCCGCCTATAGAGGAGGCGGGGGACTGCGGAGTGCCCAAACAGAGGGCAACTCCAGGTGGACCCGGATCGAAGGCCCCGGGAAGCACCCCTGGGGGGAATCCGACACCGGGGGGGGGCGGAGGGGCGGGCGAGGCAGACGCCTGCACCGGTGGGGCACAGGGCATAAAGCCGGGCCACCAAGTGTACCCTGCGGATGAGGCCAGAGGAAATCCCATAGGTGGGAAGTGCTGCCATGGCGCCATGTACGGTGCCATGGGAGGCACCATGGGCCGAGCCCATGGAGTCCCAGGACCCTGAACCCATGAAGAAGAGGGCCCAGCCCACTGGTAATGGCCCTCGCAGGTCGAGGGATCTCCAGTGCCCAAGGGGCCAGCCTGTTCGGGGTCACTTGGCATTTGCCAAGACGACCAAGTGCTCTGTCTGGAATGGGACAGAGGTGTGCCAGCCCGCTGCGGGTTGCTTGGCATTTGCCAAGGCGACCAAGCGCTCTCTCCGGAATGGGACAGAGATGTTGGAGCAGGGACACAAATAGGCTGCGGGGGAGGAAGGGAGACAATCGGGGCGGACCTACGGTCTGACGCCCGTAACAGAGGGGTTGTCTCCCTTGGCCCCCCTGGCGAAGCAGAGGGTGTCTCGCCTGGCGAACCAGGGGGTGAGCCATTTTTCGCAAAGTGCTGGCCTTCCTGCCTCCAGAAGGAGACCCATGCCCGTGTCGCCCTTCAGCCATAGGGGCTGAAACGGTAGCAGCAGAACCGGAGTTGAGCTGTACGCAGGGGGCGAGTACGGAATCGACAGAACCGCAGTTGAGCCGATTACCGTGAGGGGCTACGAGAAGGCCGCAAGGTGACGAAAACTCAACAGAGCCACAGCTGAGTTGAGGGCTCGTGGTCACCGCAACAGAACCGCAGCTGAGTTGCGATGACTTGTCAGGAAAGTGAGAGAGAGAAGACGAAGGAGACGGAGGAAGGAGAGACAAAGATGAAGAGAGAGCGGGTTTTGGCGCATTGAGCAAACCTCCGGTCTGTGGGTTGGAGAATTCGGCGGACGAAATCTTAACCCTCGCTTTGTCACCCAAACGCTTCATGTAAGTTTCTCCCTTAAACGAAAACGTAGGCAAGACAACACAAAACAGCAACGACAATCAATCGATTGCAAGCAAAGTAGAAAAATACTGGAAGATGGCTGCGGAGAAAAGAGGACGGCTATACGCATGCGCAAGACACAAGAACTCTCAGAGTTATGGTCCTTTCGGATTTTATTGTTAAGAGGCAGAAATGGTAAACCGCTGCCGCTAGTTGCATCAGTGAGCCACGGTACAGTATATGTAATTAATTAAAGCTTCATTTATCGAGTTTCTCGCCTTTGTTCATTGTTCCTAACTGTCACCAACGTCTTCCAGAGCACAGATTTTGTTTTGAACATGTGCGTTAAATTTTTCACCGGTCGCTTCATCTGTTTTTAAGAGTTCAAGATTTAGTTTGATGTTACGTTTGGTCTGTCTTCTTTTCCTTACTTTCAGCCTAAATCTTCCCAATACATGATTGTTGGTCATTGTTGCAAGTCCGTCGAATATTTTCTCCTTGGGATTACCTAGTGTTCTCTTTCCATCGAGTTTTCCTATTGTGATCAGGTGTTCTAATTCCCCTTTCCTCATAAAATGGCCTCTAAATGTTGCTTGTCTTTTCCTAATCTTTTTTTAATCAATGATCTTCTTGTGTCTGCCTCCATCAAGATTGTCTCGTTTGTTTTCTTTGCTGTCCATGGAACTCTCAACATTCTCCTTAGAAATCACGTCTCGGCTGCCTCAATTTTGTTCTAACTTTGCATGTTGATTTTCAACGCCTCACAACCATACAACAGTATCAATTCTATTTGACATTCAAGAACTCTCTTCCTGATGTTAATTGATAGGCATTTGTTGGTAAAAACGCTTTTCATCTTCTTGGATGCCGCTTTGGCTTGGTCAATTCTGCTAGCTATTTCTGATGTGCGCCTACCGTCTGTTGAGATGAACGTTCCCAGATATGTACATGTACATTTATCAACCTGTCTCAAAGTTGTGCCATTTGTGGTTATTTTGCATGAGGGGATTTTATGATTTTTACTGATTACCATAGACTTCAGTTTTCTTGTTATTTAGCTCCAGCCCTTTATTTTTGCTTTCTATTTTTATTATAATTCACAAGCTTTTGTAGGTCCCTTTTATTTTCTGCAATTAGCATGGTATTATCTGGATCACGAATATTGTTTATCGTTTTTCCTCCAACCTTTATCTCAGGGCCTTCTTCTACGTTTTTCATGATGGTTTCGTTATAAAGTGAAAACAAATCTGGTGACAGAACACAACCCTGCCTATCCCCTCTTTTGATATTTTGGAAAGAGCTTATATTGTCTTTTATTCTCATTGCTGATGTTTGTTTCCAATATATATTTCTGATTATTCTTAGATATTTTCCATCAATATCGAGTCTTTCTAGTTGGTTGATCAATTCTTCATGTCTTACCCGATCAAAAGCCTTGGTATAATCAACAAAGCATAAAAACAAATCCTTATTCAACTCTACTGACTTCTCTTTGATAATTCTTAGGAATTATATGGCATTAATAGTATCTTTCTATCTCTTTGATTTCTTTGATTAAACAATGGATGATGCAATGACTAAACATTCCGACTTTTGAGTGGCAGTCCTCGGCACAGCTGACGCTCATGAAGCCTGATGACTGTGATTGGGTGGTCACTGATGCAGTTTTCCTTCTCTCTCCTGTTTCCGACCACAGTCCAGTTCGTTTCTCTCTGCAATAGCGAAGCATGCACGTACAGCCTGTTGCCAGGCACAGCGATCTGTAGCTGTCTCTTTCCAGGTGTCCACACTGATATCAACAGACTTCAGGTCACGTTTGTAAACTTTCCTATATCGCAGCAGTGGGCTTCCTGAGGGCCAGGATCACGCAGCGAGCTTTCCACACAGGATATCTTTTGGAATGCAGCCATCTTGCATGCGGCGGACGTGGCCAAGCTAGCACATTCGTCGTTGTATGAAGCAGGCATACATGCTTGGTGTGCTGTCCTGGCTCAGGATGTCGTTGTGGCACACAGTCCCTCCTGGAAATGCCCAGGATTCGGCGCAAGCACCGCAGATGAATGCCATTCAGGTTGCGGTCTTGGCGAACATTGGTCGTCCAGCTCTCATTACTGTACACTGTACTCTGTACACTCCTATCTTGGTGGTTGTGCCCAGCTTAACATTTTCATACATTCTCTTGGACATTTTGGCCACGGCAGCGGCAGCTTTCCATGTTGCGCTCTGGGTGGAGAGTATCGATCTTAGGTAGGTGAATTCATTTACCACTGAGAGGGTGTACTCGCCGTTGCTGATGTCTTCGCCGACATTCTGCCATATGATACTTGTCTTATTCAGAGCGATGATGAGACCAGAGCGTGTTTAAAATATCAAGGCGATAGCATTAGCGAAGACTATATATTCCAGATCAGGGTTTCCTGGTTTTAGACCCCCATCCCCATCCCTTTTCAAAGGACAGAGAGAGGGGGGGAGGGACGGAGAGACAGAAGTAGAGAGAGAGAGAGAGGCTACATAAAGCACTAAGTGAGGTCACTGTAATGTATTTCTTACATTTCATGTATTTCTTAAATTTATCTTTATACTTAAAGAGACTAATCTGTATATGTCATGACCCCCATGTTACTGTGCTGTGTTGTCTGTAATATGCTCGCGCGTTCAGAACGGGCTTGGACATTTGGTAAGCAATTTATTTTTACCGAGATGACTTATGCACTTTGTTATTTTAATCAAATTTTTTCTTCATTTGTATGCCTAAGACGAATGGAGACAGTTCTATGTCAGACAATTATTTTGCTGTCAAATAAAAAAAAAATTAGCTTCAAGGAGCAAAACCGCATACCTCCAACAGCAACTTTGCTTGAGGACCCTGTCTGTAAAATATCCCCTTCCTTTTCCTAGATCTGGCCCAGCAAGTATCAGTTCGATTGACCGGAAAAGAAAACAGTTTATGATATTTAGATAACAGACAGACAGGCAGACAGAGAGACAGACAGACAGACAGAGTGAAAGAAAGACCTGTGACATACAGTCTGCATATTTCTATAACTGTCATGGAAAGCCACGTCAGAGAGACAGACAGACAGAGAGACAGAAAGACAGAAAGACAGACTGACAGACAGAGAGGAGAGAAAGACAGAGAGGAGAGAAAGACAATGAAACAAAGAAAAAGAGAGAGAGGGAGAAAGAAAGAAAGGAATAAGAGAAAAAGAGAGAAACAGGCAGACAGACAGAGGAACAGAAAAGCAGACAGACAGAGCGTCAAACAGACACAAAACGAGACAGACATGGATAGAAAAACAGACAGACAGAAGAACGGATAAACAGACCGAGGGAGAGAAAAACAGACGGCCAGGCAGACAGAAAGACAGACAGATAGGCAGACAGGCAGACAGGCAGACAGGCAGACCTACGACAGACGGCCTGCAGATTTCTACGTGTGTTGTAAAAGGCCACGTCACCAGTCAGCATCCAGCCATCAACACAATGCTGGCCTGACCTGTCTCCAAATGCATGATGCGTGGCACTCACATAACCATTAAACACCTGCGGTCCTTTCACCTGAACTTCTCCCACACGTCCTACCTGCACACACACACACACACATACACACACACACACACACACAGATATATATATATATATATATATATATATATATATATATATATATATATAATATATATACACATACATACGCACATGACAATTTACAATCAACAGTTCATTTCACAATTCTCAAACAATGACAAAAAAAATCACAAACCCTCTCCACACACACATCATTGTAAAATGTTTTTCCAGACACTCACACATACACTGTATCTTTCATTATGAAAACTGGCTGATCCACGTCAAAGGGATCCGTAGGGAATTCACGTTCTTGGGGGGAATCAAACTGTTTTGGGCCATCACATCTTTGATACTCACCTGTCTCATCTGTCGGCGTCAGCGGGCTTTTTTGGCTGCTGCACTCTTTGATACCACCATCTCCTTCCAAGCCGCTCTGTCTTTACTTCTTGAATATTTAGGCCACTGATGTTAGTTATTTTCTCGATGTATGAGATTGGAGGTCTGCCTTTCTTTCCCCCCCCCCCCCCCCCCCTTTGTTTTTCCTTGAAAAATGGTTGTCATGAGGTCCGTGTTCTTTCTATGCGACACATGGCCAGTGTATTTTAGTCCGCCCTTGTTGATATCTGCCAGTAGTTTTCTGGTGGTATCAAGTTCTTCCACGACACTTCCATTAGTTTTTCTGTCTGTCCATTTCACTCGTAGTAGTCTCCGATAAAACCACATCTCTGCTGCCTAAATACTTTTGCAATCAGCTTTTCTGAGAGTCCGGGCTTCACAATCATGAATCATGATTGGCCAGATCAAACATTAATTTAAAGTTTTAATTTTCAGGCCATTTGGTATGCCTCTGTCTTTCAAGATACTGCTGAGTTGGACCATTTTTTGCTTTGCTATTCCAAACTCTTAGTTAGATGTCTTTAATGCATGCTCCATCATCAGTTTTTACAGAACCAAGATATTTAAAATCCTAAACGTTTTCTCAGGAACTTTATTAATTAAGATGTTATGATTGTTTTTCAGTGTCTTTGCCTTTTATATGTAGCACTTCTGTTTTCTTGTCATTTAAGTTTATGGCAGCCTTTTTGCCAGCTGCATCCAACCTGTATAGCATTCTTTTCAGACTTTTAATGTTGTCTGATAGTAGCTCAGTATCATCAGCATAGCGCAGATTTGTAAGTTTTTTCCCTCCTATCTTTATGCCATGCCTTCTATATCAGCATCTCTCATGACTTGTTCCATATAGATGTTAAAGAGATACTGTGAGAGGATATAGCGTTATCTAAATCCCCTGTGGATGTTGAAAAATTCACATTTCTGACCGTTCCATCTAATTGTAGCCTTTTGGTCTTTCTATAATGAGGCAATTAATGAAATGATAAGTTTAGGAAAGCTCATTTTGACCATTGCGTTGAATAGGTGGAGATGAACGACGCTGTCAAATGCTCTGTTATAGTCTATGAAGGTGACTAAAGCTTCATTATCAGTGCTTTATTTTTTCAGTGAGTATTTGTAACACAAATAACATATCAGTTATGCCTCTGTTGGATCTGTAGCCTGCCTGGCAGTCAGATAGTTCTATCTTGGGCTTCAATCTGTGAAGAATAAGTATGAGCAAAATCTTACTGGCGTGGCTGTATAGGGCAATGGTTCTGTAGTTGTTGCAATCTTTGACACTGATACTCTTGTAAAGCATCACAAATTCTTGAAGTTTCCAATCTGTTGGCCACTGATGAGTATTCCAGATTTTACAACAAATATGGTGCATTACTTTTATACCTTTTCTAGCATGTTTTAACAATTTTCCTGGAACATTGTCAATTCCTGGGAATTGTCTTGTTTTTAACTTTTAATATTACCAGACAAGGTGCAAATTTTTGGGCAACTGGTCTTTGTCAAGCATAAGATCACGAACGAACAAACACCAAATTAAAAAATTGGGAGAAAAAGACTTAAACTTCCCTGCTGCTTCTCCCACTGGACGAAGAAGCAGGGAAGTTTCAGTCTTTTTCTCCCAATTTTTTAATCTGGTATTTGTTTGTTTGAGATTTTAAATTTACGCTTAACAAAGGCCAGTTGATCAAAAATTTGCGCCTGTCTTGTCTGGTTATATCAAATACGCGTTCTGATTCTATTTTCGTGTTTTTGTGATTCCCGCTTACTTGAACGCAGGCAGTCGCTTTTGTTTTGGATTTGTTTTGAACTGCTTGATGGCTGCTTTGATTTCACTTAAAAGTGGCTCTGGATCTGATTCTGGACAGTTCATGTCACAGCACAGGGTGTCTTGGGGGCTATTGCTAAAAAAAGAGAGAATGCTCCGTATTCATTCTATCTGTTAATAATATGTTCTGGTTCAGTCAATGTGGTGCCTTCTTTGCTCATTTCTTGGTTGGAATGTGGTGGATTGAACTTTCTTTATCTGTAGGAATAGATCCCTGGATCTTCTGTGTTCGTTATGCTCATTTATTTTTGCACATTCTTCCTCCAGCCAATTTTTCTTAATTCTTCTAATTTTGCTCTAATTTCTTTTTTGAGTTTTTGTGTTCCTTTTTTTTTCTTCCAGACTCCATTCTTTCTTCCAGACTTACGAGCTTGGCTTTTCTGTTTGGTTAGATCCATAACTTTCTCGCTGATGCATAGCTTAGTTGGTTTTCTTTTTCTTTTTTTTTTTTCCTGCCTAAGTTTTCTTCTGCTACTTCAATGTAGGTTCCATCACTTTTCACAGAACGAAGATATTTGAAATCCTTAATATTTTCTAAAGGAACTTTGTTAATTATGATGTCATGTACGCAGGGTGGTGCGTGCACATGATTTTTGTGTCGTGTGCATGGAGTAATGTATGCATGAGTTTTTATGTTGCGTGCGGAAGGAAATTTTGTGTGTGCATGTGTGGTATGATTGAGTTTTTGAAAAACAGCTCACCCAAGTTGAAAACTAAAAGTGAAACAGGTTTTGCTAGTCAGTCTCCAGAAAAACCACCTTCAGAAGAGGATAAGGAGAAGAAGAAGAAAAAGAACAAGAAGAAAGATAACAAGAAGAAAAATAAAGAAAAAGAAGGTGAAACAAAAACGAAAAGAAGAAAGAAAGAAGTAAAAAAAAAAAGAGAAAAAGAAGGAGAAGAGGAAGGAGAAGAAGGTGAAAAAGGAAAAGAAGTAGCAGAGATAGAAAATGAATTAGAAGGAGAAAAGTAAGAAGAAAATGGCGAGAAAGAAAAAGGAGAAAAAGAAGAAGAAGAAAAAGAAGAAAAATAAAAAAGAAGGCAAAAAAGAAGGATAAGGAGAAGAAACGAGAAGAGTAAGGAGAAGGTGAAGAAGGAGAAGAAGAAGGAGACGAGGAATAGGAGACAAAGAAGGAGGAGGAAACGAAGGAGATGAGGAATAAGGAGACGAAGAAGGAGACAAGGAATAAGGAGACAAGGAAGAAGGAGACAAGGAAGAAGAAGACGAGGAAGAAGGAGACGGGAAAAAGGAGATGAGGAAGAAGGAGACGAGGAAGAAGAAGATGAAGAAGAAGGAGATGAAGAGGGAGACGAGGAAGAAGAAGAAGGAAAAGAAAGAGGAGCAGGGGATGAGGAATAGGAGACGAAGAGGAAGGAGAAAATGAAGGAGGAGAGAAAGAGTATGAAGGTGCGTGGTTGTGTATATTGTATGTTGTATGAGTGATGGGTGAAAGTTGGTAATAATAAATGTAAAGAAAAAACATATCGCAGTTTGTTTAGTGCCATTGGTTGGAAGGAGTTGCATGACGGACGAATGCTTTTTGCATGTGTTTGAGTGCGTGAACATGTGTACACAAAAGCATGACAGTGGTGACCCTGACATAAGGATAGGCTAGATTTGGATTTCACCCACTGATAAAAAAAAAATTCTTTAGATACTGATTTGTATACCTTAGTGAAACATTGGGATTTGTACCTCCTCTGACAAGTGTTTCATTTGTATAATTTTATGCAGTTTTTAGATTGAATGCTGATTTCTCTTTAAGAATAGCGGTTGTTGCAAGCTGTTGTTTGCTTCATTCATGGCGCTTTGTCTTTTTTCGTAAATAAGCTTGGAGTTCGTGTGTTTACTTGTGTGTTGCTTACTTTTCTTTTCTTTGACATTTTTTTTCTTTTTGACAATCTTGTTCCCCCCAGATAGTGAAAATGGATAGTTTTGATAAATATTTTGAACAAGCTCAGCGCATGCAGCTTTCTGGGGAACAAGTCAATAATTATATTCAACAGTGTATTGAGCGTGATGAGCGCCAGAAACAAAGAGAATATGAAAAAGAAATGAAAGCATAAAATGAAAAACAAAGAACATGAGGGAAAACAAAGTGAAAAACAAAGAGAACATGAAAAAGAAATGAAGGAAATAGAAAGACAGAAAGAGAGAGAGGAAAATGAAAAACAAAGAGAACATGAGGAAAAACAAAGAGAACATAGCTTTAAGTTGCGTCAGCTGGAATTGGAGGCAGAGGTAGAGTTAGAGAGGCTGAAATTTCAAAAAGAAACCAAAGATTCGCCCTCCAAAACTTCTTCCAGTAGCTCTCAGCCCAAGTCCTCTTATATCCCCAAACTTCCTCCATTCGACGAACATAGGGACGGTATTGATTTGTTTCTTTTTCGGTTGGAGAGTCATGCGACTTCTTGCGGTTGGCCTCGTGAAAAATGGACTTTATAGGTCGCATCGCTTTTTAAGGGAAGTGCATTGGTACTATATCATACCCTTGCGGCAAAAGAAGGACTTACATGGGACCAATTGAGAGAAGAACTTTTGAAAAAATTTCAGTGCACCGCAGATGGTTTCCGTGACAAATTTCGCGCAGTCCGTCCTGAAAAAGGTGAATCTTTTCCATCGTTCCTTATAAGAATTTCCCATTATTTGGATCGATGGATTGAACTTTCGTAAACTGACAAAGATTTTGATAGTCTTCGGGATCTCCTTTTGAAGGAACAGCTTTTACAATGTGTCAGTAAAGATCACGCTGTCTTTTTGCGCGAAAGAGAAATTCACACTGCAGAAGAAATGTGCCGGACCGCGGATCAATACCGAGTTGCTCATCCAGAAAAAACACTGCCCGAAAAGGTGATTTTTCTGTTTTTGACGCAAATGTCTCTGTGTATTCGCCAAATAAAAACCAGTTTGTCCGGAACTTTGGTCGCATGGGTATAACGCTCCACCACCTCGTTATCAAAAACCATCGCCTCGATTTGGCAATCCATCTCATTTTGGTAATGCAACACCTCAACAGAGACAAACCATTTCGGTCATGGTGAATTTAAAGGACAATCCTTTTCCAAACCTAACCCCGGTGAGAGACAAAACTTTTCTCCCACCCAACGTTCTCCCGTTGCTACAGGTAAATCCCATACCAATAGACAAAAACAACATAACACACAAGGTGTCCCCAAGTGTAATCATTGTGGATGCAAGTTCCATTTTATAAAACAGTGCCCTTATGTGAACACATTATCAGCAGTGAATGTGGCTTCACATGGGGTGAGTGACAATAATATTACACAGGAGGAGGGGCATCAGACCTTAGTTTCACAGGCATCTACTGCTGGACTGTGCGTGGAGAAATGCTGTGTGAACGGGTATGATGCTACTCTTCTGAGAGATACAGGCTGTACTACAGCAGGGGTCAAGAAATCTCTGGTGCGACCAGAGCAGTACACAGGTGAAACACAGACATGCCGTTCTTTCGCGGGCAAAGTTGAAAGATTTCCTCTAGCAGGCATTGAAGTCTCAACCCCTTATTTCGCAGGTACACTTCTGGCCTGTGTCATTGAACAACCAGTCACTGATTTGATACTAGGCAACTTACCTGGGGTGGCAACTGTGCACGGGGGTCAGGGAGGAACATTTGTTCCATGCAATGTATCTACTAGGCAACAGGCTAGACAGCAGTCAGGTTCCAAACCTTTACCAACCCCTAACATTCCCTCCATTGATATATCCTCCTTAGAACTCATAGACTTACAACAAAGGGATGAATCCCTTGCAGCTCTGTATAAAGCTGCACTTTCCCATGTACCACTCAATTGTGACAGGCCGTGCTTTGTCAAAGACGAGGGAATACTGTACTGTGACAGGCCGTGCTTTGTCAAAGACGAGGGAATACTCTACCGTATTTTCCCAAAGAATGGGTCAATCATAAAACAAATCGTTGTTCCTTCGTCTCTGAGATGTACGGTCTTGCAGACAGCACATGACGCTATGTTTGCTGGTCATTGTGGTACCAAGAGAACTCTACATAGAGTTCATACTTCTTTCTTTTGGCCAGGCATTTCAAAGTCAGTTGCGGAATACTGCCGTTCTTGCGACATTTGCCAAAAAACAATCCCAAAAGGTCGCATTCCCGCTGTTCCATTGTGTCATATGCCAGTCATTTCAACACCGTTTGAACGTGTCGCAGTGGACATTGTAGGGCCATTTCAGACATCGCGTACCTGTGTACGTGCTTACCATTGTGGATGTAGCCACTCGCTATCCTGAAGCTATACCACTCAAAAAGACACAATCTCGGTCGCAGAAGTTTTGGTAACCGTTTTCAGTTGCATGGGTTTGCCAAAGGAAGTCCTCTCAGACTGCGGGACACAGTTTACTTCAGACATGATGAAAGAAGTATACAGATTACTATCAGTTCATTCCGTCACTACCACACCATATCATCCCCAATCGAATGGCATGGTAGAACGATTCAACGGGACACTAAAAACCATGCTCAAGCGTGTCAGCAGTGAAAGTCCTTCTAACTGGGATCGGTACCTACCAGCTATACTCTTCACGTACAGGGAGTTGCCTAATGAAAGTACTGGCTTCTCGCCTTTTGAGCTACTCTTCGGACATACACCATGCTGACCATTCTCATTCCTCACAGAGAAATGGTCAGGACAAGATTTTTCTGAAGACAAAATGAACATTTTCGAGTACGTCTTTGATCTCGAAAACAGAGTTCAAACCGGATGTGACATTGCAAAGGAAAATGCGTTTTCCAGTGCTCAGAAATACAAAAAGTTCACAGATCGAAAAAAGAAAGCACGCTCACTTTAACCTGGTGATCACATCCTTGTCCTGTTGTCAGATGACCAGAAAAAACTGACTTTGAAATGGAAGGGTCCATTCAGGGTGGTAGAAAAAACTTCTGATGTTAACTACAAAATTGACATGAATGGACTGAAAAAGACATTACACATTAACATGTTGAAAAAGTATGTGGAAAAGACAAATGTCTCCATCAACGTGACTGATTGTGTGGCTGGCAGTGTGATGAGTGCGTCTGATGTTCGAACATCCTACCAGTAGACGCTGTGAATCTATACACTAACAGTGAAAAAGGACGAGACTGTGTGACACAAATTTCTGTGTGTGCAGCTGTGAGTACGATTGAAGAAAGTGAGGATATTATCAGATTACCCACACTCTCTGTTAAAGGAGAAACATACAAAGATGTGGTCATTGACGATGACCTATCCCTTTCAATGCGCCAGGACTTGACTTCACTGTTATCTGACTTTTCAGACATCTTGACTGACAGACTAGGTGACGGCAAATCTGTCGAACCCCACAAAATTGTACTGACGACAGAAAAGCCAGTCAGGGTCAAACCCTATCCTCTGCCCTTTGCAGAAAAGGAGACCGTTGAAAGAGAAGTAAAAACCATGTTAAGTCTTGGAGTCATAGAGCCTTCTACGTCCCCATACAGTGCCCCAGTCGTTCTAGTTCCTAAGCCTGATGGTTCAGTGCGCTTCTGTATTGATTATCGCACTCTTAACCAGAACACTATCTTTGATGCTGAACCAATTCCCGACTTGGAAGAGCTTCTCTGCCATCTTGCAAATGCCAAGTATTTTGTTAAGATAGATTTAACGAAGGGCTATTGGCAAATTCCCATGGCACCAGAAGACAGGCCAAAGACAGCATTTCAAACACCATGTGGTCTCTTTCAGTGAACCAGGATGCCGCTTGGGTTACAAAATGCTCCTGCTACATTCGCACGTATGAAGCGTCAACTGCAGTTACATGAAGTGGCAGCTGTCAGCTTCTTTGACGACATTCTGCTGAGAGCAGAGACATGGTCCGATCTCTTGAAGTTCTTGAGGGAACTGTTCTGTCGGTTGTGCCGTTTCGGATTGACGGCCAGACCATCCAAAATTCTTGCAGGGTTTAGAGAATTGGAGTTTCTCGGACACATGATCTCTGTGGGAAAAATCAGACCAGATAAGAAAAAGGTTGAGAAGATCCTTCAACTGCAGAAACCGTCTTCCACAAAACAGGTACGCTCCATTATCGGTCTTCAGTCTTACTACAGGCGATATGTACCTGACTTTGCGACACTGACTGATTTAACAAGAGGAAACAGTCGACGACAGATTACCTGGACAGACGAATGCAAGACCAGTCTGAAAAAGATAGACAATTCTCAATACGTTCCCTGTCTTGGTTCTCCCTGATCTGTCTCAGGAGTTTGTTCTTAGAAAGGATGCCAGCAGTATTGGTATGGGTGCTGTGCTCCTTCAGAGGAAAAAGGGCTTACTGCACCCTGTTCAATATGCCAGCAAGAAGTTTTCTCCAGCTCAGCAGAAGTATTCCACTATTGAGCGCGAGTGCTTAGCAATTGTGTGGGGTTTAGAGAAGTTTGCTCGGTTCCTTTTGGGGAGTCCTTTCATTTTGCAGACGGACCACAGACCTTTGACTTTTCTCAAGTCTTCCAAATGCAAAAACAGTCGCCTTCTACGTTGGTCTTTGGTAATTCAGGAGTTCATCATAGTCCACTGATGTTGATTTTGACAATTTTTTTTACATTATCAACTACGTCATACGAATGTAGTTACGTCAGACTTCTTTTCATACCTAAGAATATGAGAAATAATTGTTTAATTGTTTTCTTAAGGGTGTGAATGTGTTAGTTATTGGTTCGTGTTTCATCCTAACGATAAATTTAGATTTTTCATATAGACAAAGAGTGTGATGCTTTTTGTATTTAAGTTATGAGAGTCGAGAATATTTTATCTGTGTAACTTGAGGAGGCACAGGTTTTGTGCCCATGGTTTGTTTGGGATGTAACCTGATCACTTTATTGTCCATTATGATTGCGATTGTATGGCATTCAAGATTTTGGAGTTAGTTGTGAATGCAGCTGGCACTTTAATGATATTGTCCATTTTGCTCCTTTTTGAGAGTATGTGAGTGATTCTGATATTATTTTTCTTTGGATTTTGTACAAACCTAGTGAGGTTTCTTTGGTGCTTAATGTGTGAATGGATCATTGCAGAAAAATACATGAGGCATTTCATTCTGTTGTAAAAAAAAAACGCATATTAAGATTTGACGATTTTTGGAGAGCAATTATGAATGAATTTTTTAAATATCATTTCTGGAAGAGAATTATGAATTTTTGATTAACTGTTTGATATTTTCTTCATGGTGCATACTACTTCATAGGTTTTATCTATTTACCAGTGGCAAGTATTTCGTAATAAATCGTTTTGTGTTTATTTGGTGCTGATTAAGTACCTATTATTTTGGCTGTCGTAATTATCAAACAATATCTGTTTATCTTTTGCTAATTCTGAATTATTTGTTAGCTCAGTTTCGAAAAATGTTTCTGGTCTTCGACCAAAAAATATTTTCCCTGGGATGGGGGGTGTCATGTGCGCAGGGTGGTGCGTGCACATGATTTTTGTGTTGTGTGCATGGAGTGATGTATGCATGAGTTTTTATGTTGCGTGCGGAAGGACATATTGTGTGTGCATGTCTGGTATGATTGAGTTTTTGAAAAACAGTTCACCCAAGTTGAAATCTAAAAGTGGAATAGGTTTTGCTAGTCAGTCTCCAGAAAAACCGCCTTCAGAAGAGGATAAGGAGAAGAAGAAGAAGAAAAAGAACAAGAAGAAAGATAACAAGAAGAAAAATAGAGAAAAAGAAGGCGAAACAAAAAACGAAAAGAAGAAAGAAAGAAGTAGAAAAAGCAGAAGAAAAAGGAGAAGAAGAAGGAGAAGAGGAAGGAGAAGAAGGTGAAAAAGGAGAAGAAGAAGAAGAGATAGAAAATGAATTAGAAGGAGAAAAAAAGAAGAAAATGGCTAGAAAGAAAAAGGAGAAAAAGAAGAAGAAAAAAAGAAGAAAAATAAAAAAAGAAGGATAAGGAGAAGAAAAGGAACGAGAAGAGTAAGGAGAAGGTGAAGAAGGAGAAGAAGGAGACGAGGAATAGGAGACGAAGAAGGAGGAGGAAACGAAGGAGACGAGGAATAAGGAGACGAAGAAGAAGGAGACAAGGAAGAAGAAGACGAGGAAGAAGGAGACGGGGAAAAAGGAGTTGAGGAAGAAGGAGACGAAGAGGGAGACGAGGAAGAAGAAGAAGGAAAAGAAAGAGGAGCAGGGGACGAGGAAGAAGGAGACGAGGAGGGAGGAGAAAACGAAGGAGGAGAGAAAGAGTATGAAGGTGCGTGGTTGGGTATGTTGTATGTTGTATGAGTGATGGGTGAAAGTTGGTAATAATAAATGTAAAGAAAAAATATATCGCAGTTTGTTTAGTGCCATTGGTTGGAAGGAGTGCGTGCTGTTGCGTGACGGACGAATGCTTTTTGCATGTGTTTGAGTGCGTGAACATGTGTACACAAAAGCATGACTGATGTCGTGATTGTTTTCAGTGTCTTTGCCTTTGATATGTAGCACTTTTGTTTTCTTGACGTTCAAGTTTAGGCAGAGGCATACCAAATATCCTGAAAGTTAGACTTCTAAAATGTTTGATCTGGCCAGTCATGATTTGTGGCTGCGAAGCCTGGACTCTCAGAAAAACTGATTGCAGAGGAATTGAGGCAGCAGTGATGTGGTTTTATCGTTTTATCGAAGATTATTACGTGTGAAATGGACAGATAGAAAAACTTATAAAAGTGTCCCGTAAGAACTTGATACCACCAGAAAACTACTAGCAGATATCAACAAGAGAAGACTAAAATATATCGGCTATGTGTCACCCAGCAAGAAGACGGATCTCAAGGCAACCATCTTTCAAGGAAAAACAGTGGCAAAAAGCAAGAAAGGCAAACCGCAAATCTCGTACATCGAGAACATAACCAACATCAGCGGCCTAAATTTTCAAAACATTGTCCACAAAAGTCAAGACAGAGCAACCTGGAGGGAGATGGTGGTGTCAAAATGTGCAGGGGCCAACACCGAACCCAGTGACGCTGACAGGTGAGACAGGTGTCCTGTCAATCATGCTGTAATCTGTAATCTATCTGATTTCTGATTTTTATTTTCCTATTGACATTGTCTGATTTTTCGAGTTTCCAGGTATATCGTCTACGATAATGCTGTTTAAAGATGTTATTAGTGATGACCAGTTCGTTGACCCCGCAGAAAGATGCCAACATATCGCCTCTTTCATAGCGTTTTCCCAGCGCATAAGGTCATATTCCACACTCTCTGTCCTCACTTTCGCCCACTTTGACATTGATGATTCCCATTGTTATCCAAACTTCTCTTTTTGGTATTTCATCCTTTGCAGTTTGAATGTCATTATAAAATTGTTCTATCTCTTCATCTGTGAGCTGGTGGATGTGGGGGCATATCCTTAAAGCAACTGCCTTTGTGTTAAGTTATCAATCGTTCATTTGATTGTTATAGCTTTTCAGAGCTGCAACATGATGTTTATCTAACATGATGGCGACCCCGTACAGGCTTTTTTCCACGGTAAATGACTGTGCGTTCGCCAGTGGCGATCTTTCCCGCACCACTCCACCTGGTCTCGCACAATCCCGGCAAGAGGATAAGAAGCTTTACCAGCTCTAGCATAGTTTGTACATTCCATTGTTGATGAGTCCTTTCTTTTTCTTTTTGTTAATTTTTATTGAAGAATCTCTACAAGTATGCCTCTGACAGCAGCCGTCAGATACATACGTATCGTCATCATAACTGCCTTTCACACCCTTGGATCCTCTCTTTCCAGTAGCCAGCGAGTTCTGTTCTTCCTTGGGGGTCTCAGAAGACATAGAACTATGTCGTTTTCCTTTGTTTTGTGAGCCACCGAGTTCTGTTCTTCCTTGGGGGTCTCAGAAGACAGAGAACTATGTCGTTTTCCTTCGTTGTGTGTCATTTCCACATGGGTTCAAACCCGCGACCACAAGGTGGCCGGGCGTCTCATTGCCCTTGTGGCGGATGATTTTACCACTTACGTACTGGACACTTCCGAGGTAAATGGGAATGTTTGGCCGTTTGAAGCTCACTTTCGTTCCTCCTCGACCAGATCCAGCCGGAACTCTTTTCGGCTGCTTCTGCTATTGCTTCTGCGGCTCTGGGCACAAGTGCACAGTGGATCTTAGGGCACCCTAAGTGTGCTTATCGGTAATCAGTTAACATAGGCTTCCTTACCTTCTGAGTGTATAGGTTCATCTTTTCTAATTTTGCGTAGGCCCGAACAAACTTTCAATCCAAGATCAGTTGTGCAATAGTGCCCAGGTCCTTTCCTTCCCAGAAACAGGGAGCTGGTTCATAAGGTTTCATGAGCATCATTTACATTAATGAACAGGAATGGAGAACAATGTTCAATTTCATGCCACTCATGCTGATGGTTTCTGGGTGGGTTTTTTTTTCATTGTGGGAGGTCTGTTGTACAATCCCAGTTGTCTGCTCCATCCAGCAGAACCTGTTTCCATTACCCGGATCTCACAGCTTTTTCAAACTTCCTGCCATGTAAAAGGTTATCAGATCTCTTGGTGTATAGGATTTTTCCCTGGCAGTACTGATGGGTGATGTGATCTCGCTAAGCGCTTGATTGTGCCTTCTTATGTATTTCCATGGGTCAGCGCTATTTTGCATGAGTTCAGGACATGTTCCCCAGTTTGTTTGTCTGCAGAGCGGGCACACATAGTCATCTGACTTCCCCCATTTCACCAGATTTGCTTTCAAGGAAAAGAGGTCATACACAGATCTGAGGATGAAACCAACCCTGAGAAAAGATCTATGTCACATGTCATTCCAACTCAGCCTTCTTTGGAGTGCACTGTCGTACATTATCTATCGCTCCTGCTGGTTCTGCTGAACTGCCCGTATGGCCAACAGTGAGATAATCATGACATTACCAGTCAATAATGAACGGTCAGATAACATGCTGAACTGCCAGTATGGCCATCAGTGAGATAATCATGAAATTCATCATCATCATCAGGTGCCTTGCCGCATGGCGTTGGCGATCATGGTCTTCCATCTGTCTCTATCTCTTGCTGCCCCAAGCATCTCCTCCACCCTCCTCGCCTTCAGCCACTCCGCAAGTCCGTCCAGCATTTTCTCCCTGGGTCTACCTGGTGCTCTCTTTCCCTCCAGCTTTCCCGATGTGACCAGGTGCTCCAAATCCCCCTTCCTCATAAAATGTCCTATAAATATTGCCTGTCTTTTCCTAATCTTCCTTATGAGTGATCTACTTGTGTCCGCCTCCATCAAGACTGTCTCGTTTGCTTTCTTTGCTGTCCAAGGAACTCTCACCATTCTTCTTAGAAACCACATCTCGGCTGCCTCAATCTTGCTCTGGCTTTGCTTGCTTACTGTCCACGCCTCACATCCGTACACCAGTATTGGTTCTATATAACATTCCAGAACTCTCTTCCTGATGTTAATTGATAGGCATTTGTTGGTAAGAATGCTTGTCATCTTCTTGAATGCTGTTTTGGCTTGGCCGATTCTACCAGCTATTTCCGATGTGCATCTGCCGTCTGATGAAATGACAATTCCCAGGTATCTGAACTTATTAACCTGAAATTACCAATCAATGATAAACGGTCAGATAACAGCCATGAACGTATAAATGAATTACCCATGATATAACAGTTCAAATGATATCATCCAATAAAAAAAATTGTATGAAAGCTCCCATAGACATGACAGAAATCACTACAAAAAGATGTATGAGCTAGTGACCCGACTAGGGACAAGCTAGTGACTTGACTAGGAAAAGTAGTGACCTGACTAGGAACAAGCTAGTGACCTGACTAGGGTCAAGCTAGTGACCTGACTGGGGGCAATCTCCACTCCTTTGGCGCTGACCAGTCTGACGCAGTAGCCAGGTACCAGGTGCCCATAGTCTCCATCCTCAAAGTGCTCCTTGTCCCAAACGTCCACCTTAAGCTTGGTCATGTAACCTGTCTCTGCACTAGACTGACTCAACACCAAGTTGTCACACAGGATTCCCACTGCTGATACCTGCTGCTTGGATAATGGCATTCCACCTGTAGAACACACACACACACACACACACACACACACACACACACACACACACACACACACACACACACACACACACACACACACACACACACATGGTGTCAGAAACAAACTTGGAAAAAAGAGAAGAAAGACTGACAAAACATCAAAGATTGAAGTTCAACCATGGGAGATGAACATGAAGAAAGAAGAGCCAGTCAACGGCACGCCAAGATTCCCTTACCTCCTAAACTTGATGTGAATGGAGGAAATACACAGAGCAAATTGTAACAAAACAGAAAGAAGAAGACTCAACGTACAGAACAGCAGTTTTTCTTTCTTGCATCGGGTTAGATGCTATGGACATCTACGAAGGATTGGCATTTGCTAATGAAGCTGAAAGAAATGATATCGACAGTGTTCTACAGAAATTCGAAGAATACTGTGTGGGTTCAACCAACGAAGCTTGCAAAGCATTCAGGTTCAACTGCCGACACCAGGCAGCAGGAGAATCCATCAAACAGTTTGTAGCAGACCTGCAGAGATTGGTCAAGACCTGCAACTATGGTGCACTGGAAACCAGACTGCTGAGAGACCAAATCGTACTGGGTGTACGTGACGAGACTCTGCGATCAAATGTACTGGAAGTGGGACAGCTGACATTGGCTGTATGTATTGATAATGTGCAGAGCGCATGGATCAAGTCAACATCAAACGTTTCAAATGATGAGAAAGACGCAGGACATGCTGGAAGTCAAAGCTTTTCAAGACAAGAAACCAGCAAAACAGTACAGCAGAGGAAACAAACCAGTCAAAACATGAAACCAGCAAAACAGTACAGCAGAGGAAACAAACCAGTCAAAACAAGAAACCAGCAAAACAGTACAGCAGAGGAAACCAAACCAGTCAAAACAAGAAACAAGCAAAACAGTACAGCAGAGGAAACAAACCAGTCAAAACAAGAAACCAGCAAAACAGTACAGCAGAGGAAACCAAACCAGTCAAAACAAGAAACCAGCAAAACAGTACAGCAGAGGAAACCAAACCAGTCAAAACAAGAAACCAGCAAAACAGTACAGCAGAGGAAACCAAACCAGTCAAAACAAGAAACCAGCAAAACAGTACAGCAGAGGAAACCAAACCAAGAAACAAGCAAAACAGTACAGCAGAGGAAACAAACCAGTCAAAACAAGAAACCAGCAACACAGTACAGCAGAGGAAACAAACCAGAGTACAGACAGAAATGCGCATATTGTGGTGGAAAGCACTCAAGAACAAAAGCAAAATGTCCAACATTTGGAAGAAAATGCAAACCTTGTGGAAGAAATAATCACTTTGCTTCAAGCAAAATCAGAAGAAAACGAGAATTCGGAGCATCGAAGAAGAAATATCTGACACAGAAGGTGATAATGAAATCCTCAAGATTGAAGACAAAACCAGCAAAAAGGAGAAAAACATACGTGCAAAAATGTTGATAAACGAGATGCCGGTAAGATTTCTTCTTGAAACTGGCGCAACAACAAACGTGATGTCTGAGAGCCTGTACAGAGAAGTCACAGGAGATGAAAGAGGCTCTGACCTGCAAGAGACGAAGAAGAAGCTGGTGATGTTCAACGGATCAGAAATGAAGCCTGAGGGGGAGATTGTGCTGCTAGTGAAAAACCCCAAGAACGGAAAGAAATACAAAGTCAATTTCGTGATCACCAAAAGGGACTGTAAGCCAGTACTGGGACTGAAAGCTGTACAACACATGCAATTGATGACGATCAATGAAGAGAACATCGCAACAATAGCGGCAGATCAGAAAGAGGAGAGAAATGCAACAGACATGCTCACAAGATACAACGATGTCTTCGAAAGGGAAGGAAAGTTGGAAGGAAAATTACACATAGAAACCGACCCCAGCTTTGCCCCAGTGAAGATGCCATGCAGAAAGTGGCCGCCAGCAGTGCAAGAGAAAGTAAAGGACGAGCTGAAGAGATTGGAGAAACTGCACTTGGTCACCAAAGTAGAAACGCCAACTGAGTGGATCAGCAGCTTGGTCGTGGCAACAATGAGCAATGGGAAAGTCAGACTGTGCATCGACTCTAAGCCACTGAACAAAGCCCTCAGGAGAAACGGGTACCCCATTCCAAACATGACGTACTGCCTCTCCTCCAAGAGGCAAAATACTTCACACACCTGGACGCCAGAAACGGGTTTAGGCACGTTGAACTGGACAAAAAAGCAGCTACCTGACGATTATGGCCCTCCATCTGTATCTTTCCCTCCAGCTTTCCTGTTGTGACCAGGTGCTCCAATTCCCCTTACCTCAGAAAATGGCCTATAAATGATCGCTAACGCCATGCGGCAGGGCACATGATGATGATGATTATAACTGATAGACAAGGTGAATCCGATACTCTTTGTGCTTTTCTGTGTTTCTACGTTTCTACATTTCCAAAGAATGAAGAAAGACGAAAACACTGGATTGCCTCGCTCTCTTCTTCTTCTTCTTCTTCTTGGCGTACGCTGCTACACAATCAGCTGAGTCCGGGCAATGAATGCAGCCGTCTTTTCCAGCTCCTGTCTGCAGCCATGGAGTTTGGTTGTCAGTGGAGTGTCTGTCGGCCACACGTCCTGTCTTGCCACCTGGTGAAGGTGACAGCTTTGGAGTATATGCTCCGTGGATTGCCTCGCTAAAGAGGGACACGTTTCAAGTCACTGAATACTCCATGATATGTACAGATCTTTTTGAAGAATCGTGTTTTTTGATCACATTGGTCAAACCACCCGCCTGAAAGCCACTGCTATTCCTACCATTTTCAGCTTCCCTGCACACTTGCAGAAAGTGAGTTGCGAACCTGTATACGAACTTGTTATGGACACTGGACACTCATTGTTTAACTCAAAATGGTCAAAGTCCCCCATGAAAGGCAAGGCGTGAACAGTATTCATCATAAATATTTTACATAATGCATGTTTGCAACTGTTAGGCTCGCTAAGGCCTCAATTATAGACAGACAGACCTACTTACATTCATTCATACAACAACACCTAAAGGTCAAACTTCCACACAAATTTCTTTATTAACACAGACGCACACGTTCTCAGTCATACAACATTTTAACATTTCCCCATGGTAAGTCCGTTTCCTCAACATGACAGCCACTAGTTCATGTCAGATGACTCACACTGTCCACAGTTCAGAATCGTCTCATGGAGCAAAACACTGCTGACGAAAATGCAGGCACACAGGAATTCCATTGACAAAAATAATGGTAGCCACTAGCACATGTCAGATGACTCTCACAGGCCACAATTCAGAAACGTCTTATGGAGCAAAGCACTGCTGGCGAAAACGAGGGCGCACATGAGTTCTGCTGACGAGGACAATGGTGGCCACTAGTTCATATCAGCTGAACCACAATATCCACAATTCAGAGACGTCTTATGGAGAAAGCACTGCTGATGAAAGTGCAAGCGCACAGGAATTCCATTGATGGCTGGCAGACGCACGAGGAGTCCCACAGAGGGCAGCTGGCGGCGCCTTACAGCAACCTGGACGAAAAGGGAAGAAAAGAAGGCAATCTTCACAATACCAAAAGGTATACGATGACGAAGACGACAGACCTGAGACTACAAGACGAGACTACACACTAGGCACCTCCATTCTACACAATTTGGGGATATTGAGATATCTCTCAGAGACACAAGTTTACAATGGATACACGGACCGTAGCGTTCTAAGGCACTTAATCTAACGACAACACTTCACTTCTGTCTGAGACAGAAATAACTTCTTCTACATTTCCCCTACCTCCTTCTGCTGGGAGAGCTGAAACCGAAGCAACACAAACTTGACCAAACGGATAAAACTACAGTTGTTGTTTTTTCGAACACTGTTTACATACACAAGCTCTATGCCCAAAACATGAAAACCGCGTCCCACATGAAAACTGCCTTTTACACAGAAAACTGCCTCCCTAACACCGGATGCTCCTCACGTGACAAAATAAAACAACAAATATTCCTTCCCTATCTCGCCAGTCTACAACATTGCCCTACCATACTGAATCTTATCCATTCCTGTATTATCTTAGTATACCAGTTGATCCGGTCAAGACGGTAACTTAGAAATATTCACTGATACATGTTTACATACTAAGAACTATCATAGAGAGGTCAGTTGAGATGAATAAGGATTTGTATCTATGCTTTGTTGACTATACCAAGGCTTTCGATCGGGTACGACATGATGAATTGATCAACCAACTGGAGAGACTCAATGTTGATGGAAAAGATCTACGAATAATCAGGAATATGTACTGGGAACAAACAGCTGCAATGAGAATAGAAAACAATATAAGCTCTTTTCAAAACATCAAAAGAGGAGTCACACAGGGTTGTGTTTTGTCACCAGATCTGTTTTCACTGTATAGCGAAAACATCATCAGAAACCTAGAAGAAAACCCTGGATTAAAGGTTGGAGGGAAAATGATAAACAACATTCAGTATGCAGATGACACCGTGCTAATTGCAGAAAAAGAAAGGGATCTACAAAACCTTGTGAATATACTAGAAACAGAAAGCAAAGGTAAGGGGTTGGAACTAAACAGCAGGAAGACTGAAGTCATGGTGATCAGTAAAAAACATGAAATCCCCACATGCAAAATAACAGCAAATGGCACAACCTTGACACAGGTTAATAAGTTCAAATACCTGGGAACGGTCATTTCATCAGACGGCAGATGCACATCGGAAATAGCTG
Organism: Monoplex corrugatus; assembly: GCA_030674185.1. Classification (NCBI taxonomy): domain Eukaryota; kingdom Metazoa; phylum Mollusca; class Gastropoda; order Littorinimorpha; family Ranellidae; genus Monoplex; species Monoplex corrugatus. The sequence goes on from JAPXFY010000012.1 coordinate 3,088,445, forward strand.
GCAGAATCGGCCAAGCCAAAACAGCATTCAAGAAGATGACAAGCATTCTTACCAATAAATGCCTATCAATTAACATCAGAAAGAGAGTCCTTGAATGTTATATAGAACCAATACTGTTGTTACGGATGCGAGGCGTGGACAGTCAGCAAGCAAGGCCAGAGCAGGATCGAGGCAGCCGAGATGTGGTTTCTCAGAAGAATGGTGAGAGTTCCATGGACAGCAAAGAAAACAAACGAGACAGTCTTGATGGAGGCAGACACAAGTAGATCACTCATAAGGAAGATTAGGAAAAGACAAGCAACATTTATAGGACATTTTATGAGGAAGGGGGATTTGGAGCACCTGGTCACAACGGGAAAGCTGGAGGGAAAGAGAGCACCAGATAGACCCAGGGAGAGAATGCTGGGCGGACTTGCAGGGTGGCTGGGGATGAAGAGAGTGGGGGAGAAGCTGTGGGCAGCAAGAGATAGAGATGGTTGGAAGTCCATGGTCGCCAACGCCATGCGGCAGGGCACCTGATGATGATGATGATGACATGTTTGTTATGCAATCTCTCCAAGTGTATTTTGTGTAGAAATGCTGCAAGCTTCTTGGTATCTTCTTAATCTCTGGACGAAAGAAAAGCAAATAGAACTGAAACACACTTGCATTTTTGTAATATCTATTTGGAATTTATTGGTACGTAAGTAATTAAGACTGAGGCAACATGAAATAACAACTGACATTATGCTCATCAGGATGCTTGTATCTTACACGTATAAGTGATCTGTGACACCAGCAGTAGTCAATTCACTTGACAGCTAGAGACATTTTAACATTCTTCAGCTTTTTTTTTGGTAGTGATGTGGAGGTATCTACAATACGCAACGACTTAGTGTGATCTTTTTTTGGATGTATTTTACATTCATGAGCGAGAAAGTCAGCGACAGAGAGAGAGAGAGAGTATGATAAATGTCACATGAACTTTGAAGTTAGCAAAATAATTAAGCAGCTTCATGCCAGCAGAATTATACAATCCCTTATGTACAGATGGAAACTTGATGCATTCAAAACAAAATACACCAAGAACATAGTGTGTCTGTGTGGAAAGAAGATAACACATAGTCATATTCTTTCTTGCGTTAAGGTAAAACGACATATTCCAACACTATCTATGAGTACAGTTTCTGATATATTTGCCTCATCATCATTACTGTATGAATTTTTTGTTAGCCTGTCAAAAAGTCCTATAGCGAATTACCTTTAAAATGTTATTTCACTTGTTCACTGTTATGGTTAGTCAATTATTAGTTTTATTTTTTATTCATTTCTTCCAGATGTTTATTAATTTGTTCGTTAGTTTGTTTGTTTAAATCGTTAATTATGGTAACATTATTTGTTAGTTTTACCTTCCCCTCTTCAAAACAGTTGTTCTCTGGATCATCTTTTCTCAAATTCGAACTTGACAATTTTCAAATATCCTCTTCACTCCTCCTCTATCACCCCCCCCCCTTTTTGTGTGTGTGTGTGTGTGTGTGTGTGTGTGTGTGTGTGTGTGTGTGTGTCTAAAATCACTTTAGTGAATAGACATTAAATCAAAGACCACCACCACACACACACGGGGTGTGTGTGTGTGAAGTTTGGCTCTCTCTTCCTCATACACACACACACACACACACACACACACACACACACACACACACACACACACACACACACACACACACACAACACACACACATACACACACACACAACACACTCCACACGCACACTAATAATGGGTCAACGGAGCTTTCTTTGAAAAAGTTATTTTAATGGCACAGTGTGGCTATTCCCTCTGTCCTACACTCATTTACACAATGTAAACAACAGACAGCTGTGCACTGGTAGGTCTCCAACATGGTAGCTATTTGGAGTTCGCGGTGGGGTCGTTTCGCCTCAAGGCTCACAAAGTGGCTCGCGCAGTTTATATAAGATGTCTGTGATATAAACACAAATATACACGTGCAGACACACATTCACACACAGACGAATGCACATGGATATACACACATACACGTGAACATATACATACGCAATGTACAAACACAATCACATAAATACGCACATAGACACATACAGACATGCACACATACACTCGTACACGCTTGCATACATACCTGCACATACACGCACGATTTCAGATTCAATTTCAGTTTCTAATGATGGCGTTTCTGCATTCGAAATGAATTGTATATCTAGTGACTTCACAGATACCCCGTGATGGAGAAGATCCAAATGATCATGGCATAAGCCTTAAGCCTGCACATAAGCCTTATATATTGGCAAGCCACAGGCGCCATGTGATGGAGAGGACCCAAATGATCATGGCATAAGCCTTAAGCCTGCACATAAGCCTTATATATTGGCAAGCCACAGGCGCCATGTGATGGAGAGGACCCAAATGATCATGGCATAAGCCTTAAGCCTGCACATAAGCCTTATATATTGGCAAGCCACAGGCGCCATGTGATGGAGAGGACCCAAATGATCATGGCATAAGCCTTAAGCCTGCACATAAGCCTTATATACTGGCAAGTCACAGGCGCCATGTGATGGAGAGGACCCAAATGATCATGGCATAAGCCTTAAGCCTGCACATAAACCCTATGTATTGGCAAGGTCTTGGGTTTTTTCTTAGCGTCTGTTTTCCGAGACAGTCCTCATAAAAAAAAGGGTGAAAAATGTGACTGCATAGTAGTAATGCCCCATAGTTACGTTACTGAAATCCATGTATTGGCAAAATCCAACATAAAACCAGTTTTCGCTATCTCACACGAGTTATCACTATCACCTGAGTGAATTCCCTTCACCCATCCTCTCTCATCGATACATACAAATACACAGAAAGAAGACACCAGCACATACAAACTAACAAACAAGCACACGCACCCACCCACACACACACACACACACACACACACACACACACACACACACACACACACACACGCACACACGCACATACGCACGCACAGATACACATAAATACACCCACGCATATCCAGGCACACATTATCTCTTTCTGTTTTTGTATCTCTTAACTTTGCCCATCCCATTTTTCTTCACTTTCCGTTCATTTATCTTTTTATTTCCTTCTAATTTCTTTGATCTTTGATTCAAGAACCAAAGCCGAGAAACTTTCTATTGTATGTTGCCGGAGTCTGCACAGCGTTATATTTGAAATAGTACCAGTGTTCGTCAGATTGCTAAAGATCCTGCTGTTCCTTTTGTGTGATATCTTAATCCAAAACAAGTGTGACTGCCCGTGTTCAAGCAAACAGGAACCAGAAAAATTACGATAGAAGAACACGAACGCGTATTTAATACAACAAGAGAAGACAGGCGCAAAGTTTCGGCCAACTGGACCTTGTCAAGCGTAAAATTACAAACAAACAAACACCAGATACAAAAATTAGGAGAAAAAGACTGAAACTTCCCTGCTGCTCGGTCCTTTTCTCACACTGGACCAAGCAGCAAGGAAGTTTCAGTCTTTTTCTCCTAATTTTTGTATCTTGTTTTAGTTGGCCTAAACTTTGGGCCTGTCTTGTCTTGCTGTATTAATTACGCGTTCTTATTCTTCCTTCGTGTTTTTTTCCGGTTCCTGTGATATCTTAGCCATGGGAAATAAGTGTTTCTAAGGAGTTCTCCTTTTCATCGAATTCGAACTTTATTTAAAGGGCTCCGGTAATGATTTATCCCCGCGTTGGTTGGTATTTATTCGTGAACCATACAATAGTTATGGGAAATGCAGTTATGGACTTTTCAACAAAATGTGATGTGCTTTTTGCTTCAGTGCACTGTAGTCTTCGTTTCACCTCGACAAGGCAGTCTGTGGCATAAGAAGGATGTGGGTGATTAATGGGACTTTAAAGTGTTATGAGAAGGATGTGGGTGATTAAAGGGAATGTGAAGTGTTGTGAGAAGGATATGGGTGATTAATGGGACTTTAAAGTGTTATGAGAAGGATATGGGTGATTAAAGGGAATGTGACGTGTTATGAGAAGGATGTGGGTGATTAAAAGGAATGTGACGTGTTATGAGAAGGATATGGGTGATTAAAGGGAATGTGACGTGTTATGAGAAGGATATGGGTGATTAAAGGGAATGTGACGTGTTATGAGAAGGATGTTGGTGATTAAAGGGAATGTGACGTGTTATGAGAAGGATATGGGTGATTAAAGGGAATGTGACGTGTTATGAGAAGGATGTGGGTGATTAAAGGGATGTGACGTGTTATGAGAAGGATGTGGGTGATTAAAGGGATGTGACGTGTTATGAGAAGGATGTGGGTGATTAAAGGGACTTTAAAGTGTTTATGAGAAGGATGTGGGTGATTAAAGGGAATGTGACGTGTTATGAGAAGGATGTGGGTGATTAAAGGGACTTTAAAGTGTTATGAGAAGGATGTGGGTGATTAAAGGGAATGTGACGTGTTATGAGAAGGATGTGGGTGATAAGGATTAAAGTGTTATGGAGAGTGTGGACGTGTTATGAGGAAGTGAGTGTTAGAGGTGGTGATTAAAGGGAATGTGACGTGTTATGAGAAGGATGTGGGTGATTAAAGGACTTTAAAGTGTTATGAAAGGTATGGGTGATTAAGGATGTGACGTGTTGTGAGAAGGATATGGGTGATTAAAGGGAGTGTGACGTGTTATGAGAAGGATGTGGGTGATTAAAGGGAATGTGACGTTTTATGAGAAGATATGGGTGATTAAAGGGAATGTGACGTGTTATGAGAAGGATGTGGGTGATTAAAGGGAATGTGACGTGTTATGAGAAGGATGTGGGTGATTAAAGGGAATGTGACGTGTTATGAGAAGGATATGGGTGATTAAAGGGAATGTGACGTGTTATGAGAAGGATGTGGGTGATTAAAGGGAATGTGACGTGTTATGAGAAGGATATGGGTGATTAAAGGGAATGTGACGTGTTATGAGAAGGATATGGGTGATTAAAGGGAATGTGACGTGTTATGAGAAGGATATGGGTGATTAAAGGGAATGTGAAGTGTTATGAGAAGGATGTGGGTGATTAAAGGGAATGTGACGTTTATGAGAAGGATGTGGGTGATTAAAGGGAATGTGAAGTGTTGTGAGAAGGATATAATAATAATAATAATATATTTTATTTATATAGCGCAAAATCTTGATAAAATCAAATAAAATGCAGTTATGGACTTTTCAACAAAATGTGATGTGCTTTTTGCTTCAGTGCACTGTAGTCTTCGTTTCACCTCGACAAGGCAGTCTGTGGCATAAGAAGGATGTGGGTGATTAATGGGACTTTAAAGTGTTATGAGAAGGATGTGGGTGATTAAAGGGAATGTGAAGTGTTGTGAGAAGGATATGGGTGATTAATGGGACTTTAAAGTGTTATGAGAAGGATATGGGTGATTAAAGGGAATGTGACGTGTTATGAGAAGGATGTGGGTGATTAAAGGGAATGTGACGTGTTATGAGAAGGATATGGGTGATTAAAGGGAATGTGACGTGTTATGAGAAGGATGTGGGTGATTAAAGGGAATGTGACGTGTTATGAGAAGGATGTGGGTGATTAAAGGGAATGTGACGTGTTATGAGAAGGATGTTGGTGATTAAAGGGACTTTAAAGTGTTATGAGAAGGATATGGGTGATTAAAGGGAATGTGACGTGTTGTGAGAAGGATATGGGTGATTAAAGGGAGTGTGACGTGTTATGAGAAGGATGTGGGTGATTAAAGGGAATGTGACGTGTTATGAGAAGGATATGGGTGATTAAAGGGAATGTGACGTGTTATGAGAAGGATGTGGGTGATTAAAAGGAATGTGACGTGTTATGAGAAGGATGTGGGTGATTAAAGGGACTTTAAAGTGTTATGAGAAGGATATGGGTGATTAAAGGGAATGTGACGTGTTATGAGAAGGATGTGGGTGATTAAAGGGAATGTGACGTGTTATGAGAAGGATATGGGTGATTAAAGGGAATGTGACGTGTTATGAGAAGGATGTGGGTGATTAAAGGGAATGTGACGTGTTATGAGAAGGATGTGGGTGATTAAAGGGAATGTGACGTGTTGTGAGAAGGATGTGGGTGATTAAAGGGAATGTGACGTGTTATGAGAAGGATGTGGTTGATTAAAGGGAATGTGACGTGTTGTGAGAAGGATGTGGGTGATTAAAGGGAATGTGACGTGTTATGAGAAGGATGTGGGTGATTAAAGGGAATGTGACGTGTTATGAGAAGGATATGGGTGATCAAAGGGAATGCTATGAGAAGGATTAAAGAAATGAGAATAATGTCTGGTCTGGACCATCATGACATATGGAGCTGAAGGATGGGCTCTCAAAAAGAAAAACATAATGAAAGTAATTCAGCTGAAATGTGGTTCTAAGAGTGAGCTGGAAAGACAAGAGAAGCAAGAGGGGAATCACTTTGTTTTAATATATAATTGTATATGATACCTCGTATGCTCTCTATAATTTTCCATTGCTTTTATTCTTGCTTTTATTGCTTTTATTCTTTCTCCCCATTTATAGCCATGCGTGTGTGTGTGTGTGTGTGTGTGTGTGTGTGTGTGTGTGTGTGTGTGTGTGTGTGTGTGTGTGTGTGTGTGTGTGCGTGTGTGCGTGCATGCGTGCGTGCGTGCGTGCGTGTGTGTGTGTCTGTTTCAGCGCTTAGATTTGATTTTGTCGAGATTTTGCGCTATATAAATATTGTAATTATTATTATTATAAGAGCATACTTGATGAGCTGAAAACTTGTACAGGTCATCCTTAAAAAGAAATTGACCTTCCTTGGACATGTGTGCAGAAATGAAAAATGTGCTCTAGTAAAAGATGTCATTCAGGGAAAAGTCGAGGGCAAAAGAGGAAGAAAAGACCACAAACAGATTCCTAGGAAACATCAAGGAGTAGACAAGTGATAAAAGTCCAGAGATTTTCCACCTAGTTGAGGAAAGACAGATGTAGAGGACAGAGATCTGGTGAGCAGTGTAGGCAGCCAACATTCCAAGGAGTGATGCTGTAGACCGACTGATGAGAATAGTATGGTTGATTACAGCTAATAATGAAGTGGTATGAGAAATATATGGATGATTAAAGGGAATGTGAAGTGTAGTGTCCTCAGTAACAAGAGATTAAATGTCTATCCTTGGAAGCTGAGAACCATCTGTGTTTATCATGAACTCTACCAACCCCCCATCCCTGTTGTATCTAATGCTTTCTTTACTTTATTCCGTTCCTTTGATTAACTGGCATCTGTCATCTCAATTGGTCAGAGCACCATGTTGATAAAACTGGGGGCGTGTATTCAACCCTCCTCCTCATCGTCATCATGTGCCCTGCCGCAAGGCGTTGGCGATGATGGCCCTCCATACGAATCTATCCCTTGTCACTGCAAGTGCATATCCCACCTCTCTGTCCTCAGCCATCCTGCAAGTCCGTCCAATATTTTCTCCCTGGGTCTGCCCGTCGCCCAGGTGCTCTAATTTCTCCTTCCTCACAAAATGTCCTATAAATGTTGCTTGTCTTTTCTTAATCTTCTTTATGAATGATCTTGTGTCTGCCTCCTTCAAGATTGTCTCGTTTGTTTTCTTTGATGTAAATGGAAAATTCAACTCTCAACATTCTTCTTTGAAACTACGTTTCACGTTGCCTCAATTTTCTTCTGATTTTGCGTGTTGACTGTCCACGCCTTACAACCGTACAACAGTATCAGTTATACATAACACTCGAGAACTCTATTCCTGCTCAGGTGCGAATCCCCGCGTTCAAGCAAACAGGAACCAGAAAAGAAAAAACAAAAACAAAATCAAAAACGCGAAAATAGAATCAGAACGTGTACTTAACACAACTAGACAAAACATGCGCAAAATTTCTCCCACTGGAGGAAGCAGCTGGGAAGTTTTAGTCTTTTTCTCCCGTTGTTTGTATTTGGTGTTTCTTCGATTGTGATCTTATGTTTACGCTTGACAAAGGGCAGTTGGCCGAAAATGTGTGCCTGTCTTGTCTGGTTGTATTAAATACGCGTTCTGATTCTGTTTTCATTTGTTTGTTTGTTTGTTTGTTTGTTTGTTTGTTTGTTTGTTTGTTTGTTTGTTTGTATGTTTGGTTGATTGGTTGGTTGGTTGGTTAGTTGGTTTGGTGTTTGTTTGTTGTTGTTGTTGTTGTTATTTTATGTTAATTGATAGGCGTTTGTCGGTAAGAAGGCTTTCATCTTCTTGAATGCCATTTTCCAGGCCTTTTAGGTCAGTGACAGCGTCATGCTGACATCACAGGGGGCGTATGTTCGATACTCAGGCCAGCCGTTTTCCAGGCCTGTTAGATCAGTTAGTGACAACGTCATGCTGACATCATAGGGGGCGTGTGTTCGATACTCAGGCCAGCCGTTTTCCAGGCCTGTTAGTTCAGTTAGTGACAACGTCATGCTGACATCACGAGGGGTGTGGGTTCAAACAGGCCTGTTAACTCAGAGTGTCAGGCTGTTAAAACTGGCGGCGTGAGTTCAAACCTCAGACGTGCCGTTTTCCAGGCTTGTTAGCTCATTTGGTGACAGCGTCATGCTGACATCACAGGGGTGTGGGCTCAAACCTCAGACAGGCCTTTTTCTTCACCCGTCAGTTCAGTTAGTGACGGTGTCATGCTGACATTAAAGATGATGTGAGTTCAAACCTCAGACAGGCCGTTTTCCTCACCCGTCAGTTCAGTTAGTGACAGTGCCATGCTGACATTAAAGATGATGCGAGTTCAAACCTCAGAAGGCCGTTTTTCAGGCCTGTTAGCTCAGTCAGTGACAGCGTCATGCTGTCATCACAGGGGGCGTGTGTTCAGTCCTCAGGCAAGCCATTTTCTAGGCCCGTTAGTTCAGTGACAGCGTCATACTGATATCACAGGGGGCATGGATTCAAATCTCAGGTTATTTTCCAGTTAGTGACAGCAGCACGCTGATATCAGAAGGGGCTTAGGTTCAATCTTCTGTCATGTCATTTTCCAGGCCTGTTAGCTCAGTTAGAGCGTCATGCTGACATTACAGGGGGTTTGTGTTCGATCCTCAAACGGGCCGTTTTCCAGGTTCATTAGTTCAGTGATAGTATCAATAAATCAACCAAGAAACCCATTTCAATGTGGTATCTGATATCGTTTCTTTTCTAAATGCAGAACGAAACTATTAGATCAAAAGGGAAAACCAGAAACAACGAGATATCTAGAAATCAACCCCCTTGGTGGATCTATTACACAGAGACCGCCTGGAAAGAAAAACGTGCTGCTGTAAAAGTTTGGCAAAAACGCAGAATAACACATTGTTGAAACCATGACAGTCATCATCCTCATCATGTGCCCTGCCACATGGCGTTGGCGATCATGGCCATCTATACAGATCTATCCCTTGTCGCTGCAAGTACATCTCCCACCTTCTACGTCCTCGGCCACTCTGCAAGTCCGTCCAATACTTTCTTCCTGGGTCTACCTGGTGTTCTCTTTCCCTCCAGCTTTCCTGCTGTGATCAGGTGCTCTAATTTCTCTTTCCTCATAAAATGTGCTATGAATTTTGCTTGTCTTTTTCTAATCTTTTTTATGATGATCTTCTTGTGTCTGTCTCCTTTAAGATTGTCTCTTTGCTTTCTTTGATGTCCATGGAACTCTCAACATTCTTCTTAGAAACCACAAGTCAATTGCCTCAATTTTGTTCTGACTTTGCGTGTTGACTGTCCACGCCTTACAACCGAACAACAATATCGGTTCTGTATAACACTCAAGAACTCTCTTCCTGATGTTAATTGATAGGCATTTGTTGGAAAGAACGCTTTTAATCTTCTTGAATGCAGTTTTGGCTTGGCCAATTCTGCTGGCTATTTTTGATGTGCATCCACCGTCTGGTGAGATGACCGTTCCCAGATATTTAAACTTATCAACATGTTTCAAAGTTCAGCTGTTTACTGTTATTTTGCATAGGGGAATTTCTTGATTTTTTTTTAACTGATTACCATACCTTCAGTTTTTTTGCTATTCAGCTCCAGCTCTTTATTTCTGTTTTCAATTTCTATTTTGTTCACAAACTTTTGTATGTCTTTTTCATTTTCTACAATTAGCACGGTATCATCTGCGTAACGAATGTTGTTTATCATTTTTCCTCCAAGGCATCCCAGGGCATTTTTCTACGTTTCTCATGATATTTTTGCTGTAAAGTGAACACAAAATTGGTGACAGAACATACCCCTGCCTAACCCCTCTTTTGATATTTGGAAAGAGCTTAAATTGTGTTCTACTCCTATTGCTGCTGTTTGTTCCCAATGCATATTTGTCATTGTTTTTAGATCTTCAATATTGAGCCTTTCTGGTTGTTGATCAATTCTTCGTGTCTAACTCAATCGAAAACCTTGGTATAATCAACAAAGAATAAATATAAATCCTTAGTCAACTCGATTGACCTCTCTATGATAGTTCATAGATGTCTATGGCATTAACAGTTCCTTTCCCTTCGACAAATCCACACTGTTTCTCTGCTATTTCTCTTTTTATTCTGTTCCTTGTCCTCATCATGATTATTCTTAAAAGGATTTTTATTACATGACTCATCAAGCTGATTGTACGACGATGGAGTTCGCATTCTATAGCCCCTGCTTTCTTTTAAAGTGCAATGAAAATTGATTTTGACAAATCTTTGGGGATTTTACCAGTGTCATAAATTCCATTCAAGAGGACAGTTATTCTTTCAATACCAAATTCTTCTAGGGCCTCAATCATCTCCGTAGTAATATTGTCAGGTCCTGGGGCTTTTCCCGGTTTCATCTTTTTCAAAGCTGCGTTAACTTTATCTTTCATTATGGGTGGTCCTTCAACGTTCTTTCCTATAATGTGTTCTTCGTTTGTCATCTTGAAAAAGAACATTAATGTACTGTCTCCATCTATCTAATATTTTGTCTTTTTCCATGATAAGCGTACCATCTTTCGATTTTAAGCAACCAGTTGATGTGCATGTCTTTTTAAGTGGACAATTTCTTCAATGTTTATGTGCATAAACTTAGGGTCTCTTTTGTGTCGATCTTCTATTTCTTTGCACTTTGTTTCCAGCCAAGCTTCCTTAGTTCATTGCACCTATTCATTATTTCCTATTTCCTTGTTTATTTTTTGTTGTTGGTTTTTTTCCCTATTGCCGTCCTCTGTTCTTCCATCAAGCTAAAAATTTCTTTTGTTATCCAGTTCGTTTTTGCTTTTCTTTCAACTCTAGGGATTTTTTTCACAAGCTTTACTTATCCAGTTTCTCAACTTTGTCTATTGTTCCTCACTGTTTTGAACAAGTACATTGATTTTTTCTTGTTTCATCTGTCTTTAGAAGTCCAAGATTTAGTTTGATGTTACTCTTGGTCTAGTTTCTCTTCTTAAGTTTCAGCCTAAATCTTCCCATTACATGACTGTAGTCACTGTTTTAGTCTGCGCCTGGTAATGCTTTTGCTATCAGTAAAAATGTCTGAATTTTTCATATTTATCAGGATATAATCAATTTAATTTTTTGTACTATCTCCTAGACTCACCCATGTCAATTTTCTTCTGTTAAGCTGCTCAAACCAGTGTTTCTTACTATGAACTCATTTGTCTGTGCCCATTCAACAAGTTTCTATCCCCTTTCATTTTCTGTGCTAAAGCCATGAGGCCCAGTTATGTCCTCCACTCCGTCTAGTCGCACTTTAGCATTACAATCTCCCATTATTACTGTAATATCCTATGATTTGCATTGAACGTTGGCTGTCTCTAATATTTCATAGAAGTTGTCAGTTCTTCTTCATACTTGTGGATGTTAATGCATATATTTGGATGATGTTGATATCAAATAACTTGCCATCCATTGTCATGTGCGCAGGGTGGTGCGTGCGTGCGTGGAGTGATGTATGCATCAGTTTTTATGTTGCGTGCGGAAGGAAATTTTGTGTGTGCATGTGTGGTAGGATTGAGTTTTCGAAAAACAGCTCACCCAAGTTGAAAACTAAAAGTGGAATAGGTTTTGCTGGTCAGTCTCCAGAAAAACCGCCTTCAGAAGAGGATAAGGAGAAGAAAGAGAAGAAAAAGAACAAGAAGAAAGCGAAAAAGAAATAATGAAGAAAAAGAAGGCGAAACAAAAATAAAAGAAAGAAAGAAGTGGAAAAAGGAGAAGAAGGAGGAGAAGAGGAAGGAGAAGAAGATGAAAAAGGAGAAGAAGAAGAAAAGAAAATGAATTAGAAGGAGAAACAGAAGAAGAAAAAAAAGAAGAAAAATATAAAAGAAGGCGGAAAAGGATAAGGAGAAGAAGAAGAATGAGAAGAGTAAGGAGAAGGTGAAGAAGGAGAAGAAGAAGGAGACGAGGAATAGGAGACGAAGAATGAAGAAACGAAGGAGACGAGGAAGAAGGAGACGAGGAAAAAGGAGACGAGGAAAAAGGAGACGAAGAAGAAGGAGACGAGGAAAAAGGAGACGAAGAAGAAGGAGACGGGGAAAAAGGAGACAAAGAAGAAGGAGACGGGGAAAAAGGAGACGAGGAAGAAGGAGACGAAGAAGAAGGAGACGAGGAAGAAGGAGACGGGGAAAAAGGAGACGAAGAAGAAGGAGACGGGGAAAAAGGAGACGAGGAAGAAGGAGACGAGGAAGAAGGAGAAGAAGAAGGAGACGAGGAAGAAGGAGACGAGGAAGGAGGAGAAGGAAAAGAGAGAGGAGCAGGGGACGAGGAATAGGAGACGAAGAGGGAGGAGAAAACGAAGGAGGAGAGAAAGAGTATGAAGGTGCGTGGTTGTGTATGTTGTATGTTGTATGAGTGATGGGTGAAAGTTTATAATAATAAATGTAAAAGAAGAAAATCTATCGTAGTTTGTTTAGTGCCATTGGTTGGAAGGAGTGTGTGCTGTTGCATGACGGACGAATGCTTTTTGCATGTGTTTGAGTGCGTGAACATGTGTACACAAAAGCATGACAGTGGTGACGCCGACTTAAGGATAGGTTAGATTTTGATTTAACCCCCATCTTGACTAGCAAAACTCGGTCTGACACAGCCCAGTCTCACTTGATTGGTTTCCACTATGATACTTACTCCTCTTTCATGAGTGTTTCCACCAGAATACATTATTGTGTGCTTGCCTGAAGTTATCATGCATGCCCGCTTCCATCTCACTTCCCCTAGTCCTGAAATATTAATGTTAAGCCTTTCCATCTCCATCTTGAAAATTTCCAGTTTTCTCCTTTGCAGCAATGTCCTTACATTCCATGTTGCAATTTTGATTTTTTTTTAATTTGATCGCAGTAGCTTGCTGATGGTCGGATGTTACCTGCACAGCATGACGGTCCCTATCGGAAGAAGGTGCTCTACAGGAGCCCCTATTTACGTCGTTTTTCACTTTCGTATTTTGGCTGACCATGATGATCTTGGGGAAAATATGATGGTGGTTTCCCGTTGCCTTCCATCGGTTTTTTTACGGACTCTCCACTGGCCTTTGTCGTTCCCACGACTACCCACAAGGCAGTAGGGGTGATTTTCTGTCAGGATTTACTCCCCTAGCCTTAGTCTCTCCCGAGATAACCACAAGGCAGTGGTATTTTTTTCTGTCAGGATTTACTCTTTGCCTTGGTTTTACCTCAGACATCCACGAGGTAGTGGTGTTTTTCTGTCAGGATTTACTCCCTTAGCCTTGGTTTCACCTCAGTCACCCACAAAGCAGTGGTGCTCCTGCCTGTGAGTATTAGGCAATATGACGTATTATATGAAATGTAAAGATAAGACAAATATGATTTGCCTGAGAGTATTAGGTAATGAAATATATTATACGAAATATAGACATGAGACAGACACAGTATGGCTGTAAGTATTGGGCAATATGACAATATGATCTGTTATACAAAATGTACAAGTGGACAGACATGACTTGCCTGTGAATATGGTCCCGGGCTTGTGCTTCTTGTTGGCCCAGAGGACAGGCCTGGTGAGACTGAGAGAGATGGCGGGGGGCAGCATGAAGCAGACAGTGCAGTGCTCAGCTAGACAGGACTCCCAGGCAAAGGCCAATGGGTCCTTGGGAGGTATAGTCATGTCCACCAACACACGCAGTGACCCCTTGGCCACGTAGTCGCAACAGGCGCCGTTGTACCAGCCGAGAGAGCGGTCATTGAAGAGAATATCCGTGGGAGACATCTCCATGATGTTGCACATGATTTCTCCCATGGTGATGAACTGCTGGTGAGTCCTGGGCACCAGCTTGGAAAACCCCTCTGTGCCTGCCGAGTTGAAGATGATGGCGCAGTCGTGTGGACTGACGCTGTTGTGAAACCACGCTTCTCTCTGCTTCAGCTGCTCGAGCCACGGCCTGAGCTCTGAGCCTGATCCGCAGTCCACCTTGAACACCTATCACATACTTCTTGTTAATTTCTTGTGATACAGTGTATCCCAAAATCACCAGGCACATCACACATTGAGCACTTAAAGTACAGAAAATATGATGGTCCACGGAAAATACAGAAAATATGATAGTCCACCTAAAACAGAGAAATACAGTCAGTCTCATAGTCGGCCTAAAACAGTGAAATACAGTCAGTCTCATGGTCCACCTAAAATACAGAAAATATGATGATGATGATGATGATGATGTCTATATACTTTACTATATCTGTATGGTGTGAGTATGTCTATGTACTTTACTATGTCTGTATGGTACGTGTCTGTATACTTTACTATGTCTATATGGTGTATGTCTCTATAATTTATTGTGCCTATATGGTGTGTGTATGTCTATATACCATATTATGTCTATATGGTGTGTATGTCTATATACCATATTATGTCTATATGGTGTGTGTATGTTTATACTTTACCATATCCATGTGGTGCATGTCTTTGTATTTTACTCTGTCTAATGGTGTGTGTCTATATACTTCAATATGTGTACATGGTGTGTGTCTGCATATTTTAATGTCTACATGGTGTATGTGTATATATGTTATATTATCTGTCAGGTGTGTATATGTATACATTTCACATGGTCTGCATGCTGTGCATATGTAAACATTGTACATTGTATTGTGAGACAGTCTTCATGGAGGCAGACACAAGTAGATCATTCATAAGGAAAATTAGGGAAAGATAGGCAACATTTATAGGACATTTTGTGAGGAAAGGGGAATTGCAGCACCTGATCACAACGGGAAAGCTGGAGGGAAAGAAAGCACCGGGTAGACCCAGGGAGAAGATACTAGACGGACTTGCAGAGTGGCTGAAGACAAGGAGGGTGGAAGAAATGCTTGAGGTAACAAGAGATAAGAGACTGACGGCAGTCCATGATCGCCAACGCCATGCGGCAAGGCACCTGATGATGATGATGATGATGTATACATTTTACACTGTCTGTATGGTGTGTATATATATATATATATATATATATACATTTTACATTGTCTGCATGAGGTGTATATGTATACATTGTACATTGCATGGTATGTATAATTTTACTTTGTCTGTATGGTATGTATATGTAGACATTTTACATTGTCTGTGTGGTGTGTCATCATCATCATCAGGTGCCCTGCTGCATGGCGTTGGCGACCATGGACTTCCAACCATCTCTATCTCTCGTTGCCCCCAGCATTTCCCCCACCCTCCTCATTCCCAGCCACTCTGCAAGTCCGTCCAGCATTCTCTTCCTGGGTGTACCTGGTGCTCTCTTTCCCTCCAGCTTTCCCGTTGTGACCAGGTGCTCCAAATCCCCCTTCCTCATAAAATGGTCTATAAATGTTGCCTATCTTTTCCTAATCTTCATTATGAATGATCTACTTGTGTCTGCCTCCATCAAGACTGTCTCTTTTGTTTTCTTTGCTGTCCATGGAACTCTCAACATTCTTCTGAGAAACCACATCTCGGCTGCCTCGATCCTGCTCTGGCTTTGCTTGCTGATGTCCACGCCTCGCATCCGTACAACAGTATTGGTTCTATATAACATTCAAAGACTCTCTTTCTGATGTTAATTGATAGGCATTTCTTGATAAGAATGCTTGTCATCTTCTTGAATGCTGTTTTGGCTTGGCCGATTCTGCCAGCTATTTCCGATGTGCATCTGCCGTCTGATGAAATGACCGTTCCCAGGTATTTGAACTTAATAACCTGTGTCAAGGTTGTGCCATTTGCTGTTATTTTGCATGTGGGGATTTCATGTTTTTTACTGATCACCATGTGGTGTGTATATGTATGTATTTTACATTGTGTGTATGGCGTGTATATGTATACATTTTACATTGTGTGGTGTGTATATGTAGACATTTTACATTGTCTGTGTGTGTGTATATGTATTTTACATTGTCTGTATGGCGTGTCTATGTATACATTTTATATATCTGTGTGTGTGTATTTATACATATGTATGTATGTATGTATGTGTGTATGTATGTGTGTATGTATGTATGTATGCATGTATGTATGTATACATATTGTTACAAAGGCGGTTTATGAGTGACTGACAGAAAGAGAATGAAAGGAGACTAGAGGTATGATGTAAACTGTGTGTGTGTAGGTGCGTATTCTAAGTGCTTTCCCCAATCACACACAACCCTCCATTCAGTCACCTCATCCACCTCTGCAAACAAAACAGATTTCAATATTTTATAATCAATGAGAAACCCTCTGTTCATCTTTATCCAGCCGGATCAACAAACACATAAGAACGTAAAGAGATAAATGTTCAACGTCCACTGTGCAATAGAAGACAGGTAATCGTTTACTCAGTTATTTTTCCTTCCCAAACAGTCCCTTCACGAGGAATCTTTCACTGCACCAACACTTCCCGGACAGTTCTCACAATTCAAGTTTGACAGTATCGATATCATTGTTCTGCATTCAGTTTATAACTGTATTAAATATATTTTCGTTACCGCAAAATCCCGGGGAGCAGGACAAATCACAGAGGCGTCATTAATCGGAAACGCCCAGGTATATGCAGCAGAGTCCTAACAGCTTAGGACCAGGGGCTGGATCAGGCATCCACCCCTCAAACCAACCAATCAGACCAGACAGCTCCCTACGTCAGAAGCTGTAGATAGGAAAGAATTCGCTAAGTACTTTCCATCTACAAAAATGCTAATAAAATGTATGAGGTCAATGGCCGCACTACATCCAAATACATGGTTGACGGACATTTATACAGTTTGCCTTTTAAAAGCTCACAGGCAAATTACATTCACAAAGCCATACAGCAAATATTCTATACTATCAATTTCCAAAAGATGACCACTAACTTGACTTCATATCCACCCTTAGACTGCCATGGGACGGCAATTTCCGTTCTGCACCTATGGTCTAAAAAGTGCCTGAGAACGGCTATTTCCGTTCGCGTCAGTAGTGGAATTTTCCTATCTCCACAGTAAGACCAGAGGTTCCCAATTCACTCCAATCACAACGTTTAGTGTGTCTGCAATGAATATGTATAAGTAGAAGGATCCAATGAGATTTCAAGGAGTCAGTCTGGGCTCTTTCCCAAACCACCCCCTGCAACTTTCGAACCCACTGATCAACATGGCGGATGACGAAACTCAACCTGGCCGAAGTGGCGTGAAATGAAAGCGAACAGCAAAAGATTACAGTGATTTTGTTACCACTGATGATGAGAAAGTTCTACAATTGATAGAGGACGACGAATTCAGTTATGACGAAACTGCTACGTCAAATGAGGAGGAAAAAGTCGAATCAGCAGTCCAGTGGAGCGGAGGGGGCGTGTTGACATCGCAGTTACGAGAATAGACCAGCAAGAGGAGAGAGAGCCAAGTTTGGAGGCTGTAACTGACCCAGATTTTGAAGAGGGTGAAGGCCAGGCAAGGAACAATGGCTCAGAGAGGGGGGGAGGGGGAGGGAGTGAAACTGGACACCTAGTACAAGCGTCGTCTGCTACACAGCTAACACCGGAACTGACACGGTGGAGCAGCCTGCTCGTGGTCAAGCGAGCTATCGTCAGTCACAGACGGTCAGGCGTTGGCAGAAGCGTAGGTAAGGCCCATTGTTATTGTCTGGTGTCAGTGTGTTGATAAACGGAGTGTTATCACGGAGCAGTGACTGCAAAAGAGAAGACTTTGCTGAATGGGTGTGTGGGCGTGGCACTGACTGACTGAGTGTGTTTGTGTCATCACTGTACTTATGTGTGTGTGTGTGTTTGTAGCTGTGTGTGTCTGTATGTGTGTGTAGCTGTGTGTGTGCGTGTGTCTGTGTGTGGAGTTGTGTGTATATGGTTGCATGTAGTTGTGTGTGTGTGTGTGTGTGTGTGTGTGTGTGTGTGTGTGTGTGTGTGTGTTGTGTGTTGTTTCCATGCACAAGGATGTGAACAGGATTTTTTTTATATTCACAGGTGGTACCAGAGGCCATGGGACCAGAGGCAGGGGACAGGGAGCTACTCAGCAGAGAGGGAGAGGAGACCCTTGTGCCACCCAACAACACCCAGCCAGATATTCCACAGTTCACAGGGGAACCTGGCCTGAAGATTCAGCCTGATGGGGACAGGCCTGTGGACTACTACCGGCTCTTCCTCAATGAGATACTAGACAAACTTCCCTACCACCCTGGAGAAGACTGTCAGAAAGCTTTCCTCTGGCAGGAGGTGCAAGGTGTACAGCAAGAGGGGCATCAGGAAAGAAACCAACTTTGTGTGTGGACAGTGTCCTTCAAACCCATCTCTTTGTGTGCAGCCTTGCTTTGTGGCGTACCACACCAAGAAAAACTAGTTGCTGACTGATGCCCTGTACATAGATCTATGTAGACACAGTATGTGTATGTATTTTTCATCTCTGTGTGTGTGTTGTGTGATGTACTATTGCAAAATTTGTAAAAAAAAAAAAAAAAGGAAGGAAAAAAAAACAGTGACATGGAAAATTCTTTCGAGTCCCAAAGTAAGTGTGTGTAGATATGGTGATTGTGAAAACTCTTCTTCAACAGAAGGTAAGGAAATACATTTTTCATTATAATTCTTTTGCTTTCTGATAATAATTCAGTTTTATTATTCACTGTTTTTCACTTTTTTTTATGTTTATATGACATCATGTCTAGAATAGTGTAAAAAAAATAAATCTTGTTTCATTGGACATAAACTTTCATCTGTCCTGTTGAATGGATGTGTAATTGTGATCAGTGTATAGAGGATTCAATTACCTTTCAGAAAAGTATTAGTTTTATGGACTTGTATTGAGTAGTTTTTGTGTCAGAATTTATTTTTAATTATTACCCTCCGCGATGTAATATGGCTTGGCAAGCAGTTGGCGCAGAGCTAAAAAAAACGAGTGGCAGTGAAAGGGTTTTAATCTTACAATAAATATATTTTTATATGTACCATTCATGTTTCAAAAGTCCAAACTCTCAATACATGAGATTGTCCATAAAAATTCACACTGACTGTACATCAGTCAAAGATCAAACCCCCAAAATAGTAATTCATAAAACATTAAGTCAAGAACTACAACTCAATACAACTCTTAACTGCCAAGATACTCAGTTCACTTCACTTTTACACAATACGTTTTTTCCACTCAAAAGTTTCCAACAAATAGTTTCCCTTATCTATTATTTTATCCATGAATTTTAACTTTCCTATAACTTGTTTCACAATAGGCCAGTTCAACTAGCTCCTTCATAATCTTTACAAGTCTCAATTTCTGGTAAAGTAAATTTCTCATGCTAACACTCTACAAATCCAAAGGTCATATAATACTGCAAAAGGAAACTTTTGTTCAAACATTAGTAATCTCAAAAATTACAAAAGATTCACCAACCTGCTAACACATTAGCAGCAAACTTTTAGTTCTCTTCAGGCAGCAAGGAAACGCAACTGATCAACCTGGCAATCTCTGTAGAACTGAATTTGAGTTCACAGATTTTCAACATGCACTCCACGATTTAACTTCACAGCCTATCCCAAAACATTTCTCATTTCAGCCAATGAGAACAAGGATGATGAAAACAACATTGGGTGCTCCAATCCACAGAAGCAAAATAAACCAAAACACTCTCTTACACAACAGTGTGAAAACGCAAAAACAGCAGTGTGAAAATAACAGCACATCCGTCACACACACACACACACACACACACGAGCGGAGACAGGCTGCAGAGGGGGGTTGAGTGAGGTTAGGATTTTATGTAGAGGAGAAAAGGTGAGTTTTGAGAGCGACTTGAAGGAGGCAAAAGTAGGTTGCTGACGGACTGAGAGAGGAAGTTTGTTCCAGGAGAGTGGACCAGAAACAGAGAAGGCTCGTGGACCATAGGTATTGAGCTTAGTGCGTGGAAAGCGAAAAGTCAGAGGATCGGAGGCAGAGCGGAGGGTACGTGAGGGAACATAGATCTCAAGTAGGCTTGACAGGTAATCGGGGGCTGCGTTATTGAGGCTTTTGTAGCACATGGTGTCTAGTTTGTACTGTATGCGCTTTGATACAGGGAGCCAGTGAAGTTGTGCCAGGAGAGGAGATATGTGGTCAGCTTTTTTCTTTTTGAGTACAAGGCGTACAGCATTGTTTTGAATGCGCTGTAGGATGTGAATGGTGGAGGCAGGAAGACCAGACAGGAGTGAATTGCAATAGTCAATGCGAGACATTATGAAGGAGAGAACGAGTTTTGCAGTTGTTTCGACAGAGAGATACTTCCTGATCAGCCTTATACGATGGAGATGATAGTAGCAAGATCTGGCAGTTTGAGAAACAAAGTTGTTCATGGAGAGGGTAGAGTCAATGCAGACACCAAGGTTTTTAGCTGAATCAGAAATTGGGACTGATGTGTTACATAATGGGAGAGAAAGAGGAGGCAGCTGGGAAAGTTTCTGACGGGTGCCAATGAGGATAGCTTCTGTCTTGTCGTCATTAAGCTGAAGTCTATTGTGTGTTATCCAGTTCTTAATGTCCGAGTAACACTCAGTGGTGCGAGTCAACAGGCGCTGTATATTATCAGGTGAGTCACTGTCTTGAAGTTGGGTGTCATCAGCATAGAAGTGGTGTTTTATAGAGTGGGAGTTGATGATGGTGGACAGGGGGGGAGGTATAAAGAGTGAAAAGAACAGGGCCAAGGACAGATCCTTGTGGAACACCACAGGTCAGGTATGCAGGTTGAGAGTAAGTGCCATTGATGAGAACAGTTTGTTTTCTGTTTGATAAATACGAAGTGATGTTGTGTATAGGTACACCACTTACATTGTATGGTACGTATATGCACTCATTTTACATTATATGTATGGTATGTGTATACAATTTACATTGTATATATGGTGTGTATACGTACATTGTACATTGTATGGTGTATATATATATATGTACTCATTTTACATTGTCTGTACGGTGTGAATGTGTATGCAATTTACATTGTATGTATGGTGTGTATACATGTACACTGTACATTGTATGGTGTATATATATATGTACTCATTTTACATTGTCTGTATGGTGTTATGTGTATACAATTTACATTGTATGTATGGTGTGTATACGTTTACATTGTACATTGTATGGTGTATATATATGTACTCATTTTACATTGTCTGTATGGTGTACATATATGTACTCATTTTCCATTGTATGTATGGTGTGTATGTGTATATAATTTACATTGTATGTATGATGTGTATACGTAAACATTGTACATTGTCTGTATGGTGTATACTTGTACTCATTTTACATTGTCTGAATGGTATATATATATATATATATATCGTCATCATCATCATCAGATGCCCTGCTGCATGGCGTTGACGACCATGGACTTCCAACCATCTCTATCTCTCGTTGCCCCCAGCATCTCCCCCACCCTCCTCATTCCCAGCCACTCTGCAAGTCCGTCCAGCATTCTCTCCCTGGGTATACCTGGTGCTCTCTTTCCCTCCAGCTTTCCTGTTGTGACCAGGTGCTCCAAATCCCCCTTCCTCATAAAATGGCCTATAAATGTTGCTTGTCTTTTCCTAATCTTCCTTATGAGTGATCTACTTGTGTCTGCCTCCATCAAGACTGTCTCGTTTGTTTTCTTTGCTGTCCATGGAACTCTCACCATTCTTCTGAGAAATCGCATCTCGGCTGCCTCAATCTTGCTCTGGCTTTGCTTGTTGACTGTCTACGCCTCGCATCCATACAACAGTATTGGTTCTATATAACATTCAAAGACTCTCTTTCTGATGTTAATTGATAGGCATTTGTTGGTAAGAATGCTTGTCATCTTCTTGAATGCTGTTTTGGCTTGGCCGATTCTGCCAGCCATTACCGATGTGCTTCTGTTGTCTGATGAAATGATCGTTCCCAGGTATTTGAACTTATTAACCTGTGTCAAGGTTGTGCCATTTGCTGTTCTTTTGCATGAGGGGATTTCATGTTTTTTACTGATCACCATGACTTCAGTCTTCCTGCTGTTTAGTTCCAATCCCTTACCTTTGCTTTCTATTTCTAGTATATTCACAAGGTTTTGCAGGTCCCTTTCATTTTCTGCAATTAGCACGGTGTCATCTGCGTACCGAATGTTGTTTATCATTTTCCCTCCAACCTTTAATCCAGGGTCTTCTTCTAGGTTTCTCATGATGTTTTCGCTGTATAGTGAAAACAGATCTGGTAACAAAACACAACCCCGTCTGACTCCTTTTGATGTTTTGGAAAGAGCTTATATTGTTTTCTATTCTCATTGCAGCTGTTTGTTCCCAGTACATATTCCTGATTATTCGTAAATCTTTTCCATCAACATTGAGTCTCTCCAGTTGGTTGATCAATTCTTCATGTCGTACCCGATCGAAAGCCTTGGTATAGTCAACAAAGCATAAATACAAATCCTTATTCATCTCAACTGACCTCTCTATGATAGTTCTTAGCATGTATATGGCATTAATAGTTCCTTTCCCTTCCACAAATCCACACTGTTCTTCTGCTATTTCTCTTTTGATTCTATTCTTTGTCCTCATCATGATTATTCTTAACAGGATTTTTGTTACATGACTCATCAAACTGATTGTAAGATGGAGTTCGCATTCTATAGTCCCTGTCTTCTTTGGAAGTGCAATGAAAATTGATTTTGACATATCTTTGGGGATTTTCCCAGTGTCATGAATTTCATTTAGGAGGACTGTTATTTTTTCTATGCCAAATTCCTCCAGGGCTTCAATCATCTCTGTAGTAATGTTGTCTGGTCCTGGGGCTTTTCCTGGTTTCATCTTTTTCAATGCTGCTCTAACTTCATCTTTCATTATGGGTGGTCCTTCAAAGTTCTTTTTTATAATGTGTTCTTCGTTTCTGTCATCCTCAAAAAGGTCTTTAATGTACTCTCCCCATCTGTCCAGTATTTTGTCTTTTTCCATGATAAGCGTACCATCTTTCGATTTTAAGTAGCCAGTTGATGTGCATGTATTTTTCCTGTGGACAATTTCTTCAATTCGTCTGTACATACCCTGAGGATCCATTTTGTATCGTTCTTCTATCTCTTTGCATTTTGTGTTCAGCCAAGCTTCCTTAGCTTCATTGCACCTGTACCTGATTTCTTTGTTTATCTTCCTGTATATCTCCTCGTTTCTCTTTGCCCTCCTCCTTTCCTCCATCAAGCCCAAAATTTCATTAGTCATCCAGCTCTTTTTTGCTTTTCTATCTGCCTTAGGGATTTCTTCACAAGCTTCATTTATCGAACTTCTCAACTTTGTCCATTGTTCCTCACTGTCACCAACGTCTTTCAGAGCACTGAATTTGTTTTGAACATGTACATTAAATTTTTGACGTATCATTGACGTAAATAAAAAAAATAAAAATATATATTGTATTGTATTTCATCTGTCTTTAAGAGTCCAAGGTTTAGTTTGATGTTGCTTTTGGTCTGTTTCCTTTTCCTCAATTTCAGCCTAAACCTTCCCACTACAGGATTGTGGTCACTGTTGCAGTCTGCGCCTGGTAGTGTTTTTGCTGACAGTAAAGAATTTATAAATCTTTTGTTGATCAGGATGAAGTCAATCTGATTTTTGGTATTATCTCCTGGACTCATCCAAGTCCATTTTTGTTCTGTTAGGCTGCTCAAACCAGGTGTTTTCTACTATGAACTCATTCATCTGTACCCATTCTACAAATTTCCCTCCCATTTCATTTTGTGTACCAAGGCCATGAGGTCCAACTATATCCTCCACCCTATCCTGTCCCACTTTAGCATTAAAATCTCCCTTTATGACTGTAACTTCTTATGATTTACATTGGACCTTGGCCATCTCTAAAACTTCACAGAAGTCGTCGATGTCTTCCTGAGTACTTGCGGATGTTGGTGCATACACCTGTATGATGTTGATATCAAATGGTTTGCCTCTCAATTTGACCAGTAAAACTCTGTCGGATACTGCCCAGTATCCCTTAACTGCTTTTGATTTGTCTTTGTCCATTATGATGCCTACTCCTCTTTCATGTGAATTACCACCAAAGTATATCACTGTATATTCTCCTGATGTTATCATGCCTACCCCCTTCCATCTCACTTCCCCTAGTCCTAAAATACTGATGTTAAGCCTTTCCATCTCCATTTTGATGTCAAATTTACCTTTCTGCAACATATAATTATATATATGTACGTTCTTTTTCGCCTTCTTCTTCTTCTTCTCCTCCTTCTTCTCTCCTTCTTTTTCCTCTCCTTCTTTTTCCTCTCCTTCTCCTTTTTCTTCTCCAGACAGACAGACAGACAGACAGATATTGTACACTGTATGATGTTTGTATGTATACATTGTACACTGTTTGTATGGTGTGTATATGCATACCATGTACATTGTATGGTGTGTAGGTGGATAGATTTTACATTAAACGATATATATATATATATATATATGCATATATATATATATATAGAGAGAGAGAGAGAGAGACAGACAGATATATAGATATTTATAGATATGCATATGTATGTATGTATGCCTGTATATATATGCCTATATGTATATGTATATTTTACACAATCATTTTACCCATCATGTTTGTGTGGTGTGTGTAAGTATATACTTTACAATGTCTATATGTGAGTATGTATACACTTAACATTGTCTGTATGGTGTGTATATTTAACATTTTACGTTATCTCTGTGGCGTGTGTATATATACATATTTTATTTGGCTGTATGATGTGCGTAAGTATACATTTTAATTGGCTGTATGATGTGTGTATGTATACATTTTAATTGTCTGTATGGTGTGTGCATTTTTCAGTGTCTTCATGGTGCCAGCACCTTCTTGAGACTGGGAACCTGTCGACTCTGTGCATTCTCTCCCCTTACAATGACACGGTCTCCCAGCACGTGAAGCGCGTTGTCACGTCGTGTGGGATCCATCACCATGGCTACACAGACCCCTCTGGTCAGTGTCTTGACCAAGTCCTGTCCATCAGCCAGCTGCATTATGCCGTTCATTGTGGTCGCTCCGGCCATCATCAAGCCCAGGTCCGTGACCAGACGTTCAGGACTGTTGGGCAAAGTGTTGCACACCACCTCGCCCGCCTTCACCCCGCAATCCCGCACTAAGGCGGAGAAGGAAGCGGCCAGCTCGTATACATCAGCGCGGGTCAGCACCAGGCGGTTGTTGCCAGGCTGCGTGCCCCGGAAAATGAAAGCAGGTTTGTCTGGCTCTTCCCGAGACCATCGCAACAAGCCATCTCCCACTGAAGCGTCAGCACACATCTCCACTGCTGTCAACAGGAAGGAGAGGAAAACGGTAATTCCCTGACTGCAACACTGTAACAAATTGGATTGGATAGTGTGAGACCTTTCACACACTGACAATTAGCTGTCTGTCGTTATTACCTCCTGTATTCTAATCTTGGTATCTCTGCCCTTATTCATATTACAACATGACTTCCAATGTTCTGAACTTGGCAGGTTAAATCATCTGTGTCCTTATATATAGCTTTACATAGCAGGTTAATCATATGTGTCCTTACATATAGCCTTACATGAAATTCAGTGCTCTACACTTTGTAAAACGATCTGTATCATTGTTCATAGCCTAACTTGACTTCCAATGTTCTAAGTCACCTGTGTCCTTACCATGACTAGGTAGGACCTCAGGACCTGGCCAGATCACGGGTGCATGGGTAGGCTTAAGGCCTGTGCCATGATCATTCTGGATCTTTTCTATCACATGGTACATGTGACGATTTTTTCCATATGGAAGTCATTCCAAGCACGGAGACGTCATCTTGTGAAACTGAAAGTGAAACTGTCTTTGTTCATACCCCAACTGACCACCTATATACAAGCTTGGCAAGTTTACCCATTTTACACTTTTAATAGCCCAACTTATCCTATATTCTTAACTTGGCAAATTTAACCGTCGTAATAGTTTTTCAGTCCTGTTAAGCTCTTAAAATGTTCATTCCGTGCTAAGGTTTCAGTTTCAGTTTGTCAAAAATGAATTCCACATGAACTGACGAGAAACACAGTGGAAAAAATAATGGGAAAGAGACACGATAGAAAAGAGTGTAAAACAGACACAGTTGGAAAAGACACATTGTGATATAGTGTGCTTTACCGTAAACTTGTGGGCTGAGAGTGGCGACAAGGAAGACAGGATCCGCCCGGCACTAGGCTAGGACTATGTCCATTCGTGGATATAGCTTGCTGATACAAGCAACTAACTTTACGTCACGTATTAATGACGTCAAACTCTAATAGGCCTATACGATATTATGTGACGCATTGTCTTAGGAAGCAATGCAGATCAGTAGCCTACTTAATCTCGCAGCCCTAAGGTGCCCAGCAGTGGTTTGCAGCATCAGACATTGGCACTGATACCGCAAATAGAATATGCCACCATAAAAACACAAGACTTGGAAAGCTGAAAGAAAGAGATAAAACTGGAATTGACTCTGGCCTGCACGGGTAGGGAATAAATTGACTCCAACTGTATTCCCACACAAAGTAAGACAACGATAGAACAATACTGTACCGGATAGTGTCGATTTCTTTTAAGCAAGTGATCATAGTTACTATGGATCTATCTTTCTTGATGCCGATGGCTTTAGTATTATCTATAATATCCACAGGGCTGTTCACGACAGGACTGATGACCCCCTACTGGTTCCAGGGCCAGAGAAATGAAGAGGGAGTCACCTTTCATTACGGCCTGTTCATTATCTGTCAACAGTCAGACCACTGCCACTCGTGGACCGTTCAAAGACAAAAGCTTGCCAACTATCGGGGAACACGCAATGGTACACCCAACCCGCGTAAGTAACACCAATTTGTCTCTCATATTTAACGCCACATATATCCCACAAATTTTATGTAGTAGGCCTGTATGTCATGAGTAATAATACACCCAGATAACAAGTACATCTGTCATGACGGCACACCTATCCCACGTAACACTTACATCTGGTATCGGTGCCGTCATCATCAACATTATGCACCAAATAATGTCAGACTTATCAACACGTAGTCAAACCAAAGTAACAAACTAGTGTGTTGACATCAACATAATCAGTAAAATCAAAGTAACATGGCGGTGTGTCGACATCAACACAGTCAAACAAAAGTAACAAGGCGCTGTGTTGACATCAACACAGACAGTCGAAACAAACCAACATGGCGATGTGTTGACATAACACAAACAATCAAACCAAAGTAACATGGCAGTGTGTTGACATCAACACAGTCAAACTACAGTAACATGGTGGTGTCTTGACATCAACACAAACAGTCGAAACAAACTAACATGGCGATGTGTTGACATCAACAAAAACAGTCAAAACCAAAGTAACATGGTGGTGTGTTGACATCAACATAAACAGTCAAACCAAAGTAACATGGTAATGTATTGACATCAACACAGTCAAACCAAAGTAACATGGTAATGTATTGACATCAACATAAACAGTCAATACCAAAGTAACATGGTGGTGTGTTGACATCAACATAAACAGTCAAACCAAAGTTACATGGTAATGTATTGACATCAACACAGTCAAACCAAAGTAACATGGTAATGTATTGACATCAACAAAAACAGTCAAAACCAAAGTAACATGGTGGTGTGTTGACATCAACATAAACAGTCAAACCAAAGTTACATGGTAATGTATTGACATCAACACAGTCAAACCAAAGTAACATGGTAATGTATTGACATCAACAAAGACAGTCAAACCAAAGTAACATGGTAATGTATTGACATCAACACAGTCAAACCAAAGTAACATGATGTGTTAACATCAACACAGTCAAACCAAAGTAACATGGTGGTGTGTTGACATCAACAAAGACAGTCAAACCAAAGTAACATGGTGGTGTGTTAACATCAACACAGTCAAAACAAAGTAACATGGTGGTGTGTTGACATCAACAAAAATAGTCAAACCAAAGAAACATGGTAATGTGTTGACATCAACACAAACAATCGAATCAAAATAACATGGCGGTGTGTTAACATCAACACAAACAGTCAAACCAAAGTAACATAGCGTTTTTTTCACATCAACAAACACAAACAATCAAACGAAAGCAACATGGCGGTGTGTTGACATCAACACAAACAGTCAAACCAAAGTAACATGGTGATGGGTTCACATCAACAAACACAAATAAACAAACCAAAGTTTCTGGGAGGTGTGTTGACATCTACACAAACAGTCAAATAAACATGGCGGTGTGCTGACTTCATTACAAACAGTCAAAGCAAAATAACATACTGGTGAGTTGACATCAACATAAGCAGTAAAACTAAAATAACATGGCAGTGTGTTGACATCAACAAAAACAGTCAAACCAAAGTAACATAGCGGCGTGTTGACATCAACAAACACAAATGGTCAAAACCAAGGTAGCGCTGTGGTGAACTGACATCAATACAAATAGTCAAACCAAATTAATATGGCGATGTGTTGACATCAACAAAGAGGAACAGTCAAACCAAAGTAACGTAGTGTGTTGACATCAACAAAGAGGAACAGTCAAATCAAAGTAACATATTGGTGTGTTGACATCAATACAGACAGTCAAACCAAAGTAACATGGTAGTGTGTTGACATCAACATAAACACTCAAACCAAAGTAACATGGTAGTGTGTTGACATCAACATAAACAGTCAAACCAAAGTAACATGGTGGTGTGTTGACATCAACATAAACAGTCAAACCAAAGTAACATGGTAATGTGTTGACATCAACACAAGCAGTCAAACCAAAGAAACATTGTGGTGTGTTGACATCAACACAGACGTCAAGCTTGCTAAGGCTTGAACTAGAATAGTAAGACAGAGAACAGACCTAATAGCACTAGCACACCTGTTCACTAAACTAAATGAGAAAAACTACTTAGACAAAGTACAGTTACACAATCTTATTACTGACAAACAAGACAACATGACGCATCATTTGCACAGATCACCAACGTAAATACAGCATTGCTAGAGGTGGTACCCCAAAACCAACATTACATACATTTCAAACCATCAAAACACCTAAATTCACTTAGAATATTATCAAACGCACACACTCACCAAAAATAAACGTCAGCAATGCATACATAAGTTCAACCACATACATAAGTTCTGCTTGCCACAGTCCTTTGCCCCACGTGTGTTGTGACCCTAATGAGAAGGAAAGAATAACTTCAACACAGTCTCACCAAGGGTGACAATTACGGTCCTTACGAAGTCCCGATGCTAGGGTTCCCAATTTCTATCGAGTCTCTCGACGCTTGGAATGGCAAACAGATGCTGACTGAAACAAACACTGAAACAAAGTGAAGATCCTCGAAACAGCAGACGATGAGTCCTGCGAAAGGCGACGCCAAGACAACGAGCCAAGTCGAACAGTCGTGGCATGGAAGTTACCGCCGATCCTGCCGGAAGTCGCTGTCGAAGAAGCGCCCACTAGCCGCACCTGCCTCGGACGCTCGTCTCGTTACCGCAGCTCAGACACGTACACCTCATCGTAGAGCCAGGACCAACACGGACAGGAACGACGACTGGCACAGGACACTGGTGATCTTCTCCCCTCACACGTAAACCATATTTTAGGCCACAAACACGGGCCGGCAATGACATCTGTTCACAGCCAAGATACAAAATCACGTACAAACACACACACAGGCACAGGTAAACTGTAACTGGACAGGTGAGTTTTATCCCAGTTGGATAAGACTCCACACACACACGCTAACCAACCCCCTCTCCCCCTTAAAAAAATGAACAAAACTGCCGTGACAACAGACAGTCAATTCAAAGTAACGTAATGTGTTGACATCAACATAAACATTCAAACCAAAGTAACATGGTTGTGTGTTGATATCAACACAGACAATCAAACCAAAGTAACATGGCGGTGTGTTGACGTCAACATAAACAGTCAAACCAAAGTAACATGGCAGTGTGTTGACGTCAACATAAACAGTTAAACCAAAGTAACATGGCGGTGTGTTGACATCAATACAAAGAGTCAAACCAAAGGAACATGGTGGTGTGTTGGCATCAACAAAGACAGTCAAACCAAAGTAACATGGTGGTGTGTGGACATCAACACAAACAATCAAACCAAAGTAACATGGTGGTGTGTGGACATCAACATAAACAGTCAAACCAAAGTAACATAGCGGTGTGTTGACATCAACATAAACAGTCAAACCAAAGTAACATAGCGGTGTGTTGACATCAACATAAACAGTCAAACCAAAGTAACATAGCGGTGTGTTGACATCAACATAAACAGTCAAACCAAAGTAACATAGCAGTGTGTTGACATCAACATAAACAGTCAAACCAAAGTAACATGGCGGTGTGTTGACATCAACATAAACAGTCAAACCAAAGTAACATGGCGGTGTGTTGACATCAACATAAACAGTCAAACCAAAGTAACATAGCGGTGTGTTGACATCAACAAACACAAGTGGTCAAAGTAAAGTAAAGTTGTGGTGAGTTCACATCAACGCAAACAGTCGAACTAAACTAATATTGCGATGTGTTGACATAACAAACAGGAACACTCAAATCAAAGTAACATATTGGTGTGTTTGCCATCAACAAAAACAGTCAAACCAAAGTAACATGCCAGTGTGTTGACATCAACATAAACAGTCAAACAAAAGAAACATGGTGGTGTTTAGACATCAACAAAAACAGTCAAACCAAAGTAACATGGTGGTGTTTAGACATCAACAAAAACAGTCAAACCAAAGTAACATGCCAGTGTGTTGACATCAACATAAACAGTCAAACAAAAGAAACATATGGTGGTGTTTAGACATCAACAAAAACAGTCAAACCAAAGTAACATGCCAGTGTGTTGACATTAACATAAACAGTCAAACAAAAGAAACATGGTGGTGTTTAGACATCAACAAAAACAGTCAAACCAAAGTAACATGGTGGTGTGTGGACATCAAGACAAAGAGTCAAACCAAAGTAACATGGTGGTGTGTGGACATCAAGACAAAGAGTCAAACCAAAGTAACATGGTGGTGTGTGGACATCAACACAAACAATCAAAGTAACATGGTGGTGTGTGGACATCAACACAAACAATCAAACCAAAGTAACATGGTGGTGTGTGGACATCAACACAAAGAGTCAAACCAAAGTAACAGGATGGTGTGTGGACATCAAAACAAACAATCAAACCAAAGTAACATGGTGGGTGTGGACTACTACACAAACAGTCCAATGAAAGTAACATGTCGGTGTGTTGACATGATTACAGTCAAAGCAAAATAACATACTGGGGAGTGGACATCAACATAAGCGGTAAACCGAAAGTAACATGGCGGTGTGTTGACATCAACATAAACAGTTAAAAAAACCAAAGTAACATGGCGGTGTGTTGACATCAACATAAACTGTCAAACCAAAGTAACAAAGCGGTGTGTTGACATCAACATAAACAGTCAAACCAAAGTAACATGGTGGTGTGTTGACATCAACATAAACAGTCAAACCAAAGTAACATAGTGGTGTGTTGACATCAACAAAAACAGTCAACCAAAGTAACATGGCTGTGTGTTGACATCAACATAAACAGTCAAACCAAAGTAACATGGGGTGTGTTGACATCAACATAAACAGTCAAACCAAAGTAACATGGCGGTGTGTTGACATCAAACATAAACAGTCAAACCAAAGTAACACATAGCGGTGGTTGACATCAACAAAACAGTCAAACCAAAGTAACATAGCGGTGTGTTGACATCAACATATAAACAGTCAAACCAAAGTAACATGGCGGTGTGTTGACATCAACATAAACAGTTAAAAAAACCAAAGTAACATGGCGGTGTGTTGACATCAACATAAACTGTCAAACCAAAGTAACAAAGCGGTGTGTTGACATCAACATAAACAGTCAAACCAAAGTAACATGGTGGTGTGTTGACATCAACATAAACAGTCAAACCAAAGTAACATAGTGGTGTGTTGACATCAACAAAAACAGTCAAACCAAAGTAACATGGCGGTGTGTTGACATCAACATAAACAGTCAAACCAAAGTAACATGGCGGTGTGTTGACATCAACATAAACAGTCAAACCAAAGTAACATGGCGGTGTGTTGACATCAACATAAACAGTCAAACCAAAGTAACATAGCGGTGTGTTGACATCAACATAAACAGTCAAACCAAAGTAACATAGCGGTGTGTTGACATCAACATAAACAGTCAAACCAAAGTAAACATGGCGGTGTGTTGACATCAACATAAACAGTCAAACCAAAGTAACATGGCGGTGTGTTGACATCAACATAAAACAGTCAAACCAAAGTAACATGGCGGTGTGTTGACATCAACATAAACAGTCAAACCAAAGTAACATGGCGGTGTGTTGACATCAACATAAACAGTCAAACCAAAGTAACATGGCGGTGTGTTGACATCAACATAAACAGTCAAACCAAAGTAACATAGCGGTGTGTTGACATCAACAAACACAAGTGGTCAAAGTAAAGTAAAGTTGTGGTGAGTTCACATCAACGCAAACAGTCGAACTAAACTAATATTGCGATGTGTTGACATAACAAACAGGAACACTCAAATCAAAGTAACATATTGGTGTGTTGCCATCAACAAAACAGTCAAACCAAAGTAACATGCCAGTGTGTTGACATCAACATAAACAGTCAAACAAAGAAACATGGTGGTGTTTAGACATCAACAAAAACAGTCAAACCAAAGTAACATGGTGGTGTTTAGACATCAACAAAAACAGTCAAACCAAAGTAACATGCCAGTGTGTTGACATCAACATAAACAGTCAAACAAAAGAAACATATGGTGGTGTTTAGACATCAACAAAAACAGTCAAACCAAAGTAACATGCCAGTGTGTTGACATTAACATAAACAGTCAAACAAAAGAAACATGGTGGTGTTTAGACATCAACAAAAACAGTCAAACCAAAGTAACATGGTGGTGTGTTGACATCAACATAAACAGTCAAACCAAAGTAACATGGCGGTGTGTTGACATCAACATAAACAGTCAAACCAAAGTAACATGGCGGTGTGTTGACATCAACAAACACAAGTGGTCAAAGTAAAGTAAAGTTGTGGTGAGTTCACATCAACGCAAACAGTCGAACTAAACTAATATTGCGATGTGTTGACATAACAAACAGGAACACTCAAATCAAAGTAACATATTGGTGTGTTGCCATCAACAAAAACAGTCAAACCAAAGTAACATGCCAGTGTGTTGACATCAACATAAACAGTCAAACAAAAGAAACATGGTGGTGTTTAGACATCAACAAAAACAGTCAAACCAAAGTAACATGGTGGTGTTTAGACATCAACAAAAACAGACAAACCAAAGTAACATGCCAGTGTGTTGACATCAACATAAACAGTCAAACAAAAGAAACATATGGTGGTGTTTAGACATCAACAAAAACAGTCAAACCAAAGTAACATGCCAGTGTGTTGACATTAACATAAACAGTCAAACAAAAGAAACATGGTGGTGTTTAGACATCAACAAAAACAGTCAAACCAAAGTAACATGGTAGTGTGTGTTGACATTAACATAAAAAGTCAAACAAAAGAAACATGGTGGTGTCTAGACATCAACAAAAACAATCAAACCAAAGTAACATGGTAGTGTGATGACATCTACACAAACAGTCAAACCAAAGTAACATGGTGATGTGTTCACATCAACACAAACAGTCAAACAAAAGTAACATAGTGGTGTGTTGACATCAACACAGTCAAACCAAAGTAACATAGTGGTGTGTTGATATCAACATAAACAGTCAAACCAAAGTAACATAGTAATAATAATAATAATAATTACAATATTTATATAGCGCAAAATCTTGATAAAATCAAATCTAAGCGCTGAAGCAGACATACACGCACGCACGCACGCACACACACGCGCGCACACACCACACACACACACACACACACACACACACACACACACACACACACACACACACACACACACACATACGCATGGCTATAAATGGGGAGAAAGAATAAAAGCAATAAAAGCAATAAAAGCAAGAATAAAAGCAATGGAAAATTATAGAGAGCATAGCATATACAATTATATATTATAACCATGTGATTCCCCTCCGAGCGGAGACAGGCTGCAGAGGGGGGAGGGGGGGTTGAGTGAGGTTAGGATTTTATGCAGAGGAGAAAAGGTGAGTTTTGAGAGCGGACTTGAAGGAGACAAAAGTAGGTTGCTGACGGACAGAGAGAGGAAGTTTGTTCCAGGAAAGTGGACCAGAAACAGAGAAGGCTCGTGGACCATAGGTATTGAGCTTAGTGCGTGGAAAGCGAAAAGTCAGAGGATCGGAGGCAGAGCGGAGGGTACTTGAGGGAACATAGATCTCAAGTAGGCTTGACAGGTAATCGGGGGCTGCGTTATTGAGGCTTTTGTAGCACATGGTGTCTAGTTTGTATTGTATGCGCTTTGATACAGGGAGCCAGTGAAGTTGTGCCAGGAGAGGAGATATGTGGTCAGCTTTTTTCTTTTTGAGTACAAGGCGTACAGCATTGTTTTGAATGCGCTGTAGGATGTGAATGGTGGAGGCAGGAAGACCAGACAGGAGTGAATTGCAATAGTCAATGCGAGACATTATGAAGGAGAGAACGAGTTTTGCAGTTGTTTCGACAGAGAGATACTTCCTGATCAGCCTTATACGATGGAGATGATAGTAGCAAGATCTGGCAGTTTGAGAAACAAAGTTGTTCATGGAGAGGGTAGAGTCAATGCAGACACCAAGGTTTTTAGCTGAATCAGAAATTGGGACTGATGTGTTACATAATGGGAGAGAAAGAGGAGGCAGCTGAGAAAGTTTCTGACGGGTGCCAATGAGGATAGCTTCTGTCTTGTCGTCATTAAGCTGAAGTTTATTGTGTGTCATCCAGTTCTTAATGTCTGAGTAACACTCAGTGGTGCGAGTCAACAGGCGCTGTATATTATCAGGTGAGTCACTGTCTTGAAGTTGGGTGTCATCAGCATAGAAGTGGTGTTTTATAGAGTGGGAGTTGATGATGGTGGACAGGGGGGAGGTGTAAAGAGTGAAAAGAACAGACCCAAGGACAGATCCTTGTGGAACACCACAGGTCAGGTATGCAGGTTGAGAGTAAGTGCCATTGATGAGAACAGTTTGTTTTCTGTTTGATAGGTATGAAGTGAACCAGGACAGAGCAATGTCAGAGATGCCAAAAGTATGATGAAGTCTAGAAAGGAGAATACCATGATCAATGGTGTCAAAGGCTGCAGACAGATCAAGGAGTGTGAGGAGAGAGACTTTGCCAGTATCAGTTGCAAGGAGGAGATTGTTGAGAATGTGTAGTAGGGCAGTTTCAGTGCTATGGCACTGGCGGTAGGCTGACTGGAAAGGATTGAGGAGATTGTTGGCAGACAGGTGAGAGTTCAGCTGGTTGAGGGCGACTTTTTCAAGGAGTTTCGACAAGAAAGAGAGATTAGAGATAGGCCGATAATTTTTCAGTTCATTTGGGTCTAAATTGTGTTTCTTGAGGAGAGGGTGAACAATAGCAGACTTGAAAGAATCTGGGACAGTTCCAGTTTGAAGAGAAGTGTTGATGATGTCAGTGATGAATGGGAGGAGAGTAGGGAGACAGTCGGAGTAGAGAGAACCTGGAAGAGGATCCAGTTCGCAGGTTTTGAACGACATGGATCTGATTGTGATGAAAATTTCTTCTTGTGAGACTGGGGTAAAAGTAGTAAGAGGTGTGCCAGAGAAGGAAGGGTCAGGTGGGCATGGTTGACAGGGTGTCCTGTCAAGCCTGTCACGAAGAGTTTGTATTTTGGTGGTGAAATACTTGGAGAATACAGATGGGAGTTCTTCATTTGTATGTTTTGTTGGGAGAGGTAAATCTTTTCGTGTGCCAAGGAGATGATTCATGGTTGTAAAGAGTTCTTTTGAAGAAGAGGCATTCAGGATTTTGGTTTGGAAATAGCTTGTTTTGGCTGATGCAATGAGGGTGGATACTTTTGTTTTAGAGGCTTGGAAAAGTTGCCTGTGTACACTGAGTTTGGATTTGCGCCAACGGCGCTCTGCTCTGCGGCGGGCACGTTTTGCACAGGCAATCTCATGAGTGAGCCAGGGGGTAGGGGGGCGGTCAGGTAAAAGACGGGTTGTGGCTGGAGCATGAGTGTCCAAAAGATGGTGGAGAGAAGTATAGAATTCATCGGCAAGATTATGTGACTTTTCAGAAAGGAGACGGGAGGCAACAGATGAAAATGTGGAGAGGTCGATAGATTTGAGATTGCGTCGAGTCACTGTGCGCATGGTACGGGAAGGAGGAGAAATGTCGAGAGAACAGAGAATTGCAGAGTGGTCAGATGGAAGGGCTGAAGTTAGACGGGTAGAAAGAACTAAGCAGTTGTCAGAGCGGAATTGTGGTGATCACGAGAAATGATCCAGTCAAGAATGTGACCTTTTTGATGGGTTGGTTCAGAAATGTGTTGAGTCATATTGTGATTGGACAGAGAGTTGATGATATGTCTTGTGTCATAACGGTGAGTGTTGTCATAGTGGACATTGATGTCACCTAGAATGATGAGATTTCCAGGTAAGAGGCAGTAGTGGTCAAGCAATTGGTCAAAGTCAGACAGAAACGTGGATGTGGTGAGTTTGTTGGCAGAGCTAGGTGGGGGTCGATAGACACAGGAGAAGGTGATGGGGTGAGGGTTGGATTGGAAGGATACTTCAACGTGCTCGAAAGAAGGATGGGAGAAAGGCAGAGACTGCGAGAAAGATAGGCAGGAATGGAGTGAGTCCTTGTAGAGGATGGCGATACCGCCACCTCGGGATGAGCGATGGAAAGAAGCAAGCCTGTAACCACTCGGAGTGAGGCTAGCATGTATAGGTTCGTGACCAAGGGGGTTAAGCCATGTCTCTGTGATAAAAGCAATGTCAACACGTTCATCTGCGATAAAATCGGCAATGACTTCGGCTTTGCCATCCTTGCATGTTGACTGAGCATTAAAAAGGCATAATTTTAGTTTATCACAGTCATATGGTGGTGGCCGGGGTGGCGACGAAGGCGGCACCGACGGGACAGAAGGTGAAGGTGGCACCGGCGGGACAGAAGATGAAGGCGGCACTAGCGGGACAGAAGGTGAAGGCGGTACTAACCGGACAGAAGGCGAAGGCGAAGACGGCAGAGGAGGAGACGAAGATTGCAGCAGCGAGGTCGAGGGCAGGGGCAGTGGAGAAGACGAAGAAGAAGCAGGAGACGAAAAGTGGCGTCGGGCAGGAGGCAGGTTGTGCCAAAGACGGTGGAGACGTCCACCACGACAGGATCGCGCAGTGCGGGGCTTAGGACTCAGCCCCAGTGTTCGTATTCGCTGGTAGACGCCTCCACCGAGGTAGCACTTGCTGTGTTTAAAAAGTGTCAGTCCAATTTGTTTTATAAGAGGCAGGTCCATAATTGAGAGCCAGTCAGGAGAGGAAGATACTTGCAGGTTGGTGTGTGGGTTGGTCAGTTCACAACACTTAAATCCAGAGAACACAAAGCTGTAGCGTTGGGCGAACACAGTAGGCCAAGATGCAAAACACAGCTCACAGAATAAAATGTCCGACCTGAGCGGCCGAACCAAAACGATGAAAAGTAGGCACAAAAACCCTAAAACCAGACCATCTGGCAAAATATTCAAAAGTTTAAAAAAAAAAAAATTTACATCACCGTGTGTCAGGATTTCAAAGCAACAAACTGATACAACACTTAAATCCAGAGAACACAAAGCTGTAGCGTTGGGCGAACACAGTAGGCCAAGATGTAAAACACAGCTCAGAATAAAATGTCCGACCTGAGCGGCCGAACCAAAATGATGAAAAGTAGGTACAAAAACCTTAAAATCAGATTATCTGGTAAAATATTCAAAATTTTAAAAAAATATTTACATCACCGTGTGTCAGGATTTCAAAGCAACAAACTGATACAAAATTCAATGCATAAAACCAAATAGAACCACGATAAAATCACTGTAAAACACCACACACACTTTTGCTGCCTGCTGGCGCGACATCTACTCACATAGTGTTGTGTTGACATCAACACAAACAGTCAAACCAAAGTAACATGGTGATGTGTTCACATCAACAAACACTAACAGTCAAACCAAAGTAGTGTAGCCATGTGTTGACATCAACAAACACAAATGGTAATGTATTGACATCAACATAGTCAAGCCAAAGTAACATGGCAGTGTGATGACATCAACACAAACAATCAAACCAAAGTAACATGGTGATGTGTTCACATCAACAAATACAATCAAACCAAAGTAACGTGGTGGCGTGTTCACATCGACACAAACAATAAACACAAACAATCAAATGAAAGTAACATGGCGGTGTGATGACATCAACACAAACAGTCAAACCAAAGTAACATGGTGATGTGTTCACATGAATAAACGCAAACAGTCAGACCAAAGTAACATGGCAGTGTGTTGACATCAACACAAACAATCAATCCAAAGTATCATGGCGGTGTGTTGACATCGACACAAACAGTCAAACGAAAACGAAAGTCACATGGAGGTGTGTTGATATCAACACAGACAGTCAAATCAAAGTAACATGGCAGTGTATTGACCTCAGCACAGACAGTCAGACCAAAGTAACGTAGTGTGTTGACATCAACATAAACAGTCAAACCAAAGTAACATCATTGGGTGTTGACATCAACACAGACAGTCAAACCAAAGTAACATGGTAGTGTGTTGACATCAACACAGTCAAACCAAAGTAACATGGTGATGTGTTCACATCAATAAACACAGTCAAACCAAAGTAACATGGTGGTGTGTTGACATCAACACAAACAATCAATCCAAAGTATCATGGTGGTGTGTTGACATCAACACAGTCAAACCAAAGTAACATGGTAGTGTGTTGACATCAACACAGTCAAACCAAAGTAACATGGTGATGTGTTGACATCAACACAAACAATCAATCCAAAGTATCATGGTGGTGTGTTGACATCAACACAAACAGTCAAACCAAAGTCACATGGTGGTGTGTTGACATCAACACAGACAGTCAAATCAAAGTAACATGGCAGTGTATTGACCTCAACACAGACAGTCAGACCAAAGTAATGCAGTGTGTTGACATCAACATAAACAGTCAAACCAAAGTAACATTGGGTGTTGACATCAACACAGACAGTCAAACCAAAGTAACATGGTAGTGTTTTGACATCAACACAAACAGTCAAAACAAAGTAACATGATGTGTTCACATCAACAAACACAAACAATCAAACCAAAGTAACCTGGCGGTGTGTTGACATCTACACAAACAGTCAAATAAATATGGCGGTGTGTTGACATCATTACAAACAGTCAAAGCAAAATAGCATACTGGTGAGTTGACATCAACATAAGCAATAAAACGAAAGTAACATGGCAGTGTGTTGACATCAACAAAACTAGTCAAATGAAAGTAACATGGCAGTGTGTTGACATCAACAAAACTAGTCAAATGAAAGTAACATGGCAGTGTGTTGACATCAACAAAACTAGTCAAATGAAAGTAACATGGCAGTGTGTTGACATCAACAAAACTAGTCAAATGAAAGTAACATGGCAGTGTGTTGACATCAACACAAACAATCAAACCAAAGTAACATGACAGTGGTGTTGTTTCAGCTGGTACAGGAGCCAGTGAAATATTCTTGTGCATGAACGTCATCGCCCTTCTGGAGACTGATGTCATCTTGCTGTGGTACACATTGAGGTTGCCAAGCCAGTACTGGGCCAACAGCGCCTGGATGTGTACACTATCTGGCTGTGAGTAATGTCACGTCACTTCGTCAGTGTACTGTGTTGTGTCATTATGACACTGAAAGCTGTGTTGTTGTCACTGACATCTCAGTTATTGTCACTGACATCTGTGGTGTTGTCAATGTGATGTTGTCACTGTGTTGTAACTGTGTTGTTTCGCTGTGATGTTGTCACGGTGTTGTTGTCACTGTGGTGTTGTCAGTGTTGTTGTCACTGCGATGTCACTGTGGTGTTGTCATGGTGTTGTTGTAACTGACGTCTGTGTTGTTGTCACTATGTTTTTATCACTGTTTTGTTGTCACAGTGTTGTTGTCACTGTGTTGTTGTCACTGTGTTGTTGTCACAGTGTTGTTGTCACTGTGTTGTTGCCATTGTGTTGTTGTCATTATGTTGTTGTCATTATGTTGTTGCCACTGTTTTGTTGTCATAGTGTTGTTGTCACAGTGTTGTTGTCACTGTGTTGTTGCCACTGTGTTGTTGTCATTATGTTGTTGTCATTATGTTGTTGCCACTGTTTTGTTGTCACAGTGTTGTTGTCACAGTGTTGTTGTCACTGTGTTGTTGCCACTGTGTTGTTGTCATTATGTTGTTGTCATTATGTTGTTGTCACTGTGTTTTTATCACTGTTTTGTTGTCACAGTGTTGTTGTCATAGTGTTGTTTCCACTGTGTTGTTGTCATTATGTTGTTGTCATTATGTTGTTGTCACTGTGTTTGTTGTCACTGTGTTTTTTATCACTGTTTTGTTGTCACTGTGTTGTTGTCACTGTGTTGTTGCCAGTGTTGTTGTCATTATGTTGTTGTCATTATGTTGTTGCCACTGTTTTGTTGTCAGTGTGTTGTTGCCACTGTGTTGTTGTCATTATGTTGTTGTCATTATGTTGTTGCCACTGTTTTGTCAGTGTGTTGTTGCCACTGTGTTGTTGTCATTATGTTGTTGTCATTATGTTGTTGCCACTGTTTTGTTGTCACAGTGTTGTTGTCACTGTGTTGTTGCCACTGTGTTGTTGTCACTGTGTTGTTGCCACTGTGTTTTTATCACTGTTTTTTTGTCACAGTGTTGTTGTCACTGTGTTGTTGCCACTGTGTTGTTGTCATTATGTTGTTGTCATTATGTTGTTATCACTGTGTTGTTGTCACTATGTTGTTGTCACTGTGTTGTTGTCATTATGTTGTTATCACTGTGTTGTAGTCACTTTGTTGTTGCCACTGTGTTGTTGTCATTATGTTGTTATCACTGTTTGTTGCCACTGTGTTGTTATCACTGTGTTGTTGTCACTGTGTTGTTGCCATTATGTTGTCACTGTGTTGTGTGACTGTGATGTGTGACTGTGCTGTTGTCACTGTGTTGTTGTCACGGTGTTTGTTGTCACGGTGTTTGTTGTCACTGTGTTGTTGTCACTGTGTTGTTGTCACGGTGTTGTTGTCACTGTGTTGTTGTCACTGTGTTGTTGTCACGGTGTTTGTTGTCACTGTGTTGTTGTCACTGTGTTGTTGTCACGGTGTTGTTGTCACTGTGTTGTTGTCACTGTGTTGTTGTCACGGTGTTTGTTGTCACTCTGTTGTTGTCACTGTGTTGTTGTCACTGACATCTGTGTTGTTGCCACTGTGTTGTTGTCACAGTGTTGTTATCACTGTGTTGTTGCCACGCCACTGACATCTGTTATTGTCACTGTTTTGTTGTCACTGACATCTGTGTTGTTGACTCTGGGTTGTTGTCACTGACATCTGTGTTGTTGACTCTGTATTGTTGTCACTGACATCTGTGTTGTCTCTGGGTTGTTGTCACTGACATCTGTGTTTGTCTCTGGGTTGTTGTCACTGACATCTGTGTTGTTGTCTCTGGGTTGTTGTCACTGACATCTGTGTTGTTGTCTCTGGGTTGTTGTCACTGACATCTGTGTTGTTGTCACTGTGTTGTTGTCACTGACATCTGTGTTGTTGTCACTGTGTTGTTGTCACTGACATCTGTGTTGTTGTCACTGTGTTGTTGTCTCTGACATCTGTGTTGTTGTCACTGTGTTGTTGCCACTGACATCTGTGTTGTTGTCACTGTGTTGTTGTCACTGACATCTGTGTTGTTGTCACTGTGTTGTTGCCACTGACATCTGTGTGTTGTCACTGTGTTGTTGTCACTGACATCTGTGTTATTGTCACTGTGTTGTTGCCACTGACATCTGTGTTGTTGTCACTGTGTTGTTGTCACTGACATCTGTGTTGTTGTCTCTGGGTTGTTGTCATTGACATCTGTGTTGTTGTCACTGTGTTGTTGTCACTGACATCTGTGTTGTTGTCATTGTGTTGTTGCCACTGACATCTGTGTTGTTGTCACTGTGTTGTTGCCACTGACATCTGTGTTGTTGTCACTGTGTTGTTGCCACTGACATCTGTGTTGTTGTCTCTGGGTTGTTGTCACTGACATCTGTGTTGTTATCACTGTGTTGTCACTGTGTTGTTGTCACTGATATGTGTTGTCACTGTGTTGTTGTCACTGACATCTGTGTTGTTGTCACTGTGTTGTTGTCACTGTGTTGTTGTCACTGACATCTGTGTTATTAAGATAAATGCCATATCTCTGTGGATTGTCACGGACTCCTGTGTTTTGTCTGCAGTGATGTACGGAACAGTGGGAACGACAGACTTTATTTTTGTACGGAAAACGATCGAAAATCACGACAGTGAGTTAATCTCTCTCTCTCTCTCTCTCTCTCTCTCTCTCTCTCTCTCTCTCTCTCTCTCTCTCTCTCTCTCTCTCTCTCTCTCTCTCTCTCTCTCTCTCAGCGGGCCTCTGTAGCTCAGTTGGTTTGAGCGTCGGATTCACATGCTAATGGTTGTGGGTTCGAATCCCGGGGTGCGCTACATTAAATCTGGCCTTCTCACTGTCCCATCTTAGCATCATTGTTGTTCTGGTGGTGTCAGTATAGGATTAGATAAGTCCCCCATTGCCCCCATTTTTCTGGGATGGTTATCCCCGTCGGCCATATCACCTGAGGTGGGTGCTGACGTAAAACTGAATCAAATCAATCAATCAATCAATCAATCTCTCTCTCTCTCCGTACGTGTGTATCTGCATGCGCATGTGTGTGTGTGTGTGTTCTTTCTTATGATGTGTTCCCGTATTCTGTCATCGCCAAAAAAAGTCTTTCCATCTAGTATTTTCTCTTTTTCCACAAATATCAGTACCATCGTTTGATTTTAAGCAGTCAGTTGATGTGCATGTCTTTTCCTGTGAACTGTTTCTACAGTATTTCCGTACATAAATTTAGCGGCCTTTTTGTGTCGGTCTTCTATTCCTTTGCACTTTTTTTCCAGCCAAGCTTTCTTAGCTTCATTGCACATATTTCTTTACCTTCTTTCATCATGAGTAAAATTTCTTTTGACATCCACTTCTTTGCTTTTCTCTCAACTCTAGGGATTTCTTCACAAGCTTCAGTTATATAGTTTTTCGAATTTGCCCCTTATTCCTCACTGTCCCCAGCGTCCTCCAGAGCAATGATTTTGTTTTGAAACATATGCATTAAATTTTTTATGAGCTAATTCGTCTGTTCTTAAGAGTTCAACTGTAGTTTGATGTAATTTTCGATTGGGTTTCTTCTCTTTAGTTTCATCATAAATTTTCCCATTACAGGATTGTGATCACTGTTCCAAACTGCGCCTGGCAATGTTTTTGCTGTCAGTAAAGAATTTATAAACCTCTTATTTCATCATTCAT